>CM050173.1:120828239-120883773 GCA_027410445.1 Discoglossus pictus
AAATGTGTGTGTCACATTGGCAGTGTTGTGTGGCTGTAGCAGTGTCCCTGTGTGTGTGTGTCACATTGGCAGTGTTGTGTGGCTGTAGCAGTGTCCCTGTGTGTGTGTGTCACATTGGCAGTGTTGTGTGGCTGTAGCAGTGTCCCTGTGTGTGTGTGTCACATTGGCAGTGTTGTGTGGCTGTAGCAGTGTCCCTGTGTGTGTGTGTCACATTGGCAGTGTTGTGTGGCTGTAGCAGTGTTGTGTGGCTGTGGAGAGGGAGAGCTGCCTCTGTGTAATTGGTCGTCATCGTGCGCGAGCTGATCTTTTTTTGCACGTGCGGCTACACCAGACCAATAGCAGTAAAGCGATTTTCGCAGTCTCCAATCACACACGGGGGCGGGGTTATGCGGTGACTAATCTGCTCTTGGGCTGGTTGGGCACATCTGCCGTGGAAATGTGTATGAATGAAGCTCCTCCCATGGGCGTGACCAGTGTTACCGGGCAGACTGTTCCGGCGGCGCGTGCCCGTTTGCGGGGTTTTTTTTTGTGTGCATGCGCCTGGACCTCTCCTACGCTCGCCCCCGCGGCGGGCCGGCCCTGAGGGGAAAGAGAGCAGGAAAAGAGGGATGTACAGTCTGAGAGACTGAGGCTTGGGGATACACAGCCTGATAACGAAGAGAGGCCTAGGATACAGAGCTTGGAGAGAGGGGAGGCTAGGCTGAGGCCTGGGATAAAGAGAGATACTGAGGCCTAGAGAGAGAAGAGACACCTGGGATACAGAGCCTGGAGAGAGAATATACACCTTGGATACAGAGCCTGGAGAGGAGAGAGCCTGGAGAGGAGAGAGCCTGGAGAGGAGAGAGCCTGGAGAGGAGAGAGCCTGGAGAGGAGAGAGCCTGGAGAGGGGAGAGCCTGGAGAGGGGAGAGCCTGGAGAGGGGAGAGGCTGAGGCCTGGGATAGAGATCCTGGAGAGAGAGGAGAGAAGCCAAGGCCTGGGATAGAGAGCCTGGAGAGAGGCCTGGGATAGAGAGCCTGGAGAGAGGCCTGGGATAGAGAGCCTGGAGAGAGGCCTGGGATAGAGAGCCTGGAGAGAGGCCTGGGATAGAGAGCCTGGAGAGAGGCCTGGGATAGAGAACCTGGAGAGAGGCCTGGAGAGAGGCCTGGGATAGAGAGCCTGGAGAGAGGCCTGGGATAGAGAGCCTGGAGAGAGGCCTGGGATAGAGAGCCTGGAGAGAGGCCTGGGATAGAGAGCCTGGAGAGAGGCCTGGGATAGAGAGCCTGGAGAGAGGCCTGGGATAGAGAGCCTGGAGAGAGGCCTGGGATAGAGAGCCTGGAGAGAGGCCTGGGATAGAAAGCCTGAAGAGAAGCCTTGGATACAGAGCCCGGAGAGAGGAGAGAAGCCAAGACCTGGGATAGAGAGCCTGGAGAGAGGAGAGGCCTGGGATAGATAGCCTGGAGAGAGGAGAGGCCTGGGATAGATAGCCTGGAGAGAGGAGAGGCCTGGGATAGAGAGCCTGGAGAGAGGAGAGGCCTGGGATAGAGAGCCTGGAGAGAGGAGAGGCCTGGGATAGAGAGCCTGGAGAGAGGAGAGGCCTGGGATAGAGAGCCTGGAGAGAGGAGAGGCCTGGGATAGAGAGCCTGGAGAGAGGCCTGGGATAGAGAGAGCTTGAAACTAAGACCTGGGCTAGAGAGCCCGGAGAGAGGAGAGGCCTGGGATAGAGACTAAGACCTGGGCTAGAGAGCCCAGAGAGAGGAGAGGCCTGGTATAGAGAGCCTGGAGAGAGAAGAGGCCTGGGATAGAGAGAGATAGAGACTAAGACCTGGGCTAGAGAGCCCAGAGAGAGGAGAGGCCTGGGATAGAGACTAAGACCTGGGCTAGAGAGCCCAGAGAGAGGAGAGGCCTGGGATAGAGACTAAGACCTGGGCTAGAGAGCCCTGAGAGAGGAGAGGCCTGGGATAGAGAGCCTGGAGAGAGGAGAGGCCTGGAATAGGGAGAGCTTGAAACTAAGACCTGGGCTAGAGAGCCCGGAGAGAGGAGAGGCCTGGGATAGAGACTAAGACCTGGGCTAGAGACCCTGGAGAGAGGAGAGGACAGTGGAAAGAGTGAGACCTATATACAAGAAACCTACGCCAGGGATAGTGACAGACCGAGAGGAAACATGGCTGAGAGGAGAGACTGACACACCAAAGAGACAGTTGACTTTAAATGAGTTGAAGACAGCCGACACATTGAGAGCGGCAAAGAGACAGAAGAGCGCTGGTAGAGAGCTGGCACCTTGGCCCTGCTCTAGTCTACCAGTGTGAGGGTCTATGGATTGGAGGGTGTGTGTGACAGCTCGGGGGTGATCTGGGGTCCAACGGGATGGCAGAGCGGGGGGGCTGCACTCTCCTGGAGGCTCTGCCGCTGCCTGTGGAGATTCGGGAGAATTTGGCTGAACTGGAGCTTGAGCTATCTGAAGGTAAGTGGGCGGTCATCCCAAATACGGCACTGACCATTGATCCCATCCAGATGACCTTATGATACTGACCCAAGCTGGCCACATCAGTGCTGTACTACCCCCCATCACTTCTTACAATGCAGACAGAAAATAAATGGAGCACACTTGTCCTGAGTATAGTATGATCAGTGCGAGTGTCCTGGGTATGGCATGGGCAGCACGCTTGTCCTGAGTATAGTATGATCAGTGTGAGTGACCTGGGTATGGCATGGTTAAGGTGTGATCCGTTAGCTTGTGTCTCTAGTATAGTATGGTCAGTGTGAGTGTTCTGGGTATGGCATGGACAAGGTGTGATCCGTTAGCTTGTGTCCCTAGTATAGTATGGTCAGTGTGAGTGTTCTGGGTATGGCATGGTCAGCACACTTGTCCTGAGTATAGTATGATCAGAGTGAGTGACCTGGGTATGGCATGGTTAAGGTGTGATCCGTTAGCTTGTGTCCCTAGTATAGTATGGTCAGTGTGAGTGTTCTGGGTATGGCATGGACAAGGTGTGATCCGTTAGCTTGTGTCCCTAGTATAGTATGGTCAGTGTGAGTGTTCTGGGTATGGCATGGTCAAGGTGTGATCCGTTAGCTTGTGTCCCTAGTATAGTATGGTCAGTGTGAGTGTCCTGGGTATGGCATGGGCAGCACGCTAGTCCTGAGTATAGTATGATCAGTGTGAGTGACCTGGGTATGGCATGGTCAAGGTGTGATCCGTTAGCTTGTGTCCCTAGTATAGTATGGTCAGTGTGAGTGTTCTGGGTATAGCATAGTCAAAGTGTGATCCATGCACGCGTGTCCCTTGTATAGTATGACCAGTGTGAGTATCCTGGGTATGGCATGGTCAGCGTGCGAGTCCCTGGTATAGTATGATCCGTGTGAGTGTCCTGGGTATGCCATGCTCAAGGTGTGATCTGTGCGCTCCTGTTGCTGGAATAGTATGATCAGTGTTAGTGTGCTGGGTATGCCATGCTCAAGGTGTGATCTGTGCGCTCCTGTTGCTGGAATAGTATGATCAGTGTTAGTGTGCTGGGTATGGCATGGACAAGGTGTGATCCGTAGGTGCGTGGTATAGTATGATAAGTGTGAGTGTCCTGGGTATGCCATGCTCAAGGTGTGATCCTTGCATGCTTGTCCCTGGTATAGTATGATCCATGTGAGTCTCCTGGGTATGGCATGGTCAGCTCGCGCGTCCCTTGTATAGTATGATCAGTGTGAGTGTCCTGGGTATGGCATGGTCAGTGTGCCCATCCCTGGTACACTATGATCAGTGTGGATGTCCTGGGTATGCCATGGTCAAGGTTTGATCCGTGCGCGCGTGTGTCCCTGGTATGCGAGTTTCAATCCTGCAAGGTGCTTTAGGGAAAGTGCTATGGTCACCGGATTCCAAGCTCAAAGACAGGGCCGTCCATTCATTGCAATGTGTGTATCTTGAACTTGTCATTGCCTGTAACTTAACTTATGTATAGCGCTCCGGAATATGTTGGCGCGTTACAAATAAACGATAATAATAATAATAGTATGATCCGTGTGAGTACCATGCCATACCCAGGACAACGGTGTGATCCCGTGCGCCCCTGGTATAATATGATCAGTGTGAGTGTTCTGGGTATGCCATGGTCAAGGTGTGATCCCGTGCGCGTGTGTCCCTGGTGTAATATGATCAGTGTGAGTGTCCGGGGTATGCCATGGTCAAGGTGTGATCCCGTGCGCGTGTGTCCCTGGTATAATATGATCAGTGTGAGTGTCCGGGGTATAGCATGGTCAAGGTGTGATCAGTGCGCACGTGTCCTTGGTATACTATGATCAGTGTGAGTATCCTGGGTATGGCATGCTCAGCGCACGTTTCCCTAGTATAGTATGATCCGTGTGAGTGTCCTGGGTATGGCATGGTAAAGGTGTGATCCCTGCATGCGGGTCCCTGGTATACTATGATCAGTGTGAGTGTCCTGGGTATGGCATGGTCAAGGTGTGATCCTGTGCATGAGTGTCCTGGGTATGGCATGGTCAAGGTGTGATCCTGTGCATGAGTGTCCTGGGTATGGCATGGTCAAGGTGTGATCCTGTGCATGAGTGTCCTGGGTATGGCATGGTCAAGGTGTGATCCTGTGCATGAGTGTCCTGGGTATGGCATGGTCAAGGTGTGATCCTGTGCATGAGTGTCCTGGGTATGGCATGGTCAAGGTGTGATCCTGTGCATGAGTGTCCTGGGTATGGCATGGTCAAGGTGTGATCCTGTGCATGAGTGTCCTGGGTATGGCATGGTCAAGGTGTGATCCTGTGCATGAGTGTCCTGGGTATGGCATGGTCAAGGTGTGATCCTGTGCATGAGTGTCCTGGATATGGCATGGTCAAGGTGTGATCCTGTGCATGAGTGTCCTGGATATGGCATGGTCAAGGTGTGATCCTGTGCATGAGTGTCCTGGATATGGCATGGTCAAGGTGTGATCCTGTGCATGAGTGTCCTGGATATGGCATGGTCAAGGTGTGATCCTGTGCATGAGTGTCCTGGATATGGCATGGTCAAGGTGTGATCCTGTGCATGAGTGTCCTGGATGTGGCATGGTCAAGGTGTAATCCTGTGCATGAGTGTCCTGGGTATGGCGAGGTCAAGGTATGATCCGTGCCTGCATGTGTCCCTGGTACACAGTGATCCGTGTGAGTGTCCTGGGTATGGCATGGTCAAGGTGTGATCGGTACATACGTGTCCCAGGTATAGTATGATCAGTGTGAGTGTCGTGTATGGCATAGTCAGCGCGCTTGTCCCTGGTATAATATGATGAGTGTGAGTGTCCTGGGTATGGCATGGTCTAGATGTGATCAGTGTGTGTTTGTGCCTGGTATAGTATGATCAATATGCATGTTGTGCTCATGGTGTGGTTAGGGTGTGTGTCTTGGGTATGGCATAGTGATGCTCTCTCCTCACAGCCCCTGACCACGTGTCTACCCCCCACTCTGCGCTTTTTTTACATATAAAATCAATGTAAACACGATCTGAGACTTAGGGCGGAGGTTTATCTACTTCTAGGAGCATTTTTATGGACACCTTGGAGATGTCAGTGCTGGACAGACCGCTCCGGTTTAGAGGAGAGCTCTGCAGAGTGAGCTTCTATATGGATGTGCAGTTTGAGGTCACATGTAACATGTTCTGGACAAGATCTTTCTTGGTGTTGTTGGTGTAGTTTTGGCATTGCCCTTGCCCAACCTTAGACACTAATGTAGGTTACTCCCTGCACACTACCAGCTGCGTGCTGTATGGGCACTCCGGGTTTATTTCATGTCTGTAGTCAGACGCCCACGCTCTCTCCATGGAACCTGCAGCAACTTGCAGCACTGGGACGGTTCTCTCTAATCCTTCCTTAGTGTAACCGCTCGCACTAGGATTGGTCCATTGGGTGGAGTTACGAGGAGTACTCCCTGAGTGACATATATATGTGTATGTTGTACCCATGGCGTGTACAGTTTGTGCGTGTCCTGGGTATGACATGATCAGTGTGTGCATGTCCCTGGTATAGTATGATCAATGTGTGGGTGCTCTACCCATGGTGTAATCAGTGTGCGTGCGTCCTGGGTATAGTATGATCAGTGTGCGTGTTCTGCCCATGGTGTGATCAGTGTGCGTGCGTCCTGGGTATAGTATGATCAGTGTGCGTGTTCTGCCCATGGTGTGATCAGTGTGCGTGCGTCCTGGGTATAGTATGATCAGTGTGCGTGTTCTGCCCATGGTGTAATCAGTGTGCGTGCGTCCTGGGTATAGTATGATCAGTTGGAACGTATAGTGCCTGTCTGAGAGAGCGCCGAGTGGAGAGGTAGTGATGGAACGTATAGTGCCTGTCTGAGAGAGCGCCGAGTGGAGAGGTAGTGATGGAACGTATAGTGCCTGTCTGAGAGAGCGCCGAGTGGAGAGGTAGTGATGGAACGTATAGTGCCTGTCTGAGAGAGCGCCGAGTGGAGAGTTAGTGATGGAACGTATAGTGCCTGTCTGAGAGAGTGTCGAGTGGAGAAATAGTGATGCCTATCTGGGAGAGAGATTTGCTATCTTCCAAGTAAGAATGTAATTAAAGAACATGAGAGGGAGCAAGAGCCGGCTACTGGCCCTGTCAGTGAGAGGGTTAAACTCCGGCATGGAGTGCGTGACTCGGGCCGGTTCTGTTTGCACTTCCACTGAGGAGAATTCCCTGCTCTGCTCATTGTTATTACAGGAAGTACAGGAGGAAGAGGAGCCAGATGTTGGCGTGTTCATTGTGTGTTGACCTTGCTCTGCACTATGGGCTAGAAACCCCCAGTGTGCCGAGACTGCAGGCGTGTACATGTATGTGTGTATATGTACATGTATGTGAGGGAATGCTGCCTTATGTGTCAGCTAAATAAAGACTGTGTTTAATTGGATTAGATAGGGAAACGTGTGTGACTGGGGTAAATAGGCGTGTGGAGTGGAGCATGGTTTGGGTGGGCGCTAGGTGTATGTGTGACGGGGCGGGCGCTAGGTGTGCGCAATGGGGTAGGCTTCGGTGGAGGCGCTAGGTGTGCGCAACGGGGTAGTTAGAGAGAGGGGTGTGTGACGCGTAAGTGGATGGTATATATATGGCTGTGTATAGAGTTGTTGGGTCCATGGCCGCCTCACACTGACCCTCTGGATGGGACGGATGCTTTGTTTGTGTAAGGTGCCTAGTCCTGGGGCTTTACTCTTCTGTCTATACAGCAGCTGTGTTTCTGTGGTTTGGGGGAGGGTCTGTGAGTCTCATTGATGGGTTAATCTGCCTCGCTGTCTGACTGCTATTCAGAGTGGAACAAAGAGATGAGCCCCGGACCTGAGCTCCCACGGCTCTGCTCCTCCATTATAGGGTCAGCTCTGGTACGCAGCATATTCATCTTCTATGTGAGTATTTTTAATGTGGTGCAACAAAGCTGCGTGGTTGGTGTGGCAGAGAAGCACTACAAGTGGAGGAGCTGTGCGTGCTATAGAGCGGTCTACTTGTC
Organism: Discoglossus pictus; assembly: GCA_027410445.1. Taxonomy (NCBI): domain Eukaryota; kingdom Metazoa; phylum Chordata; class Amphibia; order Anura; family Alytidae; genus Discoglossus; species Discoglossus pictus. The sequence goes on from CM050173.1 coordinate 120,835,681, forward strand.
TTCCGCCTTCCAGTCATATACACAAGTTGTGTTAGGTGAGCGCCCCTTGTATCTGGCGCTGTATGGCAGGGAGACCCCCCACTGTGTGTGAATCGATGCACCTGTGTGCCAGGGCTTGACATGTGCCGTGGCCTAAAGCCTCCCATCCCTTTATGATGAATATGCCTGCAATCCTTTGGACGTAAGCCGAGCCGGCTTCTTATCTTTAGAGCTCACCTAGATACATTTCGTTATGTCTTTCTACATGTTTATATTCAGTGGTGCTCTACATCATTGGTACATTTATCTTGTGTTTAGTTACAAGCAGAGTCTGACTGTAACATTGCCCATCTCCGTGCTGTGACCCATGAGCACAATGCTCCTTCTTCTGTCTTGTGTATTCCTCATTCCACTCCCACTTCTTGCTTTACAGGAGACATCACGCAGAAAGGGTATGAGAAGAAGAGAGCCAAGCTGCTCGCTCGCTACATCCCACTAATCCAAGGTACAGTGTGGCTGGAAGTGGGCAGTTATTGTGCTAACTTAGCGCCATTGTCACTACTGGGCTTATTGTATCCTGGGTAGTAGAAGGTTTAAGCTGATTGTTTTGTGAGCATGTCTGGTAGTGACTGCTAAACCGGATCAATAAGCGCAGCAAAGCTCTAGTAAACTTCATTATCTCTTTTGCACAAAAAATAGAAGATGAACTAGTCACATAGAGAGATAGCTGTGGTCTATAGTGAGGCGCCTGTGTACACCAGTCATGGAAGGGAGATAGCTGGGGTCTATAGTGAGGCGCCTGTGTACACCAGTCATGGTAGGAAGATAGCTGGGGTCTATAGTGAGGGGCCTGTGTACACCAGTCATGGAAGGGAGATAGCTGGGGTCTATAGAGGCGAGGCTGAGTACACCAGGCATGGTAGGGAGATAGCCGGAGGCTGAGTACACCCGTCATGCTAGGGAGATAGCTGGGGTCTATAGTGAGGCGCCTGTGTACACCAGTCATGGAAGGGAGATAGCTGTGGTCTATAGTGAGGCGCCTGTGTACCCCAGTCATGGAAGGGAGATAGCTGTGGTCTATAGTGAGGCGCCTGTGTACCCCAGTCATGGAAGGGAGATAGCTGTGGTCTATAGTGAGGCGCCTGTGTACACCAGTCATGGAAGGGAGATAGCTGTGGTCTATAGTGAGGCGCCTGTGTACACCAGTCATGGAAGGGAGATAGCTGGGGTCTATAGTGAGGCGCCTGTGTACACCAGTCATGGAAGGGAGATAGCTGGGGTCTATAGTGAGGCGCCTGTGTACACCAGTCATGGAAGGGAGATAGCTGGGGTCTATAGTGAGGCGCCTGTGTACACCAGTCATGGAAGGGAGATAGCTGGGGTCTATAGTGAGGCGCCTGTGTACACCAGTCATGGAAGGGAGATAGCTGGGGTCTATAGTGAGGCGCCTGTGTACACCAGTCATGGAAGGGAGATAGCTGGGGTCTATAGTGAGGCGCCTGTGTACACCAGTCATGGAAGGGAGATAGCTGGGGTCTATAGTGAGGCGCCTGTGTACACCAGTCATGGTAGGGAGATAGCTGGGGTCTATAGTGGCGAGGCTGAGTACACCAGGCATGGTAGGGAGATAGCCGGAGGCTGAGTACACCCGTCATGCTAGGGAGATAGCTGGGGTCTATAGTGGCGAGGCTGAGTACGCCAGGCATGGTGGGGAGATAGCCGGCGTCTATAGTGGGAGGCTGAGTACACCAGTCATGCTAGGGAGATAGCCGGAGGCTGAGTACACCCGTCATGCTAGGGAGATAGCTGGGGTCTATAGTGGCGAGGCTGAGTACGCCAGGCATGGTGGGGAGATAGCCGGCGTCTATAGTGGGAGGCTGAGTACACCAGTCATGCTAGGGAGATAGCCGGAGGCTGAGTACACCCGTCATGCTAGGGAGATAGCCGGAGGCTGAGTACACCAGTCATGCTAGGGAGATAGCCGGCCTCTATAGTGGGGAAGCTGAGTACACCAGGCATGCTAGGGAGATAGCCAGCGTCTATAGTGCGAGGCTGAGTACACCAGGCATGCTAGGGAGATAGCCAGCGCCTATAGTGCGAGGCTGAGTACACCAGGCATGCTAGGGAGATAGCCAGCGTCTATAGTGCGAGGCTGAGTACACCAGGCATGCTAGGGAGATAGCCAGCGTCTATAGTGGCGAGGCTGAGTACACCAGGCATGCTAGGGAGATAGCCAGCGTCTATAGTGGCGAGGCTGAGTACACCAGGCATGCTAGGGAGATAGCCAGCGTCTATAGTGGCGAGGCTGAGTACACCAGGCATGCTAGGGAGATAGCCAGCGTCTATAGTGGCGAGGCTGAGTACACCAGGCATGCTAGGGAGATAGCCAGCGTCTATAGTGGCGAGGCTGAGTACACCAGGCATGCTAGGGAGATAGCCAGCGTCTATAGTGGCGAGGCTGAGTACACCAGGCATGCTAGGGAGATAGCCAGCGTCTATAGTGGCGAGGCTGAGTACACCAGGCATGCTAGGGAGATAGCCAGCGTCTATAGTGGCGAGGCTGAGTACACCAGGCATGCTAGGGAGATAGCCAGCGTCTATAGTGGCGAGGCTGAGTACACCAGGCATGCTAGGGAGATAGCCAGCGTCTATAGTGGCGAGGCTGAGTACACCAGGCATGCTAGGGAGATAGCCAGCGTCTATAGTGGCGAGGCTGAGTACACCAGGCATGGTAGGGAGATAGCCAGCGTCTATAGTGGCGAGGCTGAGTACACCAGGCATGGTAGGGAGATAGCCAGCGTCTATAGTGGCGAGGCTGAGTACACCAGGCATGGTAGGGAGATAGCCAGCGTCTATAGTGGCGAGGCTGAGTACACCAGGCATGGTAGGGAGATAGCCAGCGTCTATAGTGGCGAGGCTGAGTACACCAGGCATGGTAGGGAGATAGCCAGCGTCTATAGTGGCGAGGCTGAGTACACCAGGCATGGTAGGGAGATAGCCAGCGTCTATAGTGGCGAGGCTGAGTACACCAGGCATGGTAGGGAGATAGCCAGCGTCTATAGTGGCGAGGCTGAGTACACCAGGCATGGTAGGGAGATAGCCAGCGTCTATAGTGGCGAGGCTGAGTACACCAGGCATACTAGGGAGATAGCCAGCGTCTATAGTGCGAGGCTGAGTACACCAGGCATGGTAGCTCATTAGAATTCAAGACTTATCAGAGAAGAACTCATGCACTTCTTGCTTTAAGATACTTATCCTGGCGCTAAGTTGTGTGTTATCACATCTCAGGGAGGGTATCGCATTTCCTCAGTTCCACCTCCAATACTCTGCCATTTCTTTAAAGGGGTAGATCCTTGTTTTCAAGTGGAAAATACACTTTCTGGCTCATCCCAAAATGTAACCACTGCAAGCAAGCAGCACCGGTCGCGCTCCACAAGCTCGCGGGATGAACGATTTCGATCTGGTGAGTGAGCACATAATCGGCTGTTTTATGTATGTGAGGTTTTTACTTTTCACTTCATAGTTTGATTGTACAAATATGGAGGGGCTTGTGTTAGGGTCTGTAGGAGATAGTTACAGGTCACTGTGCAGACAGAGTGGGGTCAGGTCAAGTTATTGATAGAGCAATGTCTGTCCCTTCACCTTGTCCAGACTGAGTGCTGACCCCTCTCTCTGTCTCCTCTCTATGTACAGATGTTCATACAGAAGCTGTTCAAGCTGCTCTGGCCAAATATAAAGAAAGGAAAATGCCCATGCCCTCCAAGAGACGCTCTGCCCTGGTTCAGACATCTTTAGACACTTACACACCTCCTGGTAAATATATGTAGGGCTGCCCTGGACCGAGAGATCAGGGAGAGCCCAGGGACCCTGCCGTTGGTGTCTGTTACGCTTATCCCACCCCTCATCCTTTTACCATCTCTAGTTTCCCATGTATTGTTGGATTTTGGTTATTCTTCCCTTGCATTTTGCGGCTCTCACATGGTTTGGCTATCCGGTTATTTTGCTCACAGACACTGTCGTGATTATTTTGCTCACAGACACCTCGTCCGCCTCGGAGGATGAGGGCTCATTATATCGCCAGGGACACATGACATCCACTCCGCTCCAAGGTCATTACAGCGCGGAGCCCTGCATTAAGAGGGTAACCCAGGGCTCCTCCACCTCATCATCTGCATCCTCCACCTCATCCCATCCAGGAGCCAAGTCTGCAGCCTCCAACAGCTGCACCGTCACTGCTGCTGCTACCATGCTGGCAGACCTCATGGCACAGGCCCAGATAGGTCAGTACCAGGGAGTATGGCACAGGTCAGCCCTAGGATACCAGCTGACGGGTAGTGGCCTAACCTGCCGTTAGATGTATCAGTTGTAGGAATATACCAAAACAAGGCTTTAATTCAGGACAAGTGTCCATTTTCCTATCTACCTAAATAGTCCAGAATCAATCTTAATGCTAGAGGAGACTTCAGCTCTGTGCCATGTTCTGGTGACACCATCTGATACCTCTCTGTTTTGTTTTCTTCCTCCTTTTAACCAGGGAATATTTCTGCACCACCAGATGTGACCACTGGGCTCCTGGGGTATCCCCATCATGAGCGTCCACAGGTGGCATCTGTACGTGGTGTACCACGGGGGTTCAACAGTAGCATGCTGGAGACAGCAGATGGTGAGTGGGTATAAAAACCATCTTTGGTCAGCAGTAGTGAGACGTGCAAGCCGTTAACACCTTCCCTTTTTCCGCATTTCTTTCCATAGGAGTGCCAGTGAACAGCAGAGTCTCTTCTAAAATCCAGCAGCTCCTTAATACTCTCAAGAGGCCAAAGCGCCCACCCCTGAGGGAGTTCTTTGTGGATGATTTTGAGGAGCTCCGGGAAGGTAAAAGTGAACTTGTTGCATTTTTCCTGCAGTTACTTTGAGTGCCTCCGTCTCACATACGTTGTTCTTAAATTGTGCAGTGCAGCAGCCAGACCCCAACCAGCCAAAGCCAGAAGGAGCAGAGATAAGTCTGCTCAAAGGGGAGCCTCTGGGAGTGGTAACCAACTGGCCACATTCACTACTGAGTGCTCTGCAGCGATGGGGGACCACTCAACCCAAAGCCCCTTGTCTGACATCCCTGGATACCACTGGAAAAGTAGTTTACACCCTCACCTATGGTAAGGAACATTGGCACGTGGGTGCATAATGTTATGGGCATGATTATATCTGATCCTTCTGTAGCAAGAAGGGTGGAGGATGCCCCTGTATAATGGTTGATGTGTGTGTATCGAGATGGGTCGGGTGGAACATTTTATTACATAATTACAGTAGCTTTCTGAATATTAGGTTCTTTTTTTTCCACAGTAATAGTTAATGAGAATTCTGGACATTATAAGAGAGAAGAGTTAGACATTCATGTTATAAAACATAATCTGGATATCCACATGCCCTTTTTGGTATAAGCTCTTCTGCCCACTACATTGTTTTTGTGTTCCAGGCAAGCTGTGGAGTCGGAGCATTAAACTGGCGTACACGCTCCTGAACAAACTGACCAGCAAGAATGAGCCACTGCTCAAACCAGGAGATCGGGTATGTGGGAGCAGATGCAGGGGGTGTGAGTGGGCTTCACATGGTAACTGTAGGAGCTGCAATACATGTGGGGCAGGAAGGATTGTATTGGAGGGCTTGATGCCACAGTTCAGGTAGAGTTGGATGTGAGTTGCTCAGTGGTCACCATGCCTTTTACTTACACTGAATGCTGTATCTTGCAGGTGGCTCTGGTTTTTCCAAACAGTGACCCTGTGATGTTCATGGTTGCATTCTATGGCTGTCTCTTATCGGACCTGATTCCTGTGCCCATTGAGGTTCCTCTAACCAGGAAGGTAATATTTTTTAGACTTAGTAAGGCACCAATGACATCACCAAGGCCTGTTACTCAAAGAGTTTGAGGAGGCATGGCACACATACAGTTACACAAATAGTCTCTTACATTTTACTGAGGAAACTTGGTGCTCATACAGTCTTGTAGCACACATACAGCCAAAAGCTCTGTCATTTCCTGCAGGATGCTGGAAGCCAGCAGATTGGTTTTCTCCTGGGCAGTTGTGGAGTATCACTGGCTCTCACCACGGATGCCTGCCAGAAGGGACTACCCAAGGCTCAAACTGGGGAGGTGGTGACGTTCAAAGGTGGGTAGTGACAGGAAGTGATGTGGGCATAACAATAAGATCTGATGGCACATTGCCTTTGATTGATGAGGTGCATGAACTGTTCTAATAAGGTGGTCCTATTTGTTCACGGTCCAGCCATGTTTCCTAACTTTGGGGTTGTTTCTCCATAGGATGGCCTCGCCTGGTGTGGTTTGTCATTGATGGGAAGCACTTAATGAAGCCCCCAAAGGACTGGTGCCCCCTTATCAGAGAGGCCAGTAGTGATACTGCTTACATTGAGGTGAGACCCAAACTATGTAGAATCTTTCAGTTTGTGCTGTATCTGTGCTGAAAGTATCTTCCCTTCTGTCTCCTCAGTATAAGACTAGTAAGGAGGGCAGCACGATGGGCGTCACTGTGTCTCATGCTGCCATGTTGGCACACTGCCACGCACTGACTCAGGCCTGTGGTTACTCAGAAGGTAATACTGTGTGGCAAAGTATAGTAACCAGATATGGGCAATGGGTTTCTTAGTCACAGCATACTCCGCACTAATACGGAGGTTTATTACTATTTGAATGATGTCTTGTGTCAGTAAAATATTCATAATTTGTTTCTGTATAACAGCAAAGAAAACATGACTAAAATCTACTTTTCTTCCTCCAGCGGAAACATTAACCAACGTTCTGGACTTCAAGAGAGATGCTGGTTTGTGGCATGGAGTGCTGACTGTAAGTGCTGGTTTATGTCATGGTGTTGTCAGTGAGTGCTGACATTGTATATTGCTGACTGTGAGTGCTGGCTTATGTCATGGTGTTGTCAGTGAGTGCTGACATTGTATAGTGCTGACTGTGAGTGCTGGCTTATGTCATGGTGTTGTCAGTGAGTGCTGACATTGTATATTGCTGACTGTGAGTGCTGGCTTATGTCATGGTGTTGTCAGTGAGTGCTGACATTGTATAGTGCTGACTGTGAGTGCTGGCTTATGTCATGGTGTTGTCAGTGAGTGCTGACGGTGAATGGTTGCATATTGTAGAGTACTGGCTAATGTCATGGTGCTAGTTTATAATATAGTGTTTACATATGTAGTGCTGACTTATTACATGGATTGCTGCCAGTGAGTGCTGGTTTATTGTATAGTGCTGACTTATTACATGGATTGCTGCCAGTGAGTGCTGGTTTATGGTATAGTGCTGACTTATTACATGGATTGCTGCCAGTGAGCACTGGTTTATTGCATGGAGTGCTGACTTATTACATGGATTGCCGCCAGTGAGCACTGGTTTATTGCATGGAGTGCTGACTTATTAAATGGATTGCTGCCAGTGAACGCTGGTTTATTGTATAGGGCTGACTTATTACATGGATTGCTGCCAGTGAGTGCTGGTTTATTGTGCTGGTCTATTTAGTCCCTGGCAGTGGAGCTTTGTTTCTATTTAGTTCCTGGCAGTGGAGCTTTGTTTCTATGTAGTCCCTGGCAGTGGAGCTTTGTTTCTATGCAGTCCCTGGCAGTGGAGCTTTGTTTCTATTTAGTTCCTGTCAGTGGAGCTTTGTTTCTATTTAGTTCCTGTGGTTAGAGAATGAAAAAGTAAAGCGAGAACTTGATTCAAAGAATTTGCTGACTTATTACATGGATTGCTGCCAGTGAGCGCTGGTTTATTGCATGGAGTGCTGATTTATTACATGGATTGCTGCCAGTGAGCGCTGGTTTATTGCATGGAGTGCTGCCAGTGAGTGCTGGTTTATTGTATAGTGCGGACTTATTACATGGATTGCTGCCAGTGAGTGCTGGTTTATTATATAGTGCTGACTTATTTCATGGATTGCTGCCAGTGAGCGCTGGTTTATTGCATGGAGTGCTGACTTATTTCATGGATTGCTGCCAGTGAGCGCTGGTTTATTGTGCTGGTCTATTTAGTCCCTGGCAGTGGAGCTTTGTTTCTATTTAGTTCCTGGCAGTGGAGCTTTGTTTCTATTTAGTTCCTGTCAGTGGAGCTTTGTTTCTATTTAGTCCCTGGCAGTGGAGCTTTGTTTCTATTTAGTCCCTGGCAGTGGAGCTTTGTCTCTATTTAGTCTCTGGCAGTGGAGCTTTGTCTCTATTTAGTCTCTGGCAGTGGAGCTTTGTCTCTATTTAGTCCCTGGCAGTGGAGCTTTGTTTCTATTTAGTTCCTGGCAGTGGAGCTTTGTTTCTCTTTAGTTCCTGGCAGTGGAGCTTTGTTTCTATTTAGTCCCTGGCAGTGGAGCTTTGTTTCTATTTAGTTCCTGACAGTGGAGCTTTGGTTCTATTTAGTTCCTGTGGTTAGAGAATGAAAAAGTAAAGCGAGAACTTGATTCAAAGAATTTGCTTTGGTGCCTTCGACATAGAAACACAAGGAGAGCCGTCAGTGAAGGTCTGAATGCATGGAGGGCTTACAGTGAGCGATGGCCTATTGCATACAATGATTGCTTCATGATTTAATGTGTGTTGTGCAGAGAGTTTACTCTGTGTCTTCTGCTCTGTATCACATTTTCTAAATATTAACCCATGATTCTGTTATGTAGCACCTTTGTGTTCCTCATACACTGTGCTCTTGTTTGTGTCCATTCTATTAAATGCTATGTTTACATGTACAACATATGTACTTAACCTCTTGCTGGGGTTTTCTTCTATAACAGAGTGTTATGAACCGAATGCATGTGGTCAGCATCCCATATGCTCTCATGAAGGTGAACCCTCTCTCGTGGATTCAGAAGGTCAGCGCGTACAAAGGTAGGTCCCTTTGTAATCTAGCGGTGAGGTTTGTGTCTGTCACTGCTCCCTCATGTTGGAGATGTGTCGTCCCATCACCATGTTTAGTGTGCCCTGTCCACTGACTCCTTTCCTGTGTAGTGTGTGTCCCTGGCACAGGTATGTTGTTGACATGACTAAGGAAAAACAGTGTGTCTCTTTATCGTCTTCTCCTTGTAGCCCGTGTTGCGCTGGTGAAGTCCAGGGACATGCACTGGTCTCTCCTGGCACAGAGAGAACAACGTGATGTGAGCCTCAGTTCCCTGCGGATGCTGATTGTAGCAGATGGAGCTAATCCATGTAAGTGAAGAATATCAAGGTGTGTGTTTAGTGATGGTGCCTCAGGCAGGTATGTAACATGTTCTCTACTCACAGGGTCAATCTCTTCCTGTGATGCTTTCCTCAACGTCTTCCAGTCGCGAGGCCTGCGGCCTGAAGTTATTTCTCCTTGTGCCAGCTCCTCAGAAGCTCTTACATTGTCTATGCGCAGGTGAATATCACAATCGGCTGGCTTTCCTTGTTAGCGTTCCCTCACTTGTGTCATCACATGTTGTATGAGGTTTTCATCTGGAGTGTCCTCACTGGCTCACAATCCCCTTTCCTGCAGTTATTGATTATGCACTTCCTGTCATTTAGTATCCAATCACTTTTTGTCCATTTTACCCTGATGAACTTCCTCTGTCCTGTGCTTCGCTTTTCTTAAACCACCTGTTTCTAGTTCCCCCTCCTGCACTTGATCTCTGTCTGCCTTTGTAAGTTCTGCACTTCTTGTACTTCATTCACTGCTTACTTCCTTCTTACACTCCCTGTTTATATCTTTCAGACCACCAGATCTTGGGGGGCTGCCAGCTGGGAAGGCTGTGTTATCCATGAATGGTCTTAGTTACGGTGTGATCCGAGCAGACACAGAAGAGAAGTTGTCTGCACTTACGGTGCAGGATGTGGGGCAAGTGATGCCTGGAGGTAAGACATGGGTATTTAATGCCTGGAACATGTGGCCTTCATTTGTGATATCAAATGTGAATTCACTGACCATGTTTGTGCCCCACAGCTAGTGTCTGTGTGGTGAAATTGGATGGAGCCCCTTACCTTTGTAAGACAGATGAGGTGGGGGAGCTGTGTGTGGCTTCCAGTTCCACAGGAACATCCTACTACGGACTCCAAGGAATCACCAAGAACATTTTTGAGGTATGTCACATACAGAAACTGATTCACGAGACTATGGAGAGAGGTTTCATGTACTCAAAGCTAATTGTGTGCAAGCATTGTGATGGGACTATGTATCTGACCATTAGACTATCCCGATATCGGCCAGTGGAGATCCTGTGTGTGATCAACTATTCACAAGGACTGGACTACTCGGCTTCGTTGGACAAGTAAGTATTGAAGGAGCCCAAACACCTTTTCCTGTGTCTGCATTTTATTTCCCCTAATTTGACACCACACTGCCCACCTTCCTAGCTTTGTGCAGTCATTACTCCCCCTACTTCCATCCAAACTTCTGGAAATGAAGACTTTGCATTGTACGCTGTTTTTGACCTGTAGCCCTGAGTTTCTGTCCTTTGTATATATACTCCCTGGGCATGGCTCCTAGCCCCAGGTCTCCTGCCGTGGCACAGGGTATTTTTCTAATCGTTTTTCTTGTCCATTCCCTGTTGTTCCTGTCCCTTGTGCCTTCTCCTATCCCAGATACCTGTATTGCACTTATCTGTTCCCCTAGGATCGGTTGGTGTTTGTGGTGGGGAAAGTGGATGGACAGATGGTGGTGAGTGGGAGAAGACACAGCTGTGATGATGTGGTTGCCACAGCTCTAGCTGTTGAACCCATGAAGTTTGTTTACAGAGGCAGGTGAGAAAGAGGGGCAAGACACTGTCATTATCTCAAGGGACAGTGTTGGCATGTCTAAGAGAAAGTATAGTCCTGAAAGGGAGGACTGTAGCTTCAGGGGAAAAAAACAGGATGTTGAGTTGTGATTGATGGAAACTGACTTGGCCACGCTGGGTGTGGTGGAGGGGAGCTGGGACTGCCTTGCTTCTAGTTACATGGAAAGGGAGCTGGGCTGGCTCGCTTTAAGCTGGGTGGGATGAAGCTGGCTTGGTGAGACTGGAAGTAACGGATGGAAACTGGCTAGGCCAGACTGGGTGCGGTGGAAGAGATTTGTGTTGGCCTGTCTCTAGTTGGGTGGAAGGGAGCTGGCTTGGTGAGATTGGAAGTAACGGATGGAAGCTGACTTGGCCAGGCTGGGTGTGGTAGAAGGGAGCTGGGCTGGCTTGCTTCTAGTTACATGGAAAGGGAGCTGGGCTGGCTTGCTTTAAGTTGGGTGGGATGGAGCTGACTTGGTGAGACTGGAAGTAACGGATGGAAGCTGATTTGGCCAGGCTGGGTGTGGTGGAAGGGAGCTGGGACTGCCTTGCTTCTAGTTACATGGAAAGGGAGCTAGGCTGGCTTGCTTTAAGCTGGGTGGGATGAAGCTGGCTTGGTGAGATTGGAAGTAACGGATGGAAGCTGGCTTGGCCAGGCTGGGTGTGGTGGAAGAGAGCTGGGACTGCCTTGCTTCTAGTTACATGGAAAGGGAGCTAGGCTGGCTTGCTTTAAGCTGGGTGGGATGAAGCTGGCTTGGCGAGACTGGAAGTAACGGATGGAAGCTGGCTTGGCCAGGCTGGGTGTGGTATAAGGGAGCTGGGACTGCCTTGCTTCTAGTTACATGGAAAGGGAGCTAGGCTGGCTTGCTTTAAGCTGGGTGGGATGAAGCTGGCTTGGTGAGATTGGAAGTAACGGATGGAAGCTGGCTTGGCCAGGCTGGGTGTGGTGGAAGAGAGCTGGGACTGCCTTGCTTCTAGTTACATGGAAAGGGAGCTAGGCTGGCTTGCTTTAAGCTGGGTGGGATGAAGCTGGCTTGGTGAGATTGGAAGTAACGGATGGAAGCTGGCTTGGCCAGGCTGGGTGTGGTGGAAGGGATCTGGGACTGCCTTGCTTCTAGTTACATGGAAAGGGAGCTAGGCTGGCTTGCTTTAAGCTGGGTGGGATGAAGCTGGCTTGGCGAGACTGGACGTAACGGATGGAAGCTGGCTTGGCCAGGCTGGGTGTGGTGGAAGGGAGCTGGGACTTCCTTGCTTCTAGTTACATGGAAAGGGAGCTAGGCTGGCTTGCTTTAAGCTGGGTGGGATGAAGCTGGCTTGGCGAGACTGGAAGTAACGGATGGAAGCTGGCTTGGCCAGACTGGGTGTGGTGGAAGAGATTTGTGTTGGCCTGTCTCTAGTTGGGTGGAAGGGAGCTGGGTTGGTTTGACTCTAGTCGGTTGGATTGAAGCTGGCCTGGCCTGACTCTGGAAGGGAACTAGGTTGCCCTGACTATTGTGAGGAGGAATGATGATGGTGGGATAAACCAACAAGTTGTGCCTTAAATCTGCTGTGTATGCTTCATTTTTGTTGGTAGGATAGCCGTGTTTTCAGTTAACGTGCTTCATGATGAAAGGATCGTTCTAGTTGCTGAACAGCGTCCGGACTCCTCTGAGGAGGACAGCTTCCAGTGGATGAGCAGAGTCCTACAGGTAATGCAGCCAATCAGGTGCTGACTCCAGAATTGCCTCTTCCACTTTTGTCATTTACCCCTGGGGAGCACCTTCACTAGTTCTAAGCACTTGTTTTCCCTTTTTTTTTTTCACTTGGTGATTTAATTTTTCACATTTTTGGTCTGATTACATTAACTTATAATAATACTATTATTGTATTTTGTTTTTGTCATTTCTACATCCTGATGTCTTATGATCACTAACACTTTGCAGGGTATTTTATATATATTCCTCTCATATATGTATTACAATACTATGCTCCCACAGGCCATAGACAGCATCCATCAGGTGGGGGTGTACTGTCTGGCGCTGGTACCGGCAAACACTCTTCCCAAAGCCCCTCTGGGAGGCATCCACATCTCTGAAGCTAAGCAGCACTTCCTGGAGGGCTCCCTTCACCCCTGCAATGTCCTCATGTGCCCGCACAGCTGTGTTACTAACCTTCCAAAGCCTCGCCAGAAGCAGCCAGGTAAATACAGGGGGTGAGTGACCCGGCTTGGGTGCTTGCTATCTGGTAAACTCGTGCCCATCCACTGTTCCTGAATTTGTCATATTCCGCCAGTGTGTCTCATCCGTGTGTATCTATTTCATTCACATTATCCCTTGTATGCACATTTGTGTCAATCTGTGTGTCATGTACTGGCCAATCAGTCACGTTATACTGCATGTCTCTCATTCAAAGGCCACTTTAATGTGAGTCTAAAGGGCTCTCTAAAAAATAGATAGGAGCTGATGATAAAAAAAAAAAAACGTTATAATCTTTTACTGTGCTTTTAAGTAACAAATTATTGTTTTAGTCACACCCCAGGCAGTATGAGCTTTTTATCTCTCCACCCCATGAATGATATATTGTGTCTGGCTTGGGAACACCGAGAGGGAAGTGCTATCCAATCAGACAAGGTGTACTTGCAGTGTGATAATGAGGGAAGTGCTATCCAATCAGACAAGCTGTACTTGTAGTGTGATAATGAGAGAAGCCAAGAGGGGAGTGCTATCCAATCGGACCATCTGTACTTGCAGTGTGATTAGTGATGGAAGCAGCTCCCACTCCAGAGACAATACATTCTTCAGAGGGTGGAGTGGTCTGTAGCTTATAGAGCCTGGGGTATGATTTTTTTTTTTTTCATGGATTAAATGCATAGTAACAGTTTTTCACAAAGGCTTTTTTTCTAATCAAGCGCTACCTAGCTATTCTATCGAGAGCCCTGTATAAGACTCTAAAGTTGTAATTTAACCCTTTAAGGTCACACACATTTGCACATTTTACTATGCATCTCTTTAGCCATGTTTTATATGATTTATAATCCGATACAGTGGTTTGCAAAAGTATTCACCCCCCTTGGCATTTTTCGTGTTTTGTTGCCTCACAACCTGGAAGTAACACTGATTGTCTGAGGATTTGCATCATATCATTTACAGAGCATGCCCAAAACCACAAATAGGACAAAATAACAGAAAAAGTCCCTGTGCATAACTATTCACCCCCTAAAGTCAATACTTTGTAGAGCCAACTTTTGCGCCAATCGCAGCTCCAAGTCGCTTTGGATAAGTCTCTATGAGCGCCACATCTTACTACTGGGATTTTTGCCCATTCCTCCTTGCTGCTCCAGCTCATTCAAGTTGGATGGTTTGCGCCTGTGAACAGCAATCTTTAAGTCTGACCACAGGTTTCCTATTGGCTTGAGGTCTGGGCTGTGACTCGGCCATCCCAACACATTTACATGTCTCCCCTTACACCCCCCAAGTGTTGATTTAGCAGTATGTTTGGGGTCATTGTCCTGCTGGAAGGTGACCCTCCGTCCTAGCCTCAAATCACGCACAGAGTGGTGCAGGTTTTGCTCAAGAATATCCCTGTTTTTAGCACCATCCATCTTTTTCCCCCAACTCTGACCAGTTTCCCTGTCCCGGCTGCTGAGACATCCCCACAGCATGATGCTGCCACCGCCATGTGTCACTGTGGGGATGGTGCTCTTTGGGTGATGTGATGTGTTGGGTTTGCGCCAGACATAGCGTTTTCTTTGGCCGAAAAGTTAAATTTTTGTCTCATCAGACCAGAGCACCTTCCTCCATACATTTTGGGAGTCTCCCACAAGCCTTTTTTCGCAAACTCAGAACGTGCCATTTTGTTTTTTGCTGAAAGTAATGGCTTCCTTCTGGCCACTCTGCCATAAAGCCCAACTCTATGGAGCGTACGGCTTATTGTTGTCCTATGTACAGATACTCCAGTCTCTGCTGTGGATCTCTGCAGCTCCTCCAGGGTTACCTTAGGTCTCTGTGCTGCCTCTCTGATTAATGCCCTCCTTGCCCGGTCCGTGAGTTTTGGTGGTCGGCCGTCTCTTGGCAGGTTTGCTGTAGTGCCATGTTCTTTCCATTCTTTATGATAGATTTGATGGTGCTCCTGGGGATCCTCAAAGATTTTGATATTTTTTATAACCTAACCCTGACTTGTACTTCTCACCAACATTGTCCCTTACTTGTTTGGAGAGTTCCTTGGTCTTCATGGCAGTGTTTGGTTAGTGGTGCCTCTTGCTTAGGTGTTGCAGTCTCTGGGGCCTTTCAAAAAAGGTGTGTATTTGTAATGACAGATCATGTGACGCTTAGACTGCACACAGATGGACATCATGTCACTAATTATGTGACTCCTGAAGGTAATTGGTTGCACCAGAGCTTTTTATGGGCTTCATAACAAAGGGGGTGAATACATACGCACATGCCAATTTTCTGTTTTCTATTTCTAAAAAATAGTTTTATGTGTGTATTTTTCTCATTTCACTTCACCAACTTTGAATTGTTATGTGATGGATCAGAATACAATAGTTTGATTAACAAAACATTGACAAAACATTTACCAAATAAGTAAAAAGTCATGGGGGGGTGTGAATACTTTTGCAAGGCACTGTATATTACATAGGTTTGTTCCAGTTGAAGTTCTGCTTTCTACTATTATATTTCTTCTTTTGGTTATATGTATCATTGTAAAGAAAAAATAATCTATTAAGTAATTCCACACCTTCTCTAGCCCAGCCCCCCAACTAATTTCCTCTCCTGAACTAATCACTCTGACTCTACTACATCTCTTTCCTCCTAACTCCCCATTCTCCCCCCACACCTCCTTACCCCATCACTTCCTTTGGAGAGGATTGGTGTCTAGTCTCCCGCCCCAGGCTGGTCACTCAGGACTTTCAGTGCTGGCGATCAAGACATGCAGGATGGGACAGGGAGACTAACCAATTAAAACCAATGGGACCCGCTGGATCCTCTCCATAGGGACCTGAAGAAGAGGGATACGGCTGGGGGAGGGTGAGATGTTTGAAAGTTGCAGAGGTCATAAGTGGTACCTGTGGGAGGTAAGGGATTCTGGTGGTTAATGGTTTCGTACCGTGTTAGCCATGGAAAAACAAGAAACCAATTGAGAAGATAGAATACCTCTGTGTCTCTCATGGTATCGCTTTCTCCTGTATGTATTTCAGATGTAGGCCCTGCTTCAATGGTTGTCGGCAACCTGGTGGCCGGGAAACGCATTGCACAGGCGTGTGGGAGAGACGTGTCACAGCTTGAGGACAATGACCAGGCACGGAAGGTAAAACTCAACGTGGTTCCCATAACTTGCAGAACATTTTTTTCATTGACATTGGTCGTCTCACCTTCTGTCCTTTTTGGTCTAATTTTCAGTTCCTTTATCTGGCTGATGTATTGCAGTGGAGAGCACAGACTACCCCTGAACACCCACTTCTCCTGTTGCTTAACTCAAAGGTGAGGAATGTTCATACAGGCAACTATCATGATTGGCCGGGTGTCATCTTTGTTGCTCAGCTGGCACTACCCTAAAGATGGGTTTGTGTTGCTCTGAGGGGGTTATTATTGGGCCTCTCTCCAGGGGCTGCCCGTGCATCAGGACGGACCTCTCTCCACGGGCTGCCCTGTCTAGCTTTATGTACTTGTGTGCTCTCCAGGGTACAGTGTCCAGCTCCGCATCATGTTTACAGCTGCACAAAAGAGCAGAGCGCGTGGCAATCGGACTGATGGAGAAGGCGCGTCTCAGTGTTGGAGACCACGTAGCCTTGGTGTATCCCCCAGGTGAGCAAGGAGGCCAGCCTGCTTTCTTCAGCCAGTTTTATGTTTTGATGGAGATGGTATTTTTTTGGCACCTGGTGGATGTGATAGTACACTAGCCTGTGTGGGGTTGTCTGGAGTGGAGAGCATGATGCCTGCTTGATTTCGGGGTAAGGAGAATAACGGATAGTGGCCTATTTGTGGGCGACAATAAGGAAGCCTGCCTACATGTGAGACAAGCCAAGGAATTATGTCTGGATTTTTGTGTGTCCGTAAGACATGGGACACCTGCCTGTGCCTGGGGTATCGACCAGGGTACTGCCTGCATTTGTCTGGTTGCGTCAGTCTGTCTATCTGTGAAAGTAGACTTAATATCTGTAATACCCTTAATATCTTGCTATATCTCTCTAGGAATTGACCTGATTGCCACATTCTTTGGGTGCCTTTATGCCGGCTGTATCCCCATCACCGTGCGCCCCCCTCACCCACAGAACCTCACAACAACCCTGCCCACTGTCAAGATGATTGTAGAGGTACATAACTATTGTTTATATATCTGCTCTTGTGTGTACATCTGCCACATCCTGCTTGCACGGGGCATCTGTTCATGTTAGGTGATATCTATGTCCTTTCTTGGTGCAGGTCAGTAAATCCTCTTGTATTCTCACAACACAAGCAATAATGCGTTTGCTTAAGTCCAAGGAAGCTGCTGCTGCTGTGGATATCAAAGCATGGCCGACTATTCTGGACACAGGTCGGTAACCAAAAGGAATCCTCACCTATCGAGCTGTGATATCAAAGCTGTGGGAAAGGGTGGCACACCAGACAGATGGTCAGGGATCACCAAATACATGC
Source organism: Discoglossus pictus (assembly GCA_027410445.1). Lineage (NCBI taxonomy): Eukaryota > Metazoa > Chordata > Amphibia > Anura > Alytidae > Discoglossus > Discoglossus pictus. The sequence goes on from CM050173.1 coordinate 120,853,028, forward strand.
TGCAAGATTGTGGTGTGTGACTTACAAGGTCAGAGAGTGCATGTTCACATGCTTCACGCTCTTGTTGGGGTTATATGTACTTTATAACCACAGGCCGTGTGTATAATCTTTTCACAAGACCAGGCTATCTGTGCACACATACGTCCCAAGCTTAGGGTGTGAGAGGGTGTCCTTATGTTTATGTACCAACAAAAAATCAGTACTGGCATGTAATTCACAGTGTCAGTGTATATGTATGTCACAATTTAGTGTTGTGACGGGCAACAAACTTCACCTGAAGGACCTCATATGAGGTCCCTCAGTCCCTAAAAGAGAATTACTATGCTAAAAGAAAATCTTATTTCACCCAAAGCAACATGGTAAAATTGCCATAGGAAAGGAACTAGTTTGTATAAGATGTTTAGATAATGAGGAGAAATATATAGGATACAATTGGGTATTATTTACTAGTTTTTAAGCAATAAAATGGATTGTATACTGAACAGGCTGGGCCACATTAGGTGTGCCAGATGGCCACATGCTGCCCACATGACAAGTTTACAACATTATTTTGCTGTCATATGTGTGTAACCTAATCCCCCTGTGTCTGTGCAGAGGACATGCCCAAGAAGAAAGTGGCACGTTTGTACAGGCCGTCCTCCCCGGACACCCTGGCGTATTTGGATTTCAGCGTGTCTACCACTGGGATATTAGCCGGAGTGAAGGTATCTCCCTCCGAATGTCTGACGCAATCCTCTCCAACTGTTGTCTTGCCAAATACTGTTGGCACATTGTTTTTACCAATTAATGCTTGCTATCCTTTATACCGGCTCCTGACCTGTATACACACACACTCTCTCTCTCTATCTCTATCTGTCCCTGGCCCTCTGTACAAACACTTGATCAGAATTCCTGACCCTGGTCCTTAATGTTCATATAGATGTCCCACTCGGCATGCAGTGCCTTATGTCGCTCCATCAAGCTTCAGTGTGAGCTGTATCCTTCTCGTCAGATTGCCATCTGCCTGGATCCATATTGTGGCTTGGGCTTTGCCCTCTGGTGCCTCTGCAGGTAATACATTCTCACTTCCCTTTTGATATGGATTCTTTGTCTTACATGGCACTAATGCACCCCTTCTCCCCACAGTGTGTATTCTGGTCACCAGTCCATTCTGGTCCCCCCACTGGAGCTTGAGACCAATCCTTCTCTGTGGCTGAGCGCTGTCAGTCAGTATAAAGTGCGTGTCACGTTCTGCTCATACTCTGTAATGGAGATGTGTACCCGAGGCCTTGGCACACAAACTGGCACCCTGAGAGTGAGTAACAGCTGCCCTCCCCTGTCCCATCTTTCCTATTTATCATTGTTCATCTTCTTTCTCTTAAGCCTTGGTCCTGTGTCCATATCCCTTTGTCTGCTTTTCTCCCACCTTCTCTCCATTCCTTTTTTTGCTCTCAGCCTTTTCCTGCCCTCTGCTTTTTTTCTCTCCATTCTTTGTCTCTACAGATATATATATATTCCTTACTGACTCTCTTCCCTTTCTATCTGGTTCTCCTATCCATTACCTCCTTTTGTCTCCTTTGCTACAGGCCCGAGGCGTGAATTTGTCCTGTGTACGCACATGTATGGTGGTAGCGGAGGAGCGGCCTCGTATAACTCTCACACAATCCTTTTCAAAGCTGTTTAAGGACCTGGGTCTGTCTCCTAGAGCAGTGAGCACCACGTTCGGCTGTCGTGTTAATGTTGCCATATGTTTACAGGTAAGTGAGCTGTGTGTTCAGATTTGTGTGAATGGTGACTTGTAAACATTTTATACAAGATCTATGTGGCTTTATCCTGTGTTTCTTTGGGTTTTATAACTTTGCTCCCACCCTGTTCCTGCTTTCATCCTGTTTCCTCTCTCACTTCTCTTTGTGGTTCCTCTTTCAGCCCAACAGACTGGGCAAGCTTGCTGACCAGGTATGGTTCTTGCATGCACGTGTTGAACATGCTTATGAAAGCGTGCTTTGCTCTGCTCTGTTGGGCAGTGCTGGTGAGGTGTCTGTCAATGCAAAAGTAGCAAATAATACTTGGTGTTGGAGCAGTAGAGGGGCACAGCGTGCAACCCATGATCAGTAGAAGTTAACTGCCCCTCGGGTGCAGGACGTGAAGGGCACAAGCTTGCTTTAGTTCAAGTCGTGGGCAGGTGTGACCCATAGACTGTCCCAAGGGACTCTAGTTGACCTTATGGGCTGCAGCAGGTGTGATCCAGCACGGAGTACAAGGAGAGAGACCAGGTGCCTCCATAGCATGACCGGGGAGAAGACACTGTTAGTGCAGACCATGACATGGAGTATCACAAAAGTGACAGGATCGCCAAGTGTCATGGCAGATTCCTCACTGTGCTTGTACAATACTTTTGTGCTCTGTTTGTACCTTGCATGGCTCATTGTGGTCATTGTTGTGCAAGTCATTTTTAATAGGTTAATTTCTTCTAATTCTCATTCTTAGGGTACCGCAGGCCCTGATCCAACAACAGTGTACGTGGACATGCGAGCTCTGCGCCATGACCGGTAAATATCTCCCCTCTTGCTGTTGTCTGTGCTATCATTAATTCTCTCCACTGACTAGCTTCAGACTGTAATTATCGAGTATTTTGGGAAAAAAGCACTTTCTACAAAGATTCTAAGCTCAAAACAGGGCCCTTTGTTTTGCAGTTTAAAATTGTATTCTTCCCTGTTCTTATCCCCTGTACAGCGCTACGGAATATGTTGGCGCTACAAATAAAAGTTCATAATAATCAATAATAATAATAACGTGCGTCCTGCAGGGTGCGCTTGGTGGAGAGAGGGTCACCGCACAGTCTGCCGCTGATGGAATCTGGGAAGGTAACCGTCAAATTGCTGTATGAAACATCCAATATAATGGGTTTGGGTGTGATACAGGAGTGTGATATATACAAGATGGCCATGTGTAAGGCAATAAGCTCAAGCAAGTGGTTGTGTCGCACTGTAGATTGTGTGGGCGAGTGATACTATGTGTAGAGTGTGCAGTTGTGTAGATTGTGTGTGTGTTTCAGTGATATCATACTATAGAGTGCGCAGTTGTGTAGATTGTGTGAGTGATATTATGCTGTTGTCATGGACCCCTTTTGTCAGCCTGGCTGTTGGGCTATTGAGCCACCAGACTTCTTGGCTCCACCACTGGATTAATTACATGGACACCTCTATTGTATTTGTAAACCTGCTTTGTTCCATTGTTTGCTAGATTTAAGCTAATCCCATCAGAAAGAGAGGAGGTCAGACATTAGGAAGCCAGATTAAGTTAATCCCATCTGATGTGTGCTAATCCTATTAAACTCCACATAGGGTCTAACAGTAGCTTCCTGAGATCATCTCTTGTGTTTGTCTGCCACACCCCCTCATTGTTGTAGCTGTGTACACTCCCTCTGTGTAACTGCTATAAATACAGCTGTGATTTTCAAAAATAAATCGGTTCACTTGGAGATACATAGAAATTGTGTATCTCTGAATCTGTTCCTGGTGGCTGTGATACTGAACCTATCTCCATCCTACAAGTAACCTGTCCTGTTCACTACCACAGGAAGGTTACTGTGACTTCTGGAAGTGCTGATTCTTGATTGAGAGCCTCGGTCTGATGCAGAAGCCAGATATCAGGATGCTGGTGCCGAGATTTCAAAGACTCCAATGGTCCTTGTGGGTAGATAACCTGTAGTCTATAGCAGGTGGCTCTGGCCTGTATTCCCCCTACTCACGGATCGTCAAAACTGGTGGCAGTGGTGGGAGCGCGATGCAAGAACCAGCAGCAAGGATGGAATATGGTGATCTATGCAGTTTTCAAGTCCAGTACTTTCGGTGGCTTGGCAGGGAAGCGATTTACACAAACCTTCAAATCCAGGCCCAAGTCCAAAGGAGGCCAGACCTGGATAAGAGGTGGTCAGGGACCATGTGTAGGCCTGCAGAGCAGAGGTGGTCAGGGAGAAAAGGAGCCTCCTCACCAGTATGCTGGATCCGCGAAGGCAATGTATTGCCACAGACGAGGATAGGTTGACAGCTCTTTTAGATCAGTGGGTGGTTTCCCTTGGGTGAGAAGCTAGCAGAACGGTTTGTGGACCTGGTGTGGTTGGAGCTCTACTTGGAACTTGAGTAACTCCTGCATCACAAGGGCCCTCCTTCTACAGGCTTGGACTGCTGGAAGAGCTCCCGGACGTGTGGCCTTGGAACCGCAGAGTGCTGGGAAATCCTATTTGCACAACACCAAAAGGACGTGGAAATAGACCCAGGGACAGAAGAGGAAAATGTTCTCACTGTTGGTCCATAAAGAAATAGTTGCAGTAAGAGTATGAGGAACTGCTCGAGGAGGTGGGCCCAGGTGGCACCTGGCTCAAGTACTTTTAGCTACCCCATGCTAACCCAACTGAGCTAGCAGAAGATACACTGCCAGACAAAATAGACTGTTGGCTACACCCCTATCAGGAGGAAGGAGTAAATCAGAAGGTACCTGGAGATCTGACCGCAACAGAACAGGCAAGGTCAGAGGGACTTATGGAAATTTGCCACGATAGGGAGGCCGGGAGAACAGTCCAGACACTGGTAGATGCAAGACCAGGGAGCAGTGTAAAGCAGCACTAGCCCTTGGGAGATGGCCAACAAACAGAAAAGTTCCAGCCGCTAACCAAGGGCGAGAAGCCAGAGACTGAACAGTTGGCAGAGAAAGGTGCAAGCCCTGAGAGTCTGCCCAACTACCCATGCATTGTCACCAGTCCTGAACCAAAGACCACTGATTTCCAGGCTCCAAGGCTGACTGTGAAGGGAGAGTGTGATGCCAGGTTGGGGCATGAGGCTATCAGGAGAGGGGGCGTCCCCGAAGACCCTGAAGCTCTTGCCGAGCATGGATCAGGTTGATCCAGATAAGTGTGGGAGTTCAGGGGAGAGCACTGGCTTTGAGACCCTGATGAAGGAGCAAGTTGAGACTCCACTCCCAAACCCTGCAGAGTTACCAGCAGGGCTGACAGGGATTGCTTCAGTCCAGGCAGAGTTAAATTATATGGGCAAGCGGTCCACCATACCAGAGGACCTGACACATCGTACCCTAGCTGCAGCCCTGGGGGATACTCGCCCTAAGGAGCTACCGACCCAGCAAAGTCTGCTATCCCGGGTGAGCCTCAGCCAGAAAAGGGCCTCCATCCAGAGACCCTAATCCTGAATCCTGCTCTGTTTTTTCCCAACCTTGCCTTGGCAACAAACCCTGAAGAAATTGTGCCTGCTTTTTTCCCCCGCCTGAGCTGCTCCCTAGATGGGATACCAGAGAGCCACTACCTGCCTATGGAAAAGGGGGTAGCAGTATGCTCCTGGATGGGATCCTAGTTTCTGAGACCATGGATGTGTCCCCTGCAATTTGAGGTGGGCTGCTGCAGGGAATGGGGTTATAGACTGTGGACACTTTCCTGAAGGATGGGCAACCACCCCCAGACCGGGCAAACCTTCTACCCCCTCCAGGAAGAGGTCATGAACTGGGATTTATGCAGTGGCCATTTGGGCCAACATATTTCCTTCTTTGGATGGGGACTTGGATATGGGCTGCAGTTCAAGCCTATGATCCGTCCGGATCATAGCCCCAGAACTGCTGTCTGGAAGGGGGGAGTAATGTCACGGACCCCCTTTCTCAGCCTGGCTGTTGGGCTATTGAGCCACCAGACTTCTTGGCTCCACCGATGGATTATCTGCATGGACACCTTGTGGGTAGATAACCTATAGGCAATAGCAGGTGGCTCTGGGCTTGTATAGCCCCTACTCACGGATCGTCACAGCTGTAGTGTGCAGTTGTGTAGAGTGTGTGTGAGTGATATGTGTAGAGTGTACAGTATAATATCACTCACGCACACTCTAAACAACTGCACACTCTACACATAATATCACTCACATAATCTACACAACTGCACACTACGGTATAATATCACTCACACATACAATCTACACAACTGCAGAGTATGCAGTTGTGTAGATTGTGAGTATGTGTCAGTGATATTATACTATAGAGTACTCAGTTGTGTAGGTTGTGGGTGTTAGTGATATTATGCTCTAGAGTGTGCAGTTGTGTAGATTGTGAGTGTGTGTCAGTGATATTATACTATAGAGTGCTCAGTTGTGTAGGTTGTGGGTGTTAGTGATATTATGCTCTAGAGTGTGCAGTTGTGTAGATTGTGTGAGTGATAAATTGTAGTGTGTGTAGATTGTGGGTGTGAGTGGTATTGTACTGTAAAGTGTATATGGAGGTGATGAGCTTCTTTAAACAGATGCGTTTTAGTGAGGTTTTGAAAGATTTGAGTCTGGAGCGAGCTACAGAGTTCCTGAGAATAGGGGCAGCATGAGAAGTGTGCTGAAGGTGGAGTGAGAGGAGGAAAGAGGGTCATTAGAGCGAAGATGGCGGTTAGGGGAGTATATACAGATAGAAGGGGGTGTATTATTGCTAAGGCTTTATACATTAGGATCATGATGTTACATTTTTACTTAGGAGGCTACAGGAAGCCATTGGAGGGACTGACCTAGAGGACATAGAGTGACGGGTCTTTGTATGTATAATGTTTAGATGTTTGTGAATGTTGTTTGGAGCCTCCTGGTGTGAACCTCATCCAACTATAATCCGTATTCCAAGCCACATGGCTTGCCGTCCTTCATATAAATAATGTGAGGGCCTATGATAGGTAGAGAATATTCTTATGATTTTATCTTTTTAAGCTGAAGTTTATACTTTTGTACCCACAGATTCTGCCAGGTGTAAAAGTGATCATTGCACACACAGAGACCAAAGGGCCCCTTGGGGATTCCCACCTCGGAGAGGTATGTATCACCCTCTTGTGATTATGGGGCACTGACACACAACTCTGGGGCATTATTGGGTCTCATTGTTTAAGTATTGTGGTTCAGTATCTCCATCTTGACCTTTCAGGTCTGGGTGAGTAGCCCACACAATGCTAATGGTTACTATACGGTTTATGGAGAGGAAGCGCTGCACGCAGATCACTTTAACGCCAAGCTCAGCTTTGGAGATACTCAGACTGTGTGGTCAAGAACAGGGTACCTGGGATTTCTACGCCGTACGGAGCTGACTGATGCAAGTGGAGGTAATGATTCAAACCTCTGTAACAAGGATGGACGAGGAATAAAGGGATGAGGAATATTATTGTGGCTTCTAAATACACTAGTTATATTACCGTGTATAGTCACGGGATATGCATAAAAACAAGTATTTTAGGGCCTATATTAGAGACTAAACATTCTTTAAGGACCATTGTTTAATGAAGTCTTTGAAGTATAACCGAGTATACCTTAAACTTTGCTAAAATGTGTGGTTAGTGTATAGAGGCTGACAACAGTCTTACTTCATATCTTCATCCACATTCCATGAAAAAGAATTACTAAGTAAGACAGCTTGCTTCTGAGCATGTGCAGGGGATATGTTAAGGTGTCCTACACTAAAGGTTGTGCTGAATGATGCCAGTAAGTCCTCTCCCTATGCACCTGGACCGATCTTAAAGAAATTAAGAGTTGAATTGCTCCAAACCAACACGAAGAGTTGAATACAGACAACATGGAAGCCCTTAGGCACATACAGGGTTTGTCCAAATGTTTTTTTTGTTTTGTTTTTTTCTCGAAGTCATGAGCATAACAAATGTTGTATACTTCAGGAATACGATGGTTTTCCCAAAATACACTGGTCCTTTACATTGTTGTGACCTATTAGTTTTGAATCCGTTTTACATTATCAGGAATTGTGCTATTTCAGAGAGACACGACGCGCTGTATGTTGTGGGCTCGCTGGATGAGACGCTGGAGCTGCGCGGTATGAGGTACCATCCCATCGACATAGAGACGTCCGTCACGCGCTCTCACAAGAACATAGCAGAGTGGTGAGTACTCAGGGTGAGGATTGGCCTCTCCCAAAGTACATGTTGTCTGAACGCACAAACCCCAGAGAAATAAAAAAATACCCATCTTGCTTTATTCCCTATAAAAAGTCACTAGACTTTGCTAAAAGTGAATATTTCTATAAATCGAAGAAAAAACATCTTTCCCCCACTATCCATCCTCCTGCCTTCCCTCTGCACACTGTTTCGCTCATCCCCCACCACCACCTCATGCCCTCACCTTCCCTGTTTCTACCGCTATATTCACCACTGGTGACTCCATGTTCCCAGCGCATGCTCTCCCTCACACTTGTAATGACACAGGGCACACTCGGCACCTCTACATGATGGACTGAACGGAACCATTGTCCATAAGGAATATGTAGTAGAAAAGGTGTTTAATACAATTCCAGCGCAGCTCAGGGGATCGTTACAACTCTCAGCCTGATAGACGCTGGAAATACCGAAAGGACCCAACCTATTGGGTGATGTGAAGATGTGTCCGAGCCCAGTGTGTGGCATGTGCCACTGGTATGAAATCAGTCATTAGATGTGAAAATGTTAAGGCTATTGGACATTTACAATAATGGGCGTTTTTAGATATATGTTCATTTTCTGGACTAGGAAGAACAAAAAGAAAACATATCCTGGAGATCCTAGCCAGGGAGGCTTGCATTTTATTATTATAATATATATATTTTTTTTAATTTAAGCTCCATTTTATGAAACAGGTCATTTTCCTTATTAACTCTAGCGTCTGTATTCAATTCATTATTCTCGTCTTTCCTCAGTGCGGTCTTCACATGGACTAACCTTCTGGTGGTTGTGCTAGAGCTGGACGGTCCAGAGCAGGAGGCACTGGACCTTGTGGCTTTGGTGACCAATGTGGTCTTAGAGGAACATTACCTGATTGTTGGAGTTGTGGTGATTGTGGACCCCGGGGTCATTCCTATCAACTCGCGTGGAGAGAAGCAGCGCATGCACCTGCGGGACGGCTTCCTGGCTGACCAGCTTGACCCCATCTATGTGGCATATAACATGTGACGCTGCCAGAGCTTGCCATTCGGTATGGTGCTACAAAGCTTGTGTCTTCCTTCCGGACTATAGAGCTTTACCAGCAGCAACTACTCAAGATGCTAATGAAGAACCTGTGTCCTTGGCCAAGAACCCAACTAATGAACTTTTACCTCTTACTGTGACACTGGATGTAGCAGGAGGGAACGTACCCTCACTCCGTTTTTAGTACGTTGTGTCTGTGTCTCGTCATCTACAGAGTCCAAACTCATGCAATAATGTGAAGCTCTCGGGCCCCTGGCACAGTCTGGAGGCGCATCTGTCACGCTGACCATGCTTGTGTAATGTCCTGTGGCCCCTGAACTGCTTTGTCACCTGTCCTCTGTGAACTGAATGTAATTATGTACAGAACATGTGTAATTTATGAAGTGCGTCAGTCAGAAGGACGTTCCCGCGGTCTGGGGAGAGGACGAGGTCAATTTTAACACTAGGATTTTTTTTATAGAAAATATATTGAAAACAATTAAAGCGTTTACTGCTCTGGAGCTTGACGAGAGACAAAAAGCACATTTATACCAAACCCTGGCGGTGGTCTGTCTGTCTGTACAAGAAGGAAACACATATTTTTATAATATGCTCTTTTGAAGATCTAAACCTGATAATGGATAAAACAGTTTTAAAAAGTAAAATAAAAAGATTCTTTCAATAAATATGTAACTTCTATATGCAATTATCTTTGACTGCGCAGTTACGTTGCTTTTTTTTCTTTTTGAAGAGTTAAATTTAATTTGACCCTATTCTGAAATGCCGCATTTCCATTATACCAGATGGAAGCTTTCTCCAGAGTAGTGTCTCTTACTGCAGCATATTGCATATAATAGGAAATGAAAGCTGCAGAATTGTGTTTTCACTTTTGCCTGACAAGAAGTGTAGTTCTTCAAAGGAGTATATATAAAATATAGTGTTACAGTTGTTCTTTCTCCTCTCACAGACACCAACCCCCCCCCCCCCCCCTCTGGGGAGTGTGTACTCCAACAAGCAGCTCAGATTGGACATTTCCTCTCCAAATGCCAAGTCTTTTAAAATATATAAACCTATCACTCATTGGATCCATGTACTACGCGTTTCGCTCTGTGTCAGGGTTCTATCAGGTACTAAGTTGCATACTCTACAGCCTTCATATATTACCCTTATTTAGGACCTGATGGAACAACTACTAGAAAAAAAAATCTCTGAGGAGCTTGACTGGTTCCTTCTGCAACAATACCTTCATTGTGTAGAAGGTGTGATAGCAGTGAGTGTGGGAAACGGGACTCAATATCCAGGCTCTAGGTCCCTCAATCCTCTTTACCCTCTGGACCATTTCTTTACACACACAGTTTTCTTTCTATCGCTTCCTAATCTCCTTCCTGCTTTTTGTTTCACTCCCCCACTATTGAATGAACAAATCTGAATTCTGTAAATGGTCCAAAATCTCCCAGAAGTTGTGTAATACTGAGCAGAAGCTCTCCATAAGTGACCTGCATAGCAGAGGCTCAATGTGTGGTCTTCACAAAGCTTTCTTTGGGGGCCATTAATCCCATTCGGCGTTAAATACTTGAGTGTGATGGGTGCACATTCATATTATACACACAGATATTACACTTACAAGAAGAAAAAAAATGATACGAGCAACAGAGGGACTAGGGTGTACAGAAACACATTTTATTTACGTAACCCAGTGCCTTGGTCAGACAAAATTGCTCCGCTTAAGACAATATTGCTTCTCAATAAAAAAAAATGAAAAGGCAAAGATATTATCTCATTGGTGCACTAAGAGGGACAGGTCAGGAGAGGGATATGGGACTGGAAGCCAAAGGAGTGTATTAGATTGCCAGGAGAGGATGTCCACATGGAGACTTACAAGGGCCCACTACTGAACCCTGAGCTACCCCAACACGGAGAAGTAAATATGAAGTGGGACAAGAGGACACCAAAGGAGCAACTAGATTATATTGGGATAACGTGGTAGGTTGTTTCAATGAAAGGAGAAGGTCCATGACGATAAGCAGGGAGGAGGAACAAGTGTGTGGTTTAAATGGTGTTGGGGGATACAAGCTTGGTTACAGAGGGTCAAGTAATGAGTTGAAAAAATAAAAATAGGTGAAACCGGATTCTCTCCTATCATACCTGAGTGGAGCTGCCCGTAGATCCCTCAGGACCAAGGGAGAAGAAAAGCCCTTGGTAGGAAAGGAATAACATTTGGAACATGATCCTTAGATGCGAGAGCGCAGACTGGACAATTGCTGATCAAAACACTTATATTTTGAATGACACCCGTGAAACGTTGAGATCATTACAACATGAGAGCGAACTCCTCATCCTCACAGTAATGATGATGGACTGGACACTGCGGTCTAGTGCAGATATAATTTAAATAAATAAAATGTAGTATGTTGCTCTTAAATAGAAAAGACAATGAGAGATTAAAGTCGAAGCTGGAGTACAGGTAATCTGTCTGCCCACCATATTTGTAAATTCCAAACAAAATAAGAGATTATTGGACTAAAGTTTAACACATCCCCACCACAGGGGTATGGCGGAGCCTTCTAGGCCGCAGCCGTTCCAGCACAAGCCATCAACCTGAGGGTTCCATTTTTTCATATTCATTGGTATCATATGCCACCTATGGATTAACTTGAAAAACAATTCAATATAGGATGACGTAATGGCTTCTTCACCAATTTAAGGGCATTACACCATGATTGATATGAAAAAAATATTTTTATATCTCTCTCCCATCCCTTTATGCCAATGCTCTAAAGAAATGGAAGAGTATCCTCTACTATTTTGTTGCATACAAAGTATGTCCCTTTTCATTAATAGTTCCTCCATTTTTAATAACCTTGATAAATTTAAGCTTTTATAACCCTGATTACATAGTGAGGTTTTTAGGGCCTCATAGTCCAACCATGGAAGCATTTTCAATTCATATTTTCCCTGAAGTTCTTCTAGTGTACAAAGATTATTACTGTTATATAGGTCATTAAAGTTAAACCCCCTTAGTTTTTAATAACTTGATCATTGATTGGTTATCTTGTGTCCTTATTATATCTATTGGGGCAGCTAGGGATGGATATCTCACTAGACCTATTTTATCCCTTTTCTTATACCAAAGTTTTAATGGGGATCTTATGCTACTAGGCAGCCTTTTAAATATAGCTAGATTATATTTGGGGAACCATAAAATAGTCTGAATAGCGGTAGCTCCCAGTAACTCATTTTCTAATGTTATCAATCTAGATTCATTAAAGTATTTTTTCCAGCTGATAGCCTGGGCTAATGCAATTTTCTCATATATATCTCTAATGCAAGGGGCACCCAATCCTCCTTTTTTGTATTTCATACTGGCAAGGGTCCTCTCAATCCTAGGCCTTTTCATATATATATATATATATATATATATATATATATATATATATATATATATATATATATATATATATAAAATCATCAATTATGGCCTGTGCATACTTTAAACCAGGGGTGGGCAAGTTCGGTCCTGGAGATCCCCACACATGCCAGGATTTGATTATATCCCTGCTGCATACAGTTTATTATTATTATTATTACTTTTATTTGTAACGCGGCAACATATTCCGTATCGCTATACCGAGGAAAAGAACAAGGAAAAATATAAATATTAACAAACTGCAAAAAAATGGATGGCCCTGTTTTGAGCTTAGAATCTTTGTAGAAAGTGTTTTTTTCCCAAAGCACTCTACAAGATTGAAAACTCTCTACCTACAATCTAAAGGGTATGGAAGAGGCAGATAAGAAATAGCAAGGGTCAGGAAGAAAGTGAAGTTTCATTAGGTAGGAGGGTATGCAACGTTGGAGTAAGTTAATTGTTTCTTCAGTCGTCCTGATTGACTCACCTGTGCACAGAAAGGATATCCACAATTACAGACCTGTGTGGAGCTCACTAGGACCGGACTTGGACAGGTAAATTGGTAAATGAGGTAAGATATTTTTGGGATTATACCCATGTTAACAGAAGAGATTCTAGCTAGCCATGATAGTTTTAATGGTCTCCATTCATCAAATTTCAACTTGATATCCTTCATCAATTCATTTAAGTTGTCCTACAGTATATTTTTGGCTTGAAACAAGAATCTTATACCCAAATGAACTAAAGATGCTGATCTCCAATTAAAGGAATAGGTCCTTTCCAGGGAGTCCGCTGTCTCCCCCACTACCCTCCTAACAAAAACATCTGATTTGGCAACAAAGTTTATTATATTCAATAAATGCCTTGTGTTATCTGGCGAACAGTTAGGAATCCTGTCTGGTCTTGGTGGATTACACCAGATATTGATTCCTTCAATTTCTTTACATCTATGTTGATAAGGGATATTGGGTGGTAATTTCTACACTTCTCATGATTTTTACCCTGTTTTAAGATGTTTACAATCTTGGTCTCCAATAGCTCTAATGGTATTTTACCTAAGTTTTTTTTTATCATTGTAAAGGCCACACAGATGGAAGTTTATTTCAGGCAAAATAATCTGGTAAACAATTTGTCAAATCCATCCACACCTGGGGCTTTATTTAACTTGCCCTTACTGATAACTTCGTTAATTTCAGTTTCTGTGATGTTTTTGTTTAGGAAACTCACATTACCTGACGTTAGTCTAGGGATTTTAATTTTATCTAAAAATGTATTATGTCTGTACTACTTGGTTTAGCCTGCAAAGGGCCTTCTCCAAGGTTATATAATTTATGAAAAAAAACACCTCACCAATTTTATCAGGATGAGAATGTATCTTTCCATCCAAGCCATAGATTAAGATTTTATTTTGAATCCTCTGTTTTTTTAGTCTATTGCCAAAAAATTACCAGCTGTATTTCCTAACATAAAATTATTTTGCTGATATTTCCATAATATGTTATCAGCTTGGGTCTGTAAAATTTTCCTTTATTTGACAATTTATTAAATTGATTTTTTTACCAAGGTCCTTATTAGGGTCTTTATATTAATCTGATGGAGTTTATGTAATTCAACATATTGTAACCTAAAGGGTTTCCTGCGTTGTTTATAGATTTCTGCAGCCCTTGCTATCTACAGACCCCGCACATAAGCCTTATAGCAGCACCAATCAGTTGCCGGGAAATCTACTGATTCTTTATTTATTTTAAAGAATTCCAGAGAAGCCTTCTTCAGAGATTTAACGTAAACTGGGTCCTTAAAAACCAACGGGTCTATCTTCCATCCCCTTTGTTTTACCAACATTCTATCCTCCAAACATAAACTGATCATAGAGTGGTTCGACCAGGGCATTAATTCAATTTCAATTTCAATTTTTTTTAACCAAATGTAAAGTGTCCAAGTCTGTAAGGTTTCAATCCTGGTCTAGAATTGATTACATCTTTTTTTTTTTTTTAAATCTCTATCTAGTGGATGTAAAATTCTCAAGACATCACATGAGTTTGAGGCTAGACGTTGCTCGGAAAACACTCTTTAGATGTTCTAATATTTTGGACTTCAGTTTTTATTTTATAAGTTCCTTGTTTGTCTAAGGTTGCATGTTAAAGTCTCCACAAATTATGGTATGATCAGTCTTAAATTCCTGAAGTAATTTTTTCCGAAATGTATTTTTGTTCTTATTAGGCAAATAAACATTTACTAAAGTTATCAGTTTATTATTCACTAGCCCGATCCATATGATATACCTACATATGGATCGAATTTTGTGAACATTTAGTCTCTTGTTGAAAAATATGGAGACACCTCTTACCATCTACTCTCATATTGTAGTTCTTATTGCTCATATAAAGGATTAATTATTTTTTTAGGTGTGTCTCCTGAAGACAAATAATGTCCGCTTTAACAACATTTGAGAAAGCTATTTTTCTTTTGTAGGGGAGTTCAGGCCATTCACGTTATGGGAGATTATTTTTATATTCATATCTCCCCTAATAGATTTATCCCTAAACGTATTGTCATTAAATACTTATTTTCCCTAGCACCTTGAGTTAATACTCTTTTCATTGTAATGTGTTGTTATGTACGGTATCAAAGACATAAAAGACCAGACAGGGCTCAAGAACCCTTCTGGTTAACAGGGCAGTTACGCTAATGTTTGGAAATGTCGGGAGGGGAAACCACATTTAGTTGGGAGAGATGTTTTTTTTTTTTTTTTTTTTTTTTATTATTAAGAATTCATTAACTTTATGTTGTGTTTATAGCAGAACCCCATATGAATGCATATGATCTCCTTCAAAGGGTCCAACTAGCCCCTACAGTTTAACTCAATGTTACGTCTTTAACTTTTTCTAGGTTCCAAAAGTTTTACCTATTATTCATACCAAACCTAACTTTAGAACTTTGTTTCAATAATGGACCTGTAATCAGAAACTAGTACCCCGAAATTCTTATTTCCAAAAGCTGAACCAAAAAATGTGTTTTTCTTTTTTTCCTTTTCCCTTCTCCTTCTAAAAAAAAAAAAAAAAAAGTGAGAAAAACGTGTCCGGCAAAAAATAAAAGAAGCACCAGAACCCTATATAATGAAATGCGTTTTTACTTATCTCTATTCTCATTTTAAATGGCATACCTTAAGTTATCTTACTTCCTAATATTGGAATAGTGTGTGTGGTATCGGGGGGGGGGGGGGGGGGGGGGGGTGTGCGTCAGCGTAAGGTTGATGTTGGGAGTTAGATGGGATAGCTGCTGCAGACAGCCCCATATACAGCTCTCCAGATACTTTAATTACCCCAGTATATCCATCGTATAGAGACTCTATGGTACCCGCCGTCAGACTCGCTAGGACGCTGTGTTTGCCTGTTTTTTCATGTACCCGGTCCTGTGGGTGAGCTTGTTGATCAGAGGAAGCAAACAGAAAAAAAACCCAGTCAATTGTCTCAAACGGGGAAAGATAAATTCCTTCCTGACCCAGATACTGGCGATCGTACTCCTCCCTGGATCAATACTCTCTCTCTGAATATCAAGGATAACCCTGAATGCCCTTTTTATTCAAAAATATATCCGGTCCCTTTTTAAAGTTATTTATCGAATCCGTTGTCACCACCTCCTTTTGTAGAGAATTCCACAGATTAACCACCCTTACTGTGAAGAACCCTTTTCTTTCTCTAAGGTGGAAACTTTTTATTTCTAACCTCAAGGGATGTCCTCTTGTCAGTTGAAAACCTCTTGGCACCAAAAGTTCCCTTGACAATCCTTTATACTGACGCTGGATGTATTTATATAAGGTAATCATATCTCCTCTTACGCCTTTTTTCTAGATAATAAGTATAATTTGGTTAGTCTTTCTTCATAACTTAGCCCCTCCATTCCCCTTATTAGTTTGGTTGCCCTCCTCTGTACCTTTTCCATCTCTAAAATGTTCTTTTTCTGAAGTGGTGCCCAAAATTGTCCTCCATAATCCAAATGAGGGCGTACTAGAGATTTGTTTAGTGGCAGAATTATATTTGCTTCCCCGGCTTCTATACCCTTCTTAATACATGCTAATATTGTATTTGCCTTTGCAGCTGCTGCTAGCCATTGAGCACTGTTACCTAGGTGGTTGTCCACAAGCTCCCAAATCCCTTTCAATATCTGATACCCCTAGATTTGCTCCATCACTAATATAGTTGTTGTCCCGTTACTCATCACGTGCCACGTAAAGTAGTGGTGGGGGGGGATGAGAACCTTTGGCGGTCATCGCGAGCCCTTAAATGAGCGCCTTCCGCACTCATTGCAAGCCTCTCTCCTCTACGTCCTCATCTCCAATAAGTGGCGTTAGAAGAATTGGGCTTTTTAGTTTTTCTAGCACAATCTATTGGATATAAAGGTGTATAATACCATTTCCACTGTTGTCATTTACTCTTACATCCAATAGATGGAGCTGTAGGAATGGAACGTATATTTCCACATCCAAATGGCCCTCATTGCAGGCTAACTCCCTGCGGCGCTCATCGCGAGTAGTCAGAATTGTAAGTTTGTTTGTAAGTTTGCCTACTCATCGCAGTATAATTTAACATTGGTGTGATGGACACATTTGCATATTTGACAACTATTATAGTTGATGTAGAGGACCTAATACTGAACCCTGAGGAACCCCACTTACCACATTAGTCCAATAGGAGTATGTTCCATTTACCACAACCCTTTGCTTCCTGTCTTTTCGCTCTCAATCCATGAGCAGATATTTACTGCAATTCCTGTATCCCTTAGTTTGCACAATAGTCTTCCACGTGGCACTGTATCAAAAGCCTTTGCAAAATCCAAAAAGACTACATCCACTGAGTTGCCTTGATCCAAGTTCCTACTAACCTCCTCATAGAAACTAATTAGATTTGTTTGACATGACCTATCCCTCATAAATCCATGTTGACTCCTACTTATAATCCTGTTCAAATAGACATATTACAGAACCCAGTTCCCCCAGTACCCTTGGATCTATTCCATCAGGACCCAGGGCTTTATTAATATTTATTTTTTCCTACCTCTTTTGGATTTCTTCCTGTGTTAACCAATTATTTGGTGAAGCTAGTGTAGCCCCATTATGTTGCCGTGTCCCAACCACTGGTACCTCCCTTGTGTATACCTAAGAAAATAACCTATTTAGCTCATCTGCCTTTTCCTGGTCACTAATTATCAGACTGTGTCACATTGTAATGTTCCTATAGCTTCCTTCCTCGCCTTCTTCCCAGTAATATATTTATACACATGTTTAGGGTTAGTCTTACTTTCCTTACATATAACTTGTCATTTTCTATTTTAGCCAGTTTAATAGCCCTTTTGCTGCCCTGGTGATTTCCTTGTACTCTCGTAAAGCAGTCTCTGTCCCCTCTTGTTTGTATAATATAAATGGCTGTTTTTTACTCCTTTACTTTTATTCCCACACACTATATGCCGATGTGTATGTATATTTAGTAAGGGTTTGAACGTTGTCCATTTATGGTCAGTGTTTTTACCCATCATACCTCTGTCCCAGTCTATACTTTGTATCGCTGCCCTTAGACCGTTAAAATCTGCCCTTTTAAAATTAAGAGTTTTTGTTGGCCCCTTACAGTTATGTATTTTTTTTAATTCAATCTCAAATGAGACTGCATTGTGATCACTGTTTACCAAAGGTTGCCCTATTCCAACATTTGATACTATATCAATATTATTTGTGATGAGTAAATCCAAGATGGCGTCATTTCTAGTAGGTTCTTGTAAAACCTGGGCCAGATAATGATCCCTGAGTGTACTCAAGAACCTGCTCCCCTTAGCTGAACTGCTGGTCTCATTTATCCAGTTTATTTCAGGGTAATTAAAGTCTCCCATTATTAGAACTTGCCCGTGCTTGGCTGCATTTCCAATCTGTAACAATAATTGTATTTCCTCAGTTTCAGCTATATTTGGGGGTTTATAGCATACTCCTACTAATATTCTTTTGGAATTTGATGCTCCGCTATTTAACTCTACCCACAAACATTCAGCTTTATCACTAGGTCCACCATAAATATCTTCTCTGACTAGAGGCTTAAATACAGGCTTCTGGCTCAACATACAGACAAATCCCTCCTCCCCTTTTACCATTGCCACTGTCTTTCCTAAATAGGTTATAACCATCCAGATTAACAGTCCAGTCATGAGATTCATCCCACCACGTTTCACTAATGCCTATTAAGTCCCATTTCTCACTAACTTCTAATAATTCTAACTCTCCCATTTTTCCTGGCAAGCTTCTGGCATTAGCAAGCATACACCTTATGTTATGAGTCTGTAGTTCTGAAGTGCCTGCCACTGTACTTGAGTAACTTAGCAATACCTCCCTATTGACTACCCCTCCACCCATCTCCTCCCACATGACTAGTTAATGCTTTCCTTATCCGCTCTACACTTTCTACACCACTACTTCTATCTAGTCCCTGTATATATACTGTGGCTCTCAATGAGCGCCTCCGGCGCTCATCGCGTGGCTCTCAATGAGCCTCTCCCCCAGTCTACTTTACAGGCCTTGACTTTCATTGCAAGCGTCGTCCAACCCGCAAGTTTGTTGCTTTACAATGAGCACCTTTGGCGCTCATTGCGAGGTCCTGAGTGCCTGCATTACTCGACTAAGTGTTATTGGCTTGGGCTAAGTGTTACTGGCTTGGGTTAAATGTTACTGGCTTGGGTTAAGTGTTACTGGCTTGGGTTAGGTATTACTGGCTTTGGGTTAGGTATTACTGGCTTTGGGTTAGGTATTACTGGCTTGGGTTAAATGTTACTGGCTTACGTTAAAAGTTACTGGCTTCGGCTAAGAGTTACTGGCTTCGGCCTCGTTTTCATCCTGTTTGATAAAATTTACGTTTTTTCAGCAGTCATTCTTTTCTATATCCTAAAAACGGCAATTATGAGTCAAATTAGCTCGCAACCTCACTCACAGGCTCCCTGGCTGTCCCCCTGAGTTGTGTGTGAGGTTTTGAACTCATTTTGTACACTATTGTTCGTTTTTTGGCGGTCTTGCAAGTTAGGGCTTCGGCTAAGTGATACTGGCTTATGTAAAAAGTGTTATTGGCTTAGGGTTCCGCTACAATATATATCTATGATTGTCTGTTATATTTCTTTTTGGGTCCTCCGAAGGGTCTGTATTATCACCTTGCTAACCAAATGTGGCCATAACTGGATGGGTTAGCAGAGGTAGAAAAAATTAGTATACAATAATACAAGTATATTGATCCAGCAATTTATTTAGTATGAACCACAGGCACAGTGCTCTCATATGTACAAATGTTAAAGCCTGTACCCAGATGCCCTGTTTCTATAGGTAGGTACCAGGTGCC
This sequence comes from Discoglossus pictus, assembly GCA_027410445.1. Classification (NCBI taxonomy): domain Eukaryota; kingdom Metazoa; phylum Chordata; class Amphibia; order Anura; family Alytidae; genus Discoglossus; species Discoglossus pictus. The sequence goes on from CM050173.1 coordinate 120,872,718, forward strand.
TATGTAGGGAGCTCTGGGGTGTGGAAAACAAGTTTTATTTTTAAATAAAATAAGTCTGTATGTGTATAGAATGACTGCATGTAATATGTGTGCCTGATATAAGCCATAGGTGTTAGATTAGAGGAAGGGAAACACAGGGAAGCTTGGATATACCTTTAAACGGAGCCTAATATAAAGTAAGAATATTGAACTAAAACAATCCATAAAATAAAATTGGACGCTGATAATGATAAAGCTCTCAATGATATGTATAAAATAAAAAATGAATAAAAGCTATTAAACTAGACAGACTGTGGTAGAAGATAGCAGAGGAATGTTCTACAATATCACGACTACCATGGGTAGACAAAGTTCGCCCCAAGTTTAGCAAATATATATGGGGGTAATGGGATGACCTTAAAATATGTAATAATACTCACTTCACAGCTAACATCATCAGCTGGTGGAGATTCATCGATGACATCATCATTAAATGGGAGATGGGAGACAATATGGACAAATAATGTTTCCTTTATTATGTTAACAAAAGCAATATGAATTAAAAAATGACTATGAATGGATTCTCTGCACAAAGAAACATAATAAAAATAGATCAGATTAAATCAAATAGAAGTGGTGGAAAAAGACTACTTCTTTGAGACATGCAGAAAATAGATGGATTCACCATCTAGAGACCTAGAACAAGAAGGTTTGCAAAGAGACATTGACTTGGAAGCGTCTGTAGAAATGTGATATTATGAATATTTGATAGCACCCAATACAATCTTTAGAATGATCTGTATAGCCACTTACCTAATTACATTAATATTAGTATTAAGGTTCATATTTAATTATACTGTATGGTGTTGTTACGACCTCGAGATGAGGGGCTCAGTACCCCTTGTTCTCCTGCTTTAGCTTACAGGAGCAATCTGCAGGTTGTGACTTTATATTCATCTCAGCCCCCAACAATATAGATCAGGACACCAATCATGGAGAAGCAGAGAAATCAGATGAGCAACACCATTCAATGTAGTGTAGAGACAGTCTAACTTTATTCTTCTTACACAGATATTTAACAATCCTAAAACAAACCCTCCCTGCAGTTAATGCCCATCCTCTTGGGTGGCTTGTTTGATCTCCTTGTAACGGATCTACTGGCACCCCGACCGGGTACCTCCGTTGATGGACGCCTCCTAGCTTGCGTCGAGGCCTACAAGCACCGCACCGGACACCACATCCACCACAGACTCCACAACCGACGTAGTTTAACTGGAGCCTCACTAATAGCCGCTAGCAGCTGAACAGGAAAAGCACCCCAAGATGCTTACACTCCTGGCAGTCAGTCTGCAACAGCATACCATGAATCCCCCCAAGAACGAGACATAAGCTCTGTGTTGAGGGTCAAGCAGTGAACTCTTTAATGACAGGGGATCTCCTTTTATGCAATGGTGCCCTCTGAAGGGCTACACCCACATAATTATCACAACAGCCAATTATATACATGGTTCAACCCCCACGTCTCCTCCCCTCAGATAACAGGTAACACAATTAAAACAGACACAATTTTAACCACATTCTGGATGTACCCCAAAAACAGGGGGTACACCTTTAATAGCTCTCCCCCAGGGGAACAACATATTAAAAAATGGCATGAATCAGACCAGGGGTTCAAAAGTTAGTAATAGTATCTTTTACACATAACACACAGACATTTCACATATCCCCCACACAATACACATATAGGGACAATAGGTGAGTCACGCCTCCCTGGCAACTTGGATAAAATCAGACATTAATTAGATCATCCTTCTTTGTTCTTATCAGAGAATGAAAACACTTTGGACAATCGACTTTCTTATCTGTAACAGGATTCTCTGTAATAGGATTATCTATTAGCCTAGTAGCTGTGATATTCTGAGCCAATATATTCTGTAGAACATAAAACAACATATCTACAGTACAGCAATGTGATCATATTTTAACCAATAATTAAATAACCATAAAACAGGGTAAAACAGTGATGGGTTCCGTTAAACTTCTCACATGGTTTCCAGATGTCTCGGGGGGGAAGAGTCTGAAAAGTTCCCTTATTGATTCCACATTTCTTATTAACACTCTTTCGTATCTGTGTTCATCCACTCTTGACAACATTGGGGGTCACAATAAACTACAGGGTCTGGTATCTCTCCTGGGGGTGGTGAATGGCCTTTCTAATAGCATAACACTACAACACTGCACATAACACCATATAGCAACCACAACATTAATTATTGTGGCCCACACTACACTGCACATGAAAACAATCATGTCACAGTCCTTACAACAAGTATCATATTCATCTTAAAAAAAATTGATAATAGAAACCCAGTGTGACAGAGACTTGGTGTGGGTAAGTGGCTATACAGATCATTCTAAAGATTGTATTGGGTGCTATCAAAGATTCATAATATCACATTTCTACAGACACTGTAGACATGTTGCTTTTATGTGTAATGTAATGTGGGTCACAATAATGCATGTGGAGGTTACTATATCATGTTTTATGCACTGTAATAATGTTATTTTATCTGTAACCGAGATACACTTTCTGCAAGAACCCTCTCTTTGACATCAGATAGTCATAAAGTTTGAAGTTAGTTTATTGCCCATATGGGTTTGTAAAACAGATCAGATCTGAAGACAGGGGAAACTTGATCCATGACAGCAGATAAACACCAGAGGGGGATTGGCTAAAGAAAGTGAGGAGGGGGGATGTAGGTTCATTGTTTGCTTTAAATGTGTCTAAAAGGAAGAATAAACAGTCAGTCTGTCTCTGTACTAAGAAACAGTGTGAGTTGCTATTTCTTGTATGATGTGGAATCCTAATTAAGGGATTTGACTTTCCTGCTTCTCCATGTTCTGATCTGAATTGCTGGGGCTGAGATGAATATAAAGACAAAACCTGCAGATTGCTCCTATAAGCTACAGTAGGAGAATTAGCGGTGTACTGAGCCCCTCAAATCTGGGTCGTGACATATGGGTTGGCAGCGGTGGGATCTCAGTGCGTAACCAGCAAGAGGATGGCTACCTACAAGAACAGGATACAGGAAATAAGGCAAGAGAATAAGCATTGCAGATTGGACGACGAACTGGAGGCAGGTGATAATGTTGTGCAGGTCATCCCAGTCCCTGGCCCCAGGTTATCTGCAACTGAGGAGGATGAGGTGTCCAGGAGGTTCCAGGTGTGCAGGGTTGTTATTTCAGAGCTAACCATGGATCAGCTAGTGACCCTCTGAACACAAATAGTGCAGGAGATGCAGTGGGAGAAGAGAAGGGTACCTAACTGCTCTCTCTCAGTTCCTGTGGAACTTGTATCCCCAGTGGAGGTAAAAATCTCCTGTAGGCTGGCAGGAGACAGAGAGGAGGAGAGCCAGCTGACAAGGGAGGCAAAGGACTATAAGGGAATGGCCCTTCTAAAGCAATGGATGGCGTTCCTGGGATTGTGGCAGAGCCATGAGCTGTCAGGCTGGCTGGAGGAGCTGGTGTCTAAAGAGCTTGTCTTGGAGAATCAATATGATGCCTGGATTGGGTCTGTTGGTGTCCTTGGAGAAGATCCCTATTTTCGATTGGTGCTAATGGATCGGCTCTGGGTGATCGTGTATGGTGATCATGAGTGTGGCATGGGACAGTAAAGAGGCAGAATAACTTGTTTCTTAAATGCTGTCAAGGTCAGGAGGCTATTTTGCTGGAACCCCTGATTCAGCAAGAGCTGCAGCTGGAGGCTGAGTATGCTGAATTGCTGGATGAGGCATCCATGGACAGTTTTGGTCATCCAATTGGGAGGAACCATGTCAGGCAGACCCCTACCAACCGGGAGGTAAGGGCAAGAGTAATTTTGCTCAGGGGTCTGGGCAGAGGATTTTATGGACCAGGACTAGGCCAATATGGATGTACAAAAGGGCCAGGCCCAGCTATTTTTTGCTATGACTTGGACAGCTGAGGATGGTACCATATATTATGGGTACATAGGCTGAATTTGTTTACATCCAATATTGTTATTATGGTGGTCACATAAAGACTCCCCGCAACCAAACTCATATCATTCATCCATCATTTTTTATTTTATACACATCATTGAGCACTGTACCATTATCAGCGAACGTGTCTGGATTTATTTTATGGTTAGTTCAATATTCTTATTTTATATTCTGCTCTGTCTAAAGGTTTATGTAAGTTTCAAACTTTTCAATCTAACACCTACGGCTCATATCAGACACACATATTACATGGAGTCATTCTATATACATACAGGTAGACAATATACATATATACACATACACACGTGACAGAGAGAACCAGGATATCCAAGCTCTTCCTCCGGCCCTCGAGCTATTACTATATTGTATAATATTTAACACAAATCTGATAATATTAAACCAAATAGTAACTCTTGTCACAGAATGTGTGTAGACCCCAAGGTAGCCCCCATGTTAGGTGCCGTCTGAATGGAAATCCTGACACCAGGGCATTACTGGTACTGCCAGTATCCATTTTTATAAAGAACATACTATAAATATTGGAATTTAGTTGGACTTGCTGTAGAAAAATAAGTATGTCTGACATTCTCTAACTGCATAAAGTTTTAATAACATTCAAGTCCTGCCACGGCAACATGTCCTGTCAGCACCGTGATATACAGGGACCAGAGTGTCAGGAAGTGGGAGGAAGAAAAGCAACAGAACGTGCCCAGAATGCTTTTTATTGAATTTTCAACAGTATACAAACAAACAAAAGAGACGTCCAAGAGAGAAGCACAAACATAAACTGCCCCTTCAAGAAGGCCTAGGCACACAGCTCAACCATCCAAGAAGTCCTGGGCACACTGCTACCCCCCCCCCCCTAACAAGTCCTGGGTACACCACTCAGCCTAACCTCAACAAATCCTGGGCACACTGCTCAACCTCCCCCCCAGCAAGTCCTGGGCACACCGCTCAGCCTATCCCCTCCCAAGAAGTCCTGGGTACACTGCTCAAACTCCCCCCCAAAAAGACCTTGGCACACCGCTCAGCCTAACCCCTCCCAAGAAGTCCTGGGTACACTGCTCAACTCCCCCCCCCCCCCCAACACATTGTGGGCACACTGCTCAACCTCCCCCCAACAAGTCCTGGGCACACCGCTCAGCCTAACCCCTAGACCTCTCAAAAGTCCTGGTAAACTGCTCAACCCCCCTCCCCAACAAGTTGTGGCTACACCACTGGTCAACCTCCCCCCAACAAGTCCTGGGCACACTGCTCAGCCTACCCCCAACAACTCCTGGGCACATGGCTCCCACTACTCCCCCAACATATCCTGGGCACACTGCTTTCACTGCCCCCCAATAAGTCCTGGGCACACGGCTCTCACTTCTCCCCCCCCCCCCCACAACAAGTCCCAGACACAAAGCTCTCTCGCTGCCCCCTCATTTCATTTCCTGGTACTCAGCTCGCTCTCGGCCCCCTCAGTAGCTGGCACACAGCTCTCTCATTGCCCCCTCAGTCCCTGGCACACAGCTCTCTCATTGCCCCATCCATCAGTCCCTAGCACACAGGTCTCTCTAGGCACCCTCAGTCCCTGGCACGCAGCTCTCTCTAGGCACCCTCAGTCCCTGGCACACAGCTCTCTCATTTCCCCCCCCCAGTCCTTGGCACACAGCTCTCTCATTGCCCCCTCAGTCCCTGGCATGCAGCTCTCTCTTGGCCCCCTCAGTCCCTGGCACACAGCTCTCTCTAGGCACCCTCAGTCCCTGGCACACAGCTCTCTCATTGCCCCATCAGTCCCTAGCACACAGGTCTCTCTAGGTACCCTCAGTCCCTGGCACGCAACTCTCTCATTGGCCTCTCAGCCCTTTCATTTCCTGGTACACAGCTCGCTCATTGCCCCCCCCCCCCCCCCTCAGTCCCTGGCACATAGCTCTCTCATTGCCCACTCAGTCCCTGGCATGCAGCTCTCTCTAGGCACCCTCAGTCCCTGGCACGCAGCTCTCTCATTGCCCCATCAGTCCCTAGCACACAGGTCTCTCTAGGCACCCTCAGTCCCTGGCACACAGCTCTCTCTAGACACCCTCAGTCCCTGGCACACAGCTCTCTCATTGCCCACCCCCAGTCCCTGGAACAGCTCTCTCATTACCCCCTCAGTCCCTGGCATGCAGCTCTCTCTTGGCCCCCTCAGTCCTCAGCACATATTTCTCACTGACCCTCAGTGTTGGACACATAGCTCTCTCTGCTCCTCAGTGTTGGGCACATATCTCTCTCTGCTCCTCAGTGTTGGACACATATCTCTCTCTGCTCCTCAGTGTTGGACACATATCTCTCTCTGCTCCTCAGTGTTGGACACATATCTCTCTCTGCCCCTCAGTCATGGGCACATATTTCTCACTGCCCCTCAGTGTTGGGTACATATCTCTAACTGCCCCTCAGTCCTCGGCACATATTTCTCACTGCCCCTCAGTGTTGGACACATAGCTCTCACTGCTCCTCAATGTTGGGCACATAGCTCTAACTGCTTCTCAATGTTGGGAACATATCTCTCTCTGCCCCTCAGTGTTGGACACATAGCTCTCTCTGCTCCTCAGTGTTGGGTACATAATTCTAACTGCCCCTCAGTCCTCGGCACATATTTCTCACTGCCCCTCAGTGTTGGACACATAGCTCTCTCTGCTCTTCAGTGTTGGGTACATAGCTCTAACTGCCCCTCAGTCCTCGGCACATTTCTCTCTGCCCCTCAGTGTTGGACACATAGCTCTCGCTGCTCCTCAATGTTGGGCACATATCTCTCTCTGCCCCTCAGTGATGGGCACATATCTCTCTCTGCTCCTCAGTGTTGGAAACATATCTCTAACTGCCCCTTAGTCCTCGGCACATATTTCTCACTGCCCCTCAGTGTTGGACACATAGCTCTCACTGCCCCTCAGTGTTGGACACATAGCTCTCTGCTCCTCAGTGTTGGACACATAGCGCTCTTTGCTCCTCAGTGTTGGGTACATAATTCTAACTGCCCCTCAGTCCTCGGCACATATTTCTCACTGCCCCTCAGTGTTGGACACATAGCTCTCTCTGCTCCTCAGTGTTGGGTACATAGCTCTAACTGCCCCTCAGTCCTCTGCACATTTCTTTCTGCCCCTCAGTGTTGGACACATAGCTCTCTCTGCTCCTTAGTGTTGGACACATATCTCTCTCTGCCCCTCAGTCATGGGCACATATCTCTCACTGCCCCTCAGTGTTGGGTACATAGCTCTAATTGCTCCACAGTCCTCGGCACATATTTCTCACTGCCCCTCAGTGTTGGGTACATATCTCTAACTGCCCCTCAGTCCTCGGCACATATTTCTCACTGCCCCTCAGTGTTGGACACATAGCTCTCACTGCTCCTCAATGTTGGGCACATAGCTCTAACTGCTTCTCAATGTTGGGAACATATCTCTCTCTGCCCCTCAGTGTTGGACACATAGCTCTCTCTGCTCCTCAGTGTTGGGTACATAATTCTAACTGCCCCTCAGTCCTCGGCACATATTTCTCACTGCCCCTCAGTGTTGGACACATAGCTCTCTCTGCTCTTCAGTGTTGGGTACATAGCTCTAACTGCCCCTCAGTCCTCGGCACATTTCTCTCTGCCCCTCAGTGTTGGACACATAGCTCTCGCTGCTCCTCAATGTTGGGCACATATCTCTCTCTGCCCCTCAGTGATGGGCACATATCTCTCTCTGCTCCTCAGTGTTGGAAACATATCTCTAACTGCCCCTTAGTCCTCGGCACATATTTCTCACTGCCCCTCAGTGTTGGACACATAGCTCTCTGCTCCTCAGTGTTGGACACATAGCGCTCTTTGCTCCTCAGTGTTGGGTACATAATTCTAACTGCCCCTCAGTCCTCGGCACATATTTCTCACTGCCCCTCAGTGTTGGACACATAGCTCTCTCTGCTCCTCAGTGTTGGGTACATAGCTCTAACTGCCCCTCAGTCCTCTGCACATTTCTTTCTGCCCCTCAGTGTTGGACACATAGCTCTCTCTGCTCCTCAGTGTTGGGCACATAGCTATCACTGCCCCTCAGTCCTGGACACACAGTTCATTCTCCTGGCTTCTCCGGCCACTCTTTCGGCTCCGCTCTCCAGCCACAATCGCCCCAACCACAGTTACAGCTATGGTCAGAGTTATGACCAACACAGTGACAGTCTCTGCCACACAGAGTGGCATGTCTAGAGAGGTGAGGAGTCTCCCCCTGAGTGCGGGGGGCTCTGCGCAGCGCACCTCCTCTCCGTCCTGCAAACTCAGTCTCTGCACCCCTTCTAGTTTCCCAAACACCCTCTGCAGGTCACAGTCACACTGCCAGGGGTTGTGTGACAGTAGGAGCAGGGTGCCCGGTGCTGGGAGGCTGCGCAGAGTCTGGAAGCGCAGGTGATGGAGCTGGTTGTGCTGTAGGTTCAGGAAGTTGAGGGAATGCAGAGAAGAAAACACCCCGGGGGGAAGCGCCTGGATCTGATTCCCAGATAAATCCAGAACTTGCAGTCTCTGCAGTACAGAGAAGTCGTCCGACCTCAGGCTCTGCATGAGATTATTCTGGAGCTGCAGGCGTCGGAGCTGGATCAGGGTCTTCAAGGCTCCAGGATCCAAGCTGATGATCAGGTTTCCTTGCAGGTCCAAGACCTCCAGGCTGCTCAGCTGCTGGAAGCAACTCCCATGGACTCTGCCAAGAGCATTGTGTGCCAGGGACAGGTGGGTAAGAGACTCCAGACCCCAGGAGAAGCTGACACCAAGGTCCACCAGACAGTTCCAACTAAGGTCCAGGCTCTGAAGGCTGCGCATCCCCCTCCAGGCTCTGGTTCCAACCTCAGAGATGTGGTTCTCTGCAGCAAGCAAAGTCTGGAGCCTCCAGAGAGTGGGCAGAGAAGGCAGAGAGTGCAGAGAACAGCCAGAGACATCTAGGAACACAGTGTCCATGGGAGGGAAGACCAGCAGATGAGACAGGTTCCTTGCAGAGCAATTCACATACAGGGACCTGGAGTCACAGAAACACAGAGAGGGGCACAGAGAGGTGGAGGAGAGAGGGGGCAGGACAGCCAGGAGGGCACAGAGACACAGAGAGCTGGAGGAGACACAGGAGAGAGGGGACAGGATGGCTAAGAGGGCACAAAGACACAGAGAGGGGCACAGAGAGATGGAGGAGAGAGGGGACAGGATGGCCAGGAGTGCACAGAGACAGCAGCAAAGGAGAGGAGAAAAGAGAGACATCCTGACCCTGAAAAACAGAGAAAGAGTACAATGAAATAACTATGTGAGTATGCAGAGACACCACTTCACAGTGTGTATGGGGTCTCAGAGTATACTTAAAAAAACTTAAATTGAAGTTCACTATTATTACTTCTTAATCAGCCTTTTTTGATCCCTGGGTGACATTGCATTTGTCTATATATGAGTAAGCTGTGTACTTGGGTGTGAGTGTACCCTGTAGGTAACTCTCTTCTTGCCCGGCACTTACCTCCGTGGCCGGTGTCTCGCTGCTCTGTCCGTGTCTGAGCAATCGATCAGATGTTGTGGGGTCAGGAGGTCAGAGTTCTTATCTTGCTCTATAGGTGATGATATCTGTGTAAGACAAGACCGAGACGCGCCGCGCTTGTGACCGTCGCCCGCAGGAGGGATAATATTCACATGGCTGTCGTATCCACTGATTAAGTGACTGCCCCCTCCATGGCCAGGGGTGTGAAATACCCAACTAGAGGTGACACACAGCTTGTCAAAGGACTGCCAGGTGGGGGCCTGGGTGGGTGGGTGGGGGGGTATGGGGAGCCTCTGTACAATGCAAAGCAAATATATATGTATTTGAAAACTTTGACTCATATTTTTTATGCCTCCGCTGGAGGGAGTTAGGGCCGGCAAGGGATGTAGGGGGGTTAGGGGCTTAGGGAGTACATCGGATGCGGGACGTGAGCGCGCCCGGCACCAGGAGGCTTCATGTGCATGCACATAACTGGACAGATCCTACCGTGATACTAAAGGAAAAAGGATCCAGCAAGAAACCACACACAGGAAAACACGCAACATAATGGGTATTAACAGCAATTACAAAGATAATGTCATCTACTTCACCCAGACCATGTGACCCACGTGAGAGCAGCCACTGACAGGTCCTATCAATCCACGTGAATTATTCACAGACAGGACCTGCAACACCTCCGGGACCTCCTCACGTTACTAAATACAGACGGGTCTGTGACCTTCACATGGAATCCAACACTGTAAAGTGTTTATTACACGGAAACTTTCAGCATCCTGGCACCCAGTGCAAACCCAACACTCCCAGCACCAGGGACCATACAGACCACCTCCCCCCAGCCCCAACACTCCCAGCATTGGGTGCCCAAAACAACACTCCCAGCACCAGGGACCATACAGACCACCCCCCTTCCCGGCCCCAACACTCCCAGCATTGGGTGCCCAAAACAACACTCCCAGCACCTGGGAGGATACAGACCCCCCCCCCCTCCCCAACACTCCCAGCACCGGAGACCATACAGACCCCCCCTCCACAACATTCCCAGCAACAGGGAGCATACAGACCCCCCCCTCCCCAACACTCCCAGCACCTGGGAGGATACAGACCCCCCCCCCCCTCCCCAACACTCCCAGCACCGGGGAGCATACAGACCCCCCCCCTCCCCAACACTCCCAGCACCGGGGAGCATACAGACCCCCCCTCCCCAACACTCCCAGCACCTGGGAGGATACAGACCCCCCCCCCCTCCCCAACACTCCCAGCACCGGGGAGCATACAGACCCCCCCTCCCCAACACTCCCAGCACCGGGGAGCATACAGACCCCCCCCTCCCCAACACTCCCAGCACCGGGAAGCATGCAGACCCCGCCTCCCCAACACTCCCAGCACCGTAGAGCATACAGACCCCCCCCTCCCCAACACTCCCAGCACCGGGGAGCATACAGACCCCCACTTCCCAATACTCCCAGCACCGGGGACCATACAGACCCCCCCGTCCCCAACACTCCCAGCACCGGGGAGCATACAGACCCCCCCATCCCCAACACTCCCAGCACCGGGGAGCATCCG
>CM050173.1:120884269-120961769 GCA_027410445.1 Discoglossus pictus
CCGCTCTCTCTGTTGGGTGACGCTGGCAGTGTGTGTGTGTGTCCTCTCTCTCTGTTGGGTGACGCTGGCAGTCTGTGTGTGTGCCCGCTCTCTCTGTTGGGTGACGCTGGCAGTCTGTGTGTGTGCCCGCTCTCTCTGTTGGGTGACGCTGGCAGTCTGTGTGTGTGTGCCCGCTCTCTCTGTTGGGTGACGCTGGCAGTCTGTGTGTGTGCCCGCTCTCTCTGTTGGGTGACGCTGGCAGTCTGTGTGTGTGTCCGCTCTCTCTGTTGGGTGACGCTGGCAGTGTGTGCGTGTGTCCGCTCTCTCTGTTGGGTGACGCTGGCAGTGTGTGTGTGTGTGTGTGCCCGCTCTCTCTGTTGGGTGACGCTGGCAGTGTGCGTGTGTCCGCTCTCTCTGTTGGGTGACGCTGGCAGTGTGTGTGTCCGCTGTCTCTGTTGGGTGACGCTGGCAGTGTGTGTGTGTGTGTGTGCCCGCTCTCTCTGTTGTGCGTGCCCGCTCTCTCTGTTGTGCGTGCCCGCTCTCTCTGTTGTGCGGCGCTGGCAGTGTGTGTGTGTGCCCACCGTCTCTGTTGGGTGACGCTGGCAGTGTGTGTGTGTGTCCGCTCTCTCTGTTGGGTGACGCTGGCAGTCTGTGTGTGTGTCCGCTCTCTCTGTTGGGTGACGCTGGCAGTCTGTGTGTGTGTCCGCCCTCTCTGTTGGGTGACGCTGGCAGTCTGTGTGTGTGTCCGCCCTCTCTGATGGGTGACGCTGGCAGTGTGTGTGTCCGCTCTCTCTGTTGGGTGACGCTGGCAGTGTGTGTGTGTGTGTCCGCCGTCTCTGTTGGGTGACGCTGGCAGTGTGTGTGCCCGCTCTCTCTGTTGGGTGACGCTGGCAGTGTGTGTGTCCGCTCTCTCTGTTGGGTGACGCTGGCAGTGTGTGTGTCCGCCGTCTCTGTTGGGTGACGCTGGCAGTGTGCGTGCCCGCTCTCTCTGTTGGGTGACGCTGGCAGTCTGTGTGTGTCCGCTGTCTCTGTTGGGTGACGCTGGCAGTCTGTGTGTGTGTGCCCGCTCTCTCTGTTGGGTGACGCTGGCAGTCTGTGTGTGTGTGCCCGCTCTCTCTGTTGGGTGACGCTGGCAGTCTGTGTGTGTGTGCCCGCTCTCTCTGTTGGGTGACGCTGGCAGTCTGTGTGTCCGCTCTCTCTCTCTGTTGGGTGACGCTGGCAGTGTGTACGTGCCCGCTCTCTCTGTTGGGTGACGCTGGCAGTGTGTGTCTCCCCGCCGTCTCTGTTGGGTGACGCTGGCAGTGTGTGTCTCCGCCGTCTCTGTTGGGTGACGCTGGCAGTCTGTACGTGTGCCCGGTCTCTCTGTTGGGTGACGCTGGCAGTCTGTACGTGTGCCTGCTCTCTCTGTTGGGTGACGCTGCCAGTGTGTGTGCCCGCTCTCTCTGTTGGGTGACGCTGGCAGTGTGTGTGCCCCCTCTCTCTGTTGGGTGACGCTGGCAGTGTGTGTGCCCGCTCTCTCTGTTGGGTGACGCTGGCAGTGTGTGTGTCCTCTCTCTGTTGGGTGACGCTGGCAGTGTGTGTGTCCTCTCTCTGTTGGGTGACGCTGGCAGTGTGTGTGTCCTCTCTCTGTTGGGTGACGCTGGCAGTGTGTGTCTCTGTTGGGTGACCCCGGCAGTCTGTGCGTGCGCTGTCACTCACCTCTCTTCTCACGCACAGGCTCAGCTCCACACCAGTTCCCGGCACTCTCTCCGTTATGGATTCTGGGCGTACGCCTTGGGCGAGAGGACGACCAAACGATTTGGGCCGCACAGTAAGATTATCACTGTGGATGGAAATCTGGCATCTGGCAAAGGAAGACTTGCAGAGCAGCTGGCAGGGCGACTGGGTGAGCATAACCATGGCGTGACCTCCTAGATATAATATATCAGAGCACACCGGAGAGTGGCGGCTACGTGTGCGCTCTCGGGTTGTGCCCTCTCCACCTCCCATAATGGCAGCTCACATCATAGTGTTATTTATTCGATATCTGCTTGTTTAGCTTTTAAAAAGTACTAGCAACTTGCCCGTCAAAAATGATGGCAATAAAATTTTAAGGCTGTGAATGCTGTATCTTTGGTGCTCATCGTGAGCCACGCGCTGAGTGCCTTCGGCGCTCATTGTGAGCATCTCCTCCAGTCTACTGTAAGTTCCTCGCAATGAGTGGCTTTGCCGCTTATTGCAGGCCTTGGCATCCCCCAACTTTCGTGCTTCGCAATGATCACCTTCTCCCTGTGTCTTTCTCCCCCCTCTGAGTTTTTGCGTGTCTCGCGATGAGTGCCGTAACTTGCGTGGTTCGGCTAAGTGTTACTGGCTTGGGAGTCATTTTTTACTGGTTATGGCCTCGTTTTCTTCCAGTTATGTTATGCTCTGAGCACGCTGGGACACTACCCCTCACTCCGTGAGCTCCGAGCACGCTGGGACACTACCCCTCACTCCGTGAGCTGGCAGCCCGTGAGCTCCGAGCACGCTGGGACACTACCCCTCACTCCGTTAGCTGGCAGCCCGTGAGCTCCGAGCACGCTGGGACACTACCCCTCACTCCGTGAGCTGGCAGCCTGTGAGCTCCGACCACGCTGGGACACTACCCCTCACTCCGTGAGCTGGCAGCCCGTGAGCTCCGAGCACGCTGGGACACTACCCCTCACTCCGTGAGCTGGCAGCCTGTGAGCTCCGAGCACGCTGGGACACTACCCCTCACTCCGTGAGCTGGCAGCCTGTGTGCTCCGAGCACGCTGGGACACTACCCCTCACTCCGTGAGCTGGCAGCCCGTGTGCTCCGAACACGCTGTGACACTACCCCTCACTCCGTGAGCTGGCAGCCAGTGTGCTCCGAGCACGCTGGGACACTACCCCTCACTCCGTGAGCTGGCAGCCTGTGAGCTCCGAGCACGCTGGGACACTACCCCTCACTCCGTGAGCTGGCAGCCCGTGTGCTCCGAGCACGCTGGGACACTACCCCTCACTCCGTGAGCTGGCAGCCCGTGTGCTCCGAGCACGCTGGGACACTACCCCTCACTCCGTGAGCTGGCAGCCCGTGTGCTCCGAGCACGCTGGGACACTACCCCTCACTCCGTGAGCTGGCAGCCTGTGAGCTCCAAGCACGCTAATGGGAACGGAGCAGCTTTCAATCTCCTGCCCACTTGTGAGTCATTTCAGCCCCCAGAATGCACTTGTCCAGATGCACCTATTGACTACCCCTGATGTGGGGCGATTCGCTCTAATAGTAGGTGTCCCGAGTTGTATAAATATGAATGCCTCTGTAATTATGCTGAGCAGAGCCGTCCTCACCACCACCAGCTGTAAGAGTCATTTATCGAACACCTCCACCCAGAAGCCGTTGTCATTTGTATTTATTTGTCAGATCGGGGGCCTTTGCTGTGTTACTTGTGTGTATAATCTAGGCATTGGGGCACTGGCCCTTTAACATCTTCCATATCTATTTCCAGGTATGAAATACTTGGCAGAGCCTGATGAACATTTTTTAGACCGAAGGACTGGCGATGGGGCGATCCTCCCGGCCAAGTTTAGTGGCAGCTGCAGTCTGGATAAGTTTTATAACGACCCCAAATGCCCCGATGGGAACTCGTACCGCCTGCAGATCTGGATGTACACCATGCGGGTCCTGCAATACTCGGACGCCCTGGAGCATCTTCTGAGTACAGGTAAGTGCTGCCCATCTGGGAATGTCATGGGCAGGTGCTCAGAGGAGAGGGTTTCTGATCAAACCTTCTGCTGAGAGTCCATGGGGAGGGGGGGGGGTGGTGAGGATCACGGACTGATCAGTTTGGGGGTGAGATAACAGGATCCCTGAGAGATCCCTTTGTTGCGCTGACAGAATATCCACATCATGGGATATGATTTGGTCATGAGAATGGGGACGTGTATTAAGAATTCTGATATTCTTGTCTGTGCGCACACGCTATGGAACATATGTGCTTGTGCGCCCACATTCATGGTTACTATGTGCATTATAAATGTATAACTTTGATGGGGCATGTGGTGTCTCTTTTCTTGCAGGGCAGGGAGTGGTGCTGGAGCGCTCACCCTTCAGTGACTCCGTCTTCCTGGAAGCCATGTATAAGAATGGATATATCCGCAAGCAGTGTGAGACCCTCTGTATATACATACAAACACGCTCAGCACACTCTTGGCTAAATATGTGTAAAGTAAAACAAAATTATCATCAGACATGCACATCCGCTCGCACAGGCGCGCACATCCGCTCGCAGAGGCGCGCACATCCGCTCGCAGAGGCGCGCACATCCGCTCGCACAGGCGCGCACATCCGCTCGCACAGGCGCGCCCATCAGCTCGCTCAGGCGCGCCCATCATCTCGCACAGGCGCGCCCATCATCTCGCACAGGCGCGCCCATCATCTCGCACAGGCGCGCCCATCATCTCGCACAGGCGCGCCCATCCTCTCGCACAGGCGCGCCCATCCTCTCGCACAGGCGCGCCCATCCTCTCGCACAGGCGCGCCCATCCTCTCGCACAGGCGCGCCCATCCTCTCGCACAGGCGCGCCCATCCTCTCGCACAGGCGCGCCCATCCTCTCGCACAGGCGCGCCCATCCTCTCGCACAGGCGCGCCCATCCTCTCGCACAGGCGCGCCCATCCTCTCGCACAGGCGCGCCCATCCTCTCGCACAGGCGCGCCCATCCTCTCGCACAGGCCCCTTCTGCAGTTTTCCATTGCTCCGTGTCACGTCCGTGTGTCTGTACTCCCATCTCTTTCAGGTGTGGACCATTACAATGACATTAAGGGCATCAGTTTAGACGAGTTTCTGCCTCCTCACCTGGCGATCTATCTGGATATTCCAGCTGTCGACGTCCACAAGAAAATCCTGGAGAGAGGCAAAGTAATCCCATCATTCCTTGCTTCCGTTCTTTCCCCGTCTTACACTGACCCCCTGTCACTGTCACCACTGTCTTACTCTTCATCCTAAGCATGTCTCGCTCTCTTCCTAGCTCCTCTCGCAATCCTCTGCAGGGCTGGCGCTCGCTCTCTTCCTGGCTCCTCTCGCAATCCTCTGCAGGGCTGGCGCTCGCTCTCTTCCTGGCTCCTCTCGCAATCCTCTGCAGGGCTGGCGCTCGCTCTCTTCCTAGCTCCTCTCGCAATCCTCTGCAGGGCTGCCGCTCTCTTCCTGGCTCCTCTCGCAATCCTCTGCAGGGCTGGCGCTCGCTCTCTTCCTAGCTCCTCTCGCAATCCTCTGCAGGGCTGGCGCTCGCTCTCTTCCTGGCTCCTCTCGCAATCCTCTGCAGGGCTGCCGCTCGCTCTCTTCCTGGCTCCTCTCGCAATCCTCTGCAGGGCTGGCGCTCGCTCTCTTCCTAGCTCCTCTCGCAATCCTCTGCAGGGCTGGCGCTCTCTTCCTGGCTCCTCTCGCAATCCTCTGCAGGGCTGGCGCTCGCTCTCTTCCTGGCTCCTCTCGCAATCCTCTGCAGGGCTGGCGCTCGCTCTCTACCTGGCTCCTCTCGCAATCCTCTGCAGGGCTGACGCTCGCTCTCTTCCTGGCTCCTCTCGCAATCCTCTGCAGGGCTGGCGCTCGCTCTCTTCCTGGCTCCTCTCGCAATCCTCTGCAGGGCTGGCGCTCGCTCTCTTCCTGGCTCCTCTCGCAATCCTCTGCAGGGCTGGCGCTCGCTCTCTTCCTGGCTCCTCTCGCAATCCTCTGCAGGGCTGGCACTCGCTCTCTTCCTGGCTCCTCTCGCAATCCTCTGCAGGGCTGGCGCTCGCTCTCTTCCTGGCTCCTCTCGCAATCCTCTGCAGGGCTGGCGCTCGCTCTCTTCCTGGCTCCTCTCGCACTCCTCTGCAGGGCTGGCGCTCGCTCTCTTCCTAGCTCTTGCCTCCTTCCTTTCCTCTCACCCCTGGCGCTCGCTCTCTTCCTAGCTCTTGCCTCCTTCCTTTCCTCTCACCCCTTGAAGCTTCTCCATCAAGCCTGCCTTTTACTTTGCTGCAGGTCCCCGAGAAGAAGGTTTCCTTGAATTACCTGCAGAGTATTGAGGATGTGTACAAGAGTTCCTTCCTTCCTCAGATCAGGTGAGCCAGGCGGCCATGTCCGGCTATTGCTGCCGTGATTCTCTTTGCCTCGCGGTTCCTGACTGATCTCTTCTTTCTCTAGTGAGACCTCTGAGGTTTTGCAGTACTCTGCAAGCGAGGCGAATGATGTGGAAAAGGTAAGAAGGGGAGGAGCTTGTTACAAGTTGTGGCCTTTCTGTTGAGACATGGTATAGGGTTTCCAAGAATGCAAGCATGAGGATCCAACATGGGCTAACCAAGCACCCTGGCACAAAGGGTCCCAACAAGTGTAGACACAACGTATAGGGCTTGAGCACCTTTGGCGCTCATTGCAGTGAAGTCTCGCGATGAGCGCCTGTGGCGCTCCTTTCTGATGGGTTAAAAGTATAGGAAGTCCCAACAATCTCAACCCCTGCAATGAGCGCCTTTGGTGCTCATTGCAGTTAAGTCACGCGGGCCTCGCCTGTGGCGCTTATTTTCTCGCCTGCAATGAGCAGTACGACAACTATATTGGTGATATTCGGTGAAGCAGATTCGGGAGCTGCGCTGTTACCCCACCAACACTGGCTTCTCATATTCCCCTCCCAGGTGATTGAAGATATTGAGTACTTGAAATTTGAGAAGGGCCCTTGGACAGAACAGGATGATGTCAGCTTCCACCATCTGCGCATGAGGTGAGTATTCTGCGATATTGTGAGGGGAAGGTGGGCTGTTCGGCTGAGTTCACAAATATATTCTGTACATCCACCAATGTATTATGGATGCCTCCAGGGTCCAGCAGATCCATGAAATCTTTTTTTATTTTTTTTTCTAGTTTAAAAACTAGCGTTCTGGCTTTGCATCCTTTAATTATGCTCTGACTCAGTTTCCAAAAATATTTTTTTTTCATTTTGGGCCTGTCCATACAAGTCTGTGAGGAACATTGATTGATGTCTCCGTATGACGTTCTATGTCTACTGTAACCCATTCATCGTCTATATGCTGCTCATTGCTCTAGAACATCTCTAGAACTGATTACAAACCCCTTCTGGGAGCCTTATGCTCTGTGTCTCTCTATTAAATTCTACTTTAGGGTGGAGGACAAGGACCAAGTTGCCACCATGATAATGATACCCAACTACCTACCAGAGGTCACAATTGGAGCATCAGACTATGACGCGGCCTACTACCAGTTCAAATCGGTAAGTAGTCTGCAGATTGGAGGATAATCTGGGGAAGGTACTGTGGTGGATAAAATATGAGGAGGGCTACTAATAATGGCAGGAGACATTGAGGGCAAAAAAGGATAGCCATTATATTGTCTCAAGTGGGAAGAAAGCTAGGCCAGGGCGAGGGAATCTACAATGAGTAGTGGAGTGAAAAAGGGTGCGCATAGGATGGCCAGAAAGGAGGGTGGAGATTAGGATCAAGGAAAGGCCGTGCCGGGTATAGTTGGAAGGATGGAGAGATGTTTTTGGTGTTGGAGTGTTATTGTGGGCACCAGGCTTCCCAAAGCTTGCTTGGTTTCCTTGTCCATTGGAAAGTCACTCTACAAACATGTCATAAAGACTCCTGTAATTGTTCTTTGCAGCTTCCAGGAAGGAGATTTGCACCAGGATACAATGCAGATATTGGAGACAAGATGATCTGGCTGAAGTAAAGGAGATCTCTATCACCACAGCTACATTTATTTTTTTGTGCATCTTGTTCTCCAAAACCTAAATAAAATATTTAAAGTATTTATACCAAGCTCCATGACTGTACTAGAGAATGGTATCCTCCAAGGAAGCATTGGTGGAGGGGCAGTCATCTACACAAATCCAGCGAGACATCTCCTATGTTAATAGCCCATTTTTGCCAACCTGGCTTATCCATGGCCAAGCCCTCGAGTGCGTTTCACTCAATCTATGATCTCCACAATCTCCCAAAGGGGAGCAGGTTCTTGAGTACACTCAGGGATCATTATCTGGCCCAGGTTATACAAGAGCCTATTAGAAATGACGCCATCTTGGATTTAGTCATCACAAATAATATCAATATGGTATCAAATTTATAATAGGGCAACTTTTGGGAAACGGTGATCGCAACGTTTTTTTTAATTCAATCTCAAATGAGACTAAGTTGTAACAAAAACTCTGAATTGTAAAAGGGCAGATTGTAACGGGCATGGCATGATGGGTAAAAACACTGACCATAAATGGACAACGTTCAAACCCTTACTAAATATACATACAGATCGGCATATACCGTGTGGGAATAAAAGTAAAAGGAGTAAATCCCATCCAATGTGGCTTAGCAATGATTTAAAGATCAAGATACGGAGTAAAAAACAGGCATTTATATTATACACACAAGAGGGGACAGAGACGGCTTTATGGGAATACAAGGAAAGCACCAAGGAAAGGGCTATTAGACTGGCTAACATAGGAAATGACAAGTTATATGTAAGGGGAGTAAGACTAACCCTAAACATGTGTATGAATATATTACTGGTAAGAAGGCCAGGAAGGAAGCTATAGGAACATTACAATGTGACACAGTCTGATAATTAGTGACCAGGAAAAGCCAGATGTGTATAGCGAAGAAAATAACCTATTTAGCTCAAGGGGGGGTACCAGTGGTTGGGACACGGCAACATAATGGGGCTACACTACCTTCACCAAATAATTGATTAACTCAGGAAGTAATCCAAAAGAGGTTAGAAAAATAAATGTTAATAAAGCACCAGGTCCTGATGGAATACATCCACGGGTACCGAGGGAATACATCCATGGGTACCGAGTGAACTGGGTTCTGTAATAGCCAAACCATTATATCTAATTTTTCAAGATTCACTCAACACAGGGTCTCCAGATGACTGGAGAAAAGCTGATATGATACCTATATTTAAGAAGGAAGCATGAGCAAACCCAGGGAATTATAGACCAGTGAGCCTCACTTCTGTAGTGGGGAAGCTTTTAGAAGGGTTAATAAGGGGGTAATCTACAAGAATATGTCTATTTGAACAGGATTATAAGTAGGAGTCAACATGGATTTATGAGGGATAGGTCATGCCAAACAAATCTAATTAGTTTCTATGAGGAGGTTAGTAGGAATTGGATCAAGGTAATTCAATGGATGTAGTAGTTTTGTATTTTGCAAATGCTTTTGGTACAGTGCCACATGGGAAACTATTGTGCAAACTAAGGGATGCAGGAATTGCAGTACAGATCTGTTCATGGATTGAGAGCTAAAAGACGGGAAGCAAAGGATTGTTGTTAATGGAACATACTCCGATTGGACTAATGTGGTAAGTGGGGTCCCTCAAGGTTCAGTATTAGATCCCCTCCTTTTTAACATATTTATTAATGACTTAGAGGCGGGATTGGAGTGTGGTGTCTCCATTTTTGCTGATGACACAAAGTTGTGCAAGGTAATTAAATAAGATAATGATTTACTTTCCCTCCAAAGGCAACTCAGTGGATGTAGTCTTTTTAGATTTTTCAAAGGCATTTGATACAGTGCCACATGGAAGACTAGTGAGCAAACAAAGGGATACAGGAGTTGCAGTAAATATCTGCTCATGGATCGAGAGCTGTCTAAAAGACAGGAAGCAAAGGGTTGTTGTAAATGGAACATACTCCGATTGGACAAATGTGGTAAGTGGGGTTCCTCAGGGTTCAGTATTAGGTCCTCTCCTTTTTAACATATTTACTAATGACTTAGAGGTAGGATTGGAGTGTAGTGTCTTCATTTTTGCTGATGACACGAAGTTGTGCAAGGTAATTAAATCAGATATTGATGTGCTTTCCCTCCAAAGGGATTTACATAAATTAGAGGAATGGGCATCTAAATGGCAGATGAGATTTAATACGAATAAATGTAAGGTTATGCATCTGGGAAGGAAAAATAGCCATGCAATTTATAATCTTAATGGAGTAAATCTAGGGGTATCAGATATGGAAAGGGATTTGGGAGCTTGTGGACAAACACCTAGGTAACAGTGCTCAAAGCCAAGCAGCAGCTGCAAAGGCAAATAAAATATTAGCATGTATTAAGAAGGGTATAGAAGCCAGGGTAGCAAATATAATTCTGCCACTATACAAATCTCTAGTACGCCCTCATTTGGAATATGGAGGACAATTTTGGGCACCACTTCATAAAAAGGACATTTGAGCTGGAAAAGGTACAGACAAGGGCAAGAAAACTAATAAGGGGAATGGAGGACTAAGTTATGAAGAAAGACTAACCAAATGACACTTATTATCTAGAAAAAAGGCGTCTAAGAGGAGATATAATTACCTTATATAAATACATCCAGGGTCAGTATAAAGATTTGTCAAGAGAGCTTTTTGTGCCAAGAGGTTTTCATCTGACAAGAGGACATCCTGAGGTTAGAAGTAAAAAGATTCCACCTTAAAGAAAGAAAAGGGTTCTTCACAGTAAGGGTGGTTAATCTGTGGAATTCTCTACCAAAGGAGGTGGTGACAGCGGATTCGATAAATAACTTTAAAAAGGGCATTCAGGGTTATCCTGGGTAATTAGAGGAAGTATTGATCCAGGGAGGAATCTGTTCGCCAGTATCTGGGGGTCAGGAAGGAATTTTACTTTTTCGCCTTTTGATACGATTGGCTAAGTCTCACTTGTTTTTTTCTGTTTTGCTTTGTCTGGATCAATAAGAACTAATCCGCATATTGCAGATCAGAGGAGATTTAAAAAGGTTGAACTTGATGGGCTAAAAGTATTTTTTTCAACCTCAATTACTATGTAAGATGTCTTGACGTGGGCTTGGGTGTGGCAGTCTGGAGTGCCTTACTGCTGGAATAGGAAGGTGGGATAGTCTTTGGGCAGCAGCTTGAGATACGTTGGAGGGTGGTAGAGTCTTTCATCTTTCAAGGTGCTTTGGACAATGTCTACGTAAGCTCGTAGACCAGATCCTCCATGCTGTTTTTCCTTGTAATAAACCCCTTTATACCCCTTTATATATCTTGGTGCATTACAAATAATAGATAATAATAGGATATTCTGGCAGCCTATTGGGGGGTGGGACTCTCCAGTTTGTTAGAACTTCGTGGATCTTCCCGGGGGCACTTATTAAATAACTTTTTTAGTTCAACTCCTGGAGAAAATAACTGAATGAATGCAAATGAGCGTGATCATTATAGTGGTCAATGGCCAGTTAGTTAACACTGCCACCTAGTGACCACATATCACATTGCATCATTTAAAGCGTCAGAGATAGTGAAACGTGTACACACCCAGATTACATACACAGGACAGGGACAGTACCCAGTTCTTCTATGGTCTTCGTATGTAGTAGCCCGCCATACTGTGCTCTTCTTACACGCAGTATCAGTTGGTAGCCATGTTGTAGACCACTGGTGTGTAACTTGGGCAGCTAGCAGTCCAGGATTTCAGTCTCTCTCTGAGCAAAAGTGGATCAATAAACTGAGTAACTCACATGTACTAAAGGAGAGAGACCCTACAAGGTGGGGAGAATCAGAAATCCTGGACTGTTACCAATGCTTATGTCTCTGCTTGAGTTAAGTTAGTACTTACACTGAACTTCACACTGACTCACTGACTGACATACTCACTTCTACAGACACACACACGCTCATTCAGAGACACACACGCTCACTCTCAGACACACTCACAGAGACACTCGCTGATACAGACATACACACTCACACAATCACACCAACATACACACTCACACACTCACTGTCTCACACATACACACTCACTCACACACACACTTACACATACTCACTCCGACAAACACGCTCAACCTCTCACACGCACTCACTCAGACATACTCTCACACACACACACTTGCTCACACAGACATACACACTCATTCACAGATATACACACACACACACACTCTCACTTATTCACACCAACATAAACTCACACAGACATACACACTCATTCACAGATACACACACACACAAACTCACTCACACATACTCACTCACTCATTCACACAGACATAAACTCACACAGACATACACACTCACGCAAAAACTCACTCCGACATACTCACACCAACATGCACACTCACTCTCTCACAGACACGCACACTCTCACACAGACATACATGCACACTCTCTGACAGACATACACTCTTACTCACACAGACATACATACAGACGCACAAACTCAACGCACGCACAAACTCACTCCGACATACTCACTCACACCGACATGCACACTCACAACGACATGCACTCACTCTCACACAGACATACATGCACACTCTCACACACACTCACTCACACAGACATACATACTTCCACACTCACTCACTCATACACACAGACACACTCTCTTACACAGACATACATACACACTCACTCGCACAGGCCCACTCGCACTCACGCACATAAACATACCCACACACTCACTCACATAAACATACCAACACACTCACACAGACATGCACACTCAGACATGCTCACACACTCACTCAGACATAAATACACAGACACGCGCAGTGACACTGACAGACACTTACTCAGACACACACACTCACTCGCAGACACACACTCAAAGACATACTCACAAATAAATACTCACTCGCACACACTCATTCACACACATATTCAGACATACACTCACACAAACATACACACTCACTCACACAGACATACATACACACTCACTTATTCACTCACAAAGATACACACTCATTCACTCACACGCACTCAGACACTCACAAAGACACGCACTCACACAGACACTCACTCAGACACACACACACTCACTCATTCACTCAGACACACACACAGTTACTCACACATATAAACACAGACATACTTACTCACACACTCTCTCACACAGACATACTCATTCACTCACTCACAAAGACTCACTCTGACAAGTACACACTAATTTACTCACATAGACACACTTACACACACGCACTCACACAGATATATACTTACACAGATATACACTCACTTATTCACTCACACACACTCACACACTAATTTACTCACACGCACTCATGCGCACTCACTCACACAGACATATACTTACACAGATATACACTCACTTATTCACTCACACAGACACTCACACACTAATTTACTCACACAGACACACTCATTCATTCACACACACTCACTCAGACACACATATGCATTTATTCTCACACACACTCACACAGACATATACACACTCACCTCACTCACTCAGACACACTCATTCACTCAGACACACACTTGCACAGACACACATACAAACTCATTCACATAGACATGCACATAAACACACTCACAGACCCACACACTAATTCACACAAACATATACACTTACTCTCAGACAAATACTCACACATACACACACATATACTCACACTCACTCATACATACTCACACACACTTACACAAACATACACACTAATTCACACAGACATACTTACTCATTGACACACTCATTCACTCACTCACACAGACATACACACTCACAAACACACTCTCACCGACCCACACACTAATTCACACAAACATACACACTTACTCTCAGACACACACATATACTCACTCACACACATTCACTCACATGCACTCTCACACACACACAGACATACACACTTACTCACTCGGACCCACTCTCACAGAAACGCACTCACTTACAGACCCACTCACTCAGACATACACACTCACTCACATAAACACACTCACTCGCACAGACATGCACACTCGGACATGCACACACTCGCACTCTCACAAACACATACTCACACATAAATACACACAGACACTCACACGCAGACACACACTCACTCACAAAGACATACTCACAAATAAATACTCACTCGCACAGACACTCATTCACACACATACACACACTCACAGACACAGACCTAAACACTCAGACACACTCTGACACAAACACTTACGCAGACACACTCACACTCGCAGACACACTCACACTCGCAGACACACTCACACTTGCTCACACAGACATAAATAAATACGCACGCAGACACGCACACTCTTACTCACACAGGCAGATACACACACACATACACACTCATTCACTCACTCAGGCAGACACACATAAATAAATACACACTCACGCAGACACACTCACTCACGCAGACACACTCACTCACGCAGACACACTCACTCACGCAGACACACTCACTCACGCAGACACACTCACTCACGCAGACACACTCACTCACTCACACAAACATACTCACTCACACAGACCTACACATTCACATACACTCACACAAACTCACTCACACAGGCAGACACACACACACTCACACAGACATGCACTCGCACAGGCACATGCACTCGCTCGCACAGGCACACGCTTTCGCTCGCACACGCACACGCACACTCTCACACAGACATACACACTTACTCATACATACATACTCACTCACACAGACACTCATTCATTCACTCACTCAGGCAGACACACTCACTCACACGCACATAAATACACACTCTCACGCAGACACACACACACACACTCACTCGCGCACGCTTGCAGACTCATGCGCTCGCAGACGCGCGCACGCACTCACTAACTCGCAGACGCGCACTCACGCTGCACGCAACCTCAAGGTCAGTCGTCATCGCCACAGCTGCCCCTCTCTTTTCCTTCCTCCCGAAACCTCTGAGCTATGCTCGGAGTTGTTCGGAATCAGCAGTGACATTGTGGCTGACATCACCACTGTTTGTGGGTTGGCTGAAAAGCCAATCAGCTTTCGAATGCGTGATTAGTAAGGGTACAACATTTTTATTTTGTACCCTATATGCGCAGCGCTGTTGCTGGGGTTGTCTACATCACCCCCAGCACATTTTTTTTTTTTTATTGCAAAAATGGCATGCATTTTTCCATTCAAACATTTTTTGTATGGTGGGTTATGATGCATTCTACAGGATGCAATCATAACCCACTTAACTTGAATAAGCCTTTAAGGAGGTTAAGTTGTATCCATCTCCGAGTAGGTTGGGTTTCAGAGAATATTTGAATAGATGAATACTAGGGAAGAGTCTAATGAGGTTAGGTAGGGAATTGAAAGATGAGTGAGTGAGTCCAGTAGACGAGCATGGGAGGAATTAACGAGGGATGAGGTGTGCAAATCATTAGCAGAATGGAAGGGGCAGCATGATAGGTATTTAGAGACAAGAGTTGTGTAGAGAGTTTTACAAGTTAGGTTTAAGATTTGTATTTTATCTTTGATAGTTCTTGTGTAGGGACTATGAGAGGTGAGCAGCAGATGATGAGCGTCAAGTGAGTTTAACAATTCCAGTAGATGGAGTGAAATGGGATAATGGAACAGCCAACTAAGATGTTAATGAGCTTAACCTTAATATGGAGCTCCGGACATGGACTCCTTGCTCACTGTGCTTTAAGGAGTTTAGCTCCCATCAACCGACGAGGCCCACTCAAGGATGAAGGGGACGTCAGTGTTTGCTGTGTCTCCTGTTCAGAGTGGATTTGCCTGGCATTTCAGGGCTGGGACACTCTATTTAGACCAGACTGGTATACTAAAGGATATTTTTCCCAGTGAAGGGAATAGGTGAGCTAAAAAAGGCTGATCTCAGAGTGGGTTATCATCTTCATAGAATAAGGTTAGGTAAATCTCTGATTTTGACTTAAGATGTTAAGTTGCAGTAACCAGGCAGAACCTTGGGAGTGTAGATTAGTGTCCTCCTAGTGTCATGCGTGACGAAGGCATGAAAACTTTAGAGAACGGCAGGATTGTGAATGACGGTATGTGGTGGGGTGGGGGATACGACTCTCTATGACTATGGAAGAAAGCCCACCAGGTAAATATTTCAGCCACTGCACCTTTCTCAGGCTCATGTTCAATGACCTCATCTGTCCATCTTGCCTCTGCCCCTCTCCCCTTCTTTGTGTGCCTTCAGTCTTTCCCAGCATCAGTCTTCTCTTGGACATCATCTCTTCTCATAATATGACCAAAGTAATTGATCTTAGCCTCATGATCAAACCTTCCAGTGATCACTTTAATTTCCTGTAGTATTGATTGATTGGACCTTCTTGCAGTCCAAGGGAGTCTTAGCAGTTTTCTCCAAAATAATTAAAAAGGTATCAATTTTTCCTTCAGGACTAGCTCTCATATCTGTATGTTTCTACTGGGAATACCATAATTCTTACAATACGGACCTCTGTTAATAGTGTAATATCTTTATTTTTATTAGTTTGTACAGACTTGACATAGAATTCCTTATCAGAAGCAAGACTTGCCATCTGCAGACATCTTGGAGCCAGGAACTGAGATTGCTTTTTGCCATAATATCTGCCTTTTTAATGCTGAGCAGAATGCTTCTTTCACCCTCATCAGTAAGTCCCTTAGTTCCTCTTCACTCTCAGCAATCAGAGCAGTGCCATCATTGTATCAGAGTTTAGTAGTGTATGAAAACAAATCCCAAAATAAACATTAATTAGCTTACCTTATAGTTCGCAACATTTAGTATGTTTTTTGGAAGTTGCATTTGATGTTGTAAGACCCTAGAAAATGCCAGCTAAATTTGCATAAAATTCATATTTAGTTATGCCCAATCGGATGCAGGCTAATTTTGTTTGTTCAGTGGTTCAGTCACGTCCGACTCTCCGTGACTCTATGGACAACAGCACGCCAGGTGCATCTCTCAGTCACTGCCCCTCTGAGCTCCATCAAGTTCAGGTTCATTGCTTCAGTGACCTCATCTATCCATCTCCGCCTCTGTCATCCTCTTTTTCTTGGGCCTTCAATCTTTCCCAGCATCAGTCTTTTCAAGGGAATCCTGCCATCTCATGATATGGCCACAATATTTGAGCTTCAGCCTCATGATCATACCTTCTAGTGAACAGTTTGTCTTGATTTCCTGAAGTATTGATGTATTAAATTTTCTTGCAGTCCAAGGGACTCTAAGCAGTCTTCTCTAACACCACAATTCAAAAGCGTCAATTCTACGGCACTCAGAATTCTATATGGTCCAGCTCTCACATCCTATGTTACTACTGGGAATACCATAGTTTGAACTATGCGGACCTTTGTTGATAGTTTAATATATTTACTTTTTACTAGCTTGTCCAAACTTGCCATAGCTTTCCTCCCCAGAAGCAAAAGTTGTTTAATTTCATGACTACACTCACCATCTGCAGAGATCTTGGATCCAAGGAAAATATAATCTGTCGCTGCTTCCACTTCTTCCCCGTCTTTTTGCCAGGAAGTGAGATTGCCGTTTGCCATGATCTTCATCTTCTTAACATTGAGCAGCAGGCCAGCTTTTGCACTCTCTTCTTTTACCCTCATCAATAAGTCCTTTAGTTCCTCTTCACTTTCAGCCATCAGAGTCGTATCATCTGCGTATCTGACGTTTGTTGATGTTTCTTCCAGCAATATTGATTCTGGCTTTGGACTCATCTAGTCCAGCCTTACACATGATGTACTCTGCATATAATTTGAATAACTAAGGTGACAATATACAACCCTGTTGCACTCCTTTTCCGACCTTAAACCATTCTGTTGTCCCGTGTTCGGTTCTGACCGTGGCTTCTTGGTCCACATACAGATTCTTTAGGAGGATGATGAGATGATCTAGTACTCCCATCTCTTTAAGGACATGCAACATTTTGTTGTGATCCACACAGTCAATAGCTTTAGAATAGTCTATGAAGTAGAAGTAATTAACAAGCAAGTAACACTTTCACAGCATCATTTAAGATTTTGATTAGTTCATTTGGGATTCCATCAACTCCTGCAGCCTTATTATCAGCAAGACATCCTAGGGCCCATCTCCCTTCGCTCTACAAGATGTCTGGCTCCAGCTCATTGGAGAAATTATTGAGGTCATCACTGCTGTTAATATCCTTCCTGTATAGATCTTCAGTGTAGTCCTACCACCTCTTCTTTAGCTGATCTTCTTCTGTTAAGTTCCTACCATTTTTGTCTTTTTATCACTCCCACTTTATCATGAAGGGTGCCTTTTATGTTCCCAATTTTCTTGAAGAGATCTCTTGATTTACCCATTTAGTATCTTCTTCCATCTCCTTACATTGCTCAATGTAGAATGTCTCCTTGTCTCTTCTTGCTCCTCTGGAATTCTGCATTCAGTTGGACAAATATTTTCTTATCTCCACTACCTTGCACTTTCCTTCTTCCCTGGGCTACTTTCAAAGCCTCATCAGACAGCCAGTTTAACTGTTTACGTTTCTTTCGTTTAAGGATATTCTTTGTTGCTGTTTTCTGGATAATGTTGCAGACTTCGGTTCAAAGTTCTTCAGGCATTCTGTCTTCCATGTCTAGTCCCTGAAATCTATTCTTAACCCCACTGCATACTCACAAGGGGTATATATTTCATATTTACTTGGTCTGATGAATTTCCCTCTTCTTCAGTTTAATTTTCAACTTTGCAATAAGAAGCTCGTGGTCTGAGCCGCAGTCAGCTCCAGGTCTTTTTTTTCTGACTGTATAAAGCTCCTCCATCTTTGGCTGCAAAGTATATAGTCAGTCTGATTTCTATGTTGTCCATCTGGTGATGTGTAGAGCCATCCATGTGTAGAGCCATCCCGGAGGCTGTTGGAAGACGGTGTTTGCTACGACCAGAGAATTATCCTGACAGAATTCTACTAATCTCTCACCTGCTTCATTTTGTTCTCCAAGGCCAGACCTGCCAGTTATTCCAGGTGTCCTCTGGTTCCCTACTTTAGCTTTTCAGTCTCCTATGATATCAGCATCTTTTCTTGGTGTTATAATGTCACATCTAGACACCCTTTGCTCTGGACTATGGGGCATTTTTAGGCTGAAGGGACAGTTTTTGTTGCACCCGCATAGGGATTGGGTCAGTAGGATGTTCCTTTTACATTTAGGCTTGTTTAATGTCTGTTTGATGTGTATTGTACCACCTGAGGGTCACTAAACCTTCTGACCTGAGGGGCTCATCTTCTGGTGCCATATTGTTATGTCTCTGGTTTTGCCTGTCCATAAAGTTTTCTTAGCAAAGATACTGGAGTTGGTTGCCATTAATTCATTGTACCAATCTTCACCTCAGTGGGCTCTAGCATCTCGGTATAGGAACAGAGGTTGTAAGGGCAAATCTCTGGCAGCACTTCCTTCGGTTCATTCTCCCTGCTGTTTCAGATAAATACCCTTACTGTGCAAACTGTCTCACTTGGGATGTAACTGTATTTATTACTAAATGCTGCAAATGATAAAATAGTCTCTGCTCACCCACCACTAACTTTCTCTCACACGCTCTGGTGACCTATGCAGGTCTCACACACACAGCTCTGTCTGTGCTGATATATGGTGTGGGCGGAGCCCATCTTCACAGCAGAGAGCAGGAAGCAGCTGGGCGGGTCACATCCCAGCAGTGACTTCTGGGCTGACATCAGTGCTCTCCTATTGGCTGAGGAAGATAGGGCAGGTTAGTAAAGATTTAACACGATTCTGAAATAATGCTAATTTGGTGGTATCAGGTGCCTGTGTAAACACCCCTGGGGGAGTCAACATAATCATTAGAACGATTTTTAGATATCATTAAAAATAAAATGGTTTATGAAATGTGCTGCATATATCAAGGATGGTTTTTGCCTAAGGATTGCAACAATGTATTAATCCAGCAAACTTACATATGCCTTTAACACCTGTTTTCGATTCATCCAGCCCAACCTTGTCACACGCCTCTCCTGATCTTGAACCATTTGGTTGTTCCATGCTCGGTTCTGACTGTGGGTTCTTAATAATCATTTAAAAAAACTTTAGAATAGTCTATGAATCGGATGTAAATGTTTGTTTTGCTTTCTTGCTGTCTCTATTATCCAGTGGACATCGGTTAGTATTGAAATGATAATTCTGGAGACAAGTTAGATCTTGTATTGCAAGCATAGAAACAGCACTGAAACCCAAATGAGTAGTTCGCTGAAGAACGGCGAACACATGCGCTTTTCGGTTCGCCCCCTATACTTTATCATTGGGGAAACTTTGAACATCATTTATTTCATTTTTTTTGTGTAATCTATGCCTGCCTGCCAGCGTGTGTGTGTGACAGGCTAACACCTAACAGCTTATATTGTGTTCAGTGAAATAAAACAACACTTTTTTGACTGTAATCGATTGAATATCGGTTGCCTGCCTACAGGTGTGTGTGTGAGGCCTACAGCGCCTACTCTGCCAACTTTTGCCAGTGCGCAGTGACACTCATATCTGGTGCAACCTAGTGTACAGTGAAATAAAAGAACCCTTTTTTTACTGTAATCGATTGAATATCAGTTGCCTGCCTACAGCGCCTACTCTGCCAACTTTTGCCAGTGCACAGTGACACTCATATCTGGTGGCACCTTAGATTGCACGCGCAGTGCCCCAAATTTGAAGTGGGAGGACCGACCAAACATCTTTTTCCATCTCCCACTTCCAAAAATCCATGCCATATACATGTCCCCTGATAGTGGACGTAACAGGGATTAAACCGATAGGAATAGTACTACTTAACAGTACACACCTTATAATAACGCAGACAGAGGCAATGCGTATAATCTTCCATGGCTTGCAGTGGAAGCCCCCAGACTCTGACCTGTGTATAATATTCCATGCTGGGCAGTGGAAGCCCCCAGACTCTGGGAGTCTGAAGAAGAGGAGTCAGAGGAGGAAGGTGGCTTTGAGGAGGTGGAAGACCAAACACAGCAGGCGTCCCAGGGGGCTTGTTGTCACCTTTCGGGGACCCTTGGTGGCTGGGTGGAGGAAGAGACCTTCAATGACATCAGTGAGGACAAGGAACGGGACATGGCTAGCTTGGTATCCAACCTTGTGCAAATGGGAAGTTTGCGGTTGTGCAAAGGGACTGTTTGCGGTTGTTTGCGGTGCATTAAACGGGGAGATTGGTCTGTTACTGTGAAGCGGGTGTAACCCTTACACTACCTGATCGATACAACATCCTACCTGATGTTTTAAAGCATGTTATTCCAAACAATTTAGGAATGTTAGGTGATTTATGCCCTTTATGGCTTAAAACCAGACTCTGTATCAACTATGTAATTTTCCGTGGGAGTTTTGCCAGGGATCCCCCTCCGGCATGCCACAGTCCAGGTGTTAGACCCCTTGAAACAACTTTCCCATCACTATTGTGGCCAGAAAGAGTCCCTGTGGGTTTTAAAATTCGCCTGCCCATTGAAGTCTATGGGGTTCGCCGATGTTCGCGAACATTTGCTGGAAGTTCGCGAACCCAAAATTTGATGTTCGCGACATCACTACAAATGAGACAATATTGTTTGCCAAGTGAGTATGTGTAGATTGAGCCATATATATTTATATATAATTATTATCATTTATTTGTAATGCGCAAACATATTCTGTAGCGCTTTACATTGGTTAGGATCGAGGCAAAACAATAGCAGTATTAACACGTTGCAAAGTATGGAGGGTCCTGTCTTTGACCTTAGAATCCAGTGTCCAAAGTGCTTTCTCCAAAGCACCTTGCAAGAATAAAAACTCGCAAACTTGCGGTCTAAAGGGTTTGGGTGAGGTACAGGGAAATGAAAGATAAGTTGTGTAAGTTAAGGTGGAAAATGGTAGGTATATTCAGCATGAGCTCTCTGATACAGAGTGGCTCTTGCCCCAGGATGCAAGGCTCTGCACCCCCTCCTCCCTGGCGCACGGCCCCCCGTCGGCGTCCCCTTTCCTCCCCCCTGCCCTTTCTCTAGCTCAACTAAGTTAACTTTAATTGGTGAGGATGGGTAACCTAGAAGGGGGTTAGGGGATTGTAACCATAGACCCCTCATCTTACAGAGCATGCTCCAGGTTACCCACCAAGAAGAATTAAAGTTGTTTCCGTTGAAATGTGCATTTTCTTTTCAGCACAGGTGGGGAAGGGCACAGGAGCAACCATGAAAGAGATAAACTGTATTTTTAAATTCTAGTTTCTGGGTATAGTTATACTGCTGGTGGGCCCCATTGCTCTGCGACAGCAGTAGCTATCCCCAGCTCATGCTCTCCTCTGGGATGTAATGCTCTGCACAAGATCTGAGGGTCTTTCTGGCCTCTCCTCCCTACATGCGCCGTGCGCTAGCACACCCATCCTCAGGTGCTTTTGGCCTCACCTCAGACATTGACTCAGGGTTGAAGATTGTGCACCCTCTTCTTGCTCTCAGAAAATGGTCAGAAGAGAGCACTCCACGATGGCCACACCCAGGAAGGGGCTAGTTTCTATGTGGAACTAGCCGGCTAACAACGCCACTGCTCCTTGCAGAGGAAAGCGTTTCCTCCAGCACTGAGAAATTGAGAAATAATGCAGAAACAAAAGAGAAGATTAAGACCCTTAATCCAGGAATTTTGGAAAGCATGTGTAAATATGATTGAAGGCATTATTAACTTTCAGCTCCCACATTCTCCTTAAATGATTTTATTCCACATTTTCCCTCATGATCTCTCCTTGGATATAAAATAATGTTTTATTCAAATTGCAATTTCTGCCAAATTGTTGATTGCTAGAAAATGGAACCAGCCCTTTGTTCCTAGTTGGAAATAAATTATATATATGACTGGAAGAAACAGAGACTTAGAAAAATCCTTTCAAAAGATTGGTTTAGTTGTAATACAAGAGTGCAAATGGAAGATATGGGATCAAGTAATAAATTAATTCTAAATTAATAGTTTGGAATCTTGAACTTTTCCCTTTTTAGGTTTTGTATATATAAGATACTCCATGCTTCTTCTTGAACTTATTACTCTCAAGCCACTATATGTATATATGTTTTTTGTATATCTGTTTAAAATTATTGTATAAAGAAATGATATGCACAATGTGCAATGTAAATGGTCTCTAATGCCTCATACCCTTTGGTAGCCATGCCTGTCTTTGCTCTGAGTAATGCCCTGCTGCTCTCAAATGCCACACACTCGTTTAGTCGTTCAGTCTAATGCTACTCTTTGTGACCATATGATCTGGTTGTGCCAATCCATAAGGTTTTCATGGCAAAGATACTGGAGTGGGTTGCCAATGCCTTCTCCAGTGGACCACAATTTGTCTGAACTCTCTGCTCTAACTTGCCTATCTTGGGTGACTCTGCATGGTATACCTCACAGCTTCATTTAGATACATAAGCCCCTTCACCACTACAAGGTAGTGATGTAGAAGGGGGAACACCCTCATACCCCTGTCTAAAACAGAGGTGCAAATGGCTGCACAACAGGCCTTACACTTTTATACCTTTCAAGCCTACAGATTCTCTGGGGTGCTTAGTAATTTTTGCCCAAGGATTTAAGGCTCCACACCCTCATGCTCTGCTTCAGCAGGAGCGCTCTGAGTCTTTGGGGTCTCACTCTGTAATCCCCTGGTAGCCTGGTCTGTCCTCTCTCTCTCTCTGGACCCATAACTCTGAATCCAACTATATGTCTTATCTTTGCCCCCTTGTAGGGGAGTATTACTAGGTGACTCAAATACAGTGGCAAGCACTTCACAACGGCAGAGCCATAGCAATATAAAGTGTATGCTCGCTAATGCAAGAAGTTTGCCTGGGAAAATGGGCAAGCTAGAATTATTAGCGGTACAAGAAAAATGGGATTTAATAGGCATTACTGAAACATGGTGGGCGAATCTCATGACTGGACTGTTAATCTGGATGGTTATAACTTATTTAGGAAAGATAGTGGTAATGGTAAAAGAGGGGGAGGGATTTGCCTGTATGTTACGCCTGGTTTTAAACCTGTAGTCAGAGAAGATATGTATGGTGACAATATTGAATCTTTGTGGGTTGAGTTAAATAGTAGAGGAGCTTAAAAAAAGGGTTGTAAGGGGCCGTTTTAAAAGGCCTAACTTTAATGGGCTAAGGGCAGCAATATAACATATAGACTGGGACAAAGAACTTACAGGGAAACATACTGACCATTACAACGTTCAAATCCTTACTAAATATACATACTCATCGGCATGTACCATGTGGAAATAAAATGAATAGGAGTAAATCACGCCCCAAGTGGCTTAACAATGACTTAAAGATCACGATAGGGAAAAAAAAAACATGCATTTAAATTATATAAATTAAAAGGTACAGAAAAGGGCTATAAAACTAATAAGTGGCTAAGTTATGAAGAAAGACTAACCAAATTACGCTTATTTTCCCTAGAAAAAAAGGCATCTAAGAGGGAATATGATCACCTTATATAAATACATCCAAGGTCCATACATGGCTTTGTCAAGTAAACTTTTTGCACCAAGAGATTTTCAACTCACAAGAGGACATCCTGAGGTTAGAGGAAAAAATAATTCACCTTATAGAAAGAAAAGGGTTTTTCACAGTTACGGTGATTAAACTGTGGAATTATCTACCAAAGGAGGCGCTTACAGCGAATTTGCTAGATAACTTTAAAAAGGGACAGAATATATTTTTTAATAAACAGGGCATTCAAGGTTATCCTAAATTAGTAGGGAAAGAAAATTAATTCAGGGAGGAATCCGATCGCCAGTATCTGCCCCCCCCCCCCCCCCAAAGTTTCACAGTTTTTTTTTCTGTTTGCCTTCCGCTGGATCAATTAACAATTATTAACAAATAATCCAATTATTAAAAGGATCAGAAGAGATCTAAAAAGGTTGAACTTGATGACCTATAAGTCTTTTTTCAACCTCAAATACTATGTAACAACGTAATCCAGGGCCCTCATTAAAATCAAAGTCAGTAACTCCAACGTAAAGCAAGTAACAGCTGTGAGGTTGAAATTTGGCCTAGTTACGTTGCTATTAAATTAGAAAGAGCTGCGAGTAAGAGACGCTATATCGTAAACCAGTTCTCGGTCCTCTGAGTTGCGTGCTCGAACGCAAACAATTAAGCAATCTCATGGTTACGAGTTTAGATGAAGCCAGTCGAAAAAGAGATTGTTAGCGTTACGTCACTGAAAAAGGGGAGGGTACATTTCGAAGTCCAACGTGCTTCACGTAGATTGCGATCGGACCCACAGTCCAGATATAATGCAATATGAATAAAGCCGTAAATATGATATTCTATTACGTGCGAGTTACAGTATGTCGTAACACATTGATTGGCTACGTATTACCGCCTTGCGAGTCCTCTCGAGCATACGTTCGGCTTTGGGCTCCATTCGCGTGTTAGGTGCTTGCTCGCGAGTGACCTTGTTGCAATTTACTAGTTGAATTGAACAATTAGCGGTTACGGGCTCATCAGATCAAAGGATAAACATGCGCAACGTTGCTCGGCACGTAGCCTATTCTCAGCCGTCCTGTTACCACACAAAGCCCGCTGCGGGCAACGTTACCGGCTAATCTAATAGCTGTAACCCATACATTTGAAGCTACAGTCTACAACAGAGCCCGAACTTCATGAGGCTGTTTGTGTTCAGGGCCTCGGGTAGGCTTTTAAGCCTTAAATTTGCTCCTCGCACCCCGCCTTTCTCTCTGATTGGCTGTCAGGACTCGAGCGTGTCACATGGGGAACTGTCTATAAATAAATCGAACGCTTATTGGCCGCGCGTGACCAGTAGCAGCCAATAGTTAGAGCCCAGACCCTCAAAGGAACACAAGTGACGACCTGACATTACAGTGACAGCGCGGGGAGCCAATCACAGCGCTCTCACTGCCGCCCCTCCAGTGGTTGATTGGTCACAAGGGCAGACGGGCGGGAATCACAGGGTCATAGAGCTGAGGCAGGCTTACTGACATTTCTCCTTACCAATGAGAGCAAGACAATGTAATAGATTGCTCATGACTGGTAGATTCGACAGTGTTGGGTGGGGCCTGCCTCCCAGAGTGATGTCTGTGCTGACCAATGAGCGAGCAGTGTGAGCGGGCGGGTTCTGTGCGAGGAGGCGCGGGATGGCGGCCACTCGGTGTGTGAGGGAGCGCGGGAGGTGGTGAGGAACTGACGAGAGAAAGGTGAGAGGAGACTGCGGCATGGACCGCAGGAGAGAATGGGGAGTAAGGGAGGGAGAGACAGCATCGTGGGGGATAAATAGAAGGGAGGCTGAGACAGACCGGAGACTAGGGGAGGGACTGCAGGCTGGGGAGTGAATGGGGGGAGAGGGCAGTCTGAGGGGATACAGAGAGGTGAGGAGGAACCGGGGGAGAGAGAGACCAGGAGGAGAGGGGAGTGTGAGGGGATACAGAGAGGTGAGGGGGAGCTGGGGGAGGGAAGAGAGGAGACTGAGGAGGGGAGAGAGACCAGGAGGAGAGGGGAGTGTGAGGGGGAACTGTGGGAGGGAAGAGAGGAGACTGAGGGAGAGATATGGAGGTGAGGGGGAACTCTGGGAGGGGAGAGAGACCAGGAGGAGAGGGGAGTGTGAGGGGATATAGAGAGGTGAGGGGGAGCTGGGGGAGGGAAGAGAGGAGACTGAGAGGAGGGGGAACTCTGGGAGGGGAGAGAGACCAGGAGGAAAGGGGAGTGTGAGGGGATACAGAGAGGTGAGGGGGAACCTGGGGAGAGAGAGACCAGGAGGAGAGGGGAGTGTGAGGGGATATAGAGAGGTGAGGAGGGAACCGGGGGAGAGAGGGACCAGGAGGATAGGGGAGTGTGAGTGGATACAGAGAGGTGAGGGGGAACTGTGGGAGGGAAGAGAGGAGACTGAGGGAGAGATATGGAGGTGAGGGGGAAATCTGGGGGGGAAGAGAGACCAGGAGGAGAGGGGAGTGTGAGGGGATACAGAGAGGTGAGGGGGAGCTGGGGGAGGGAAGAGAGGAGACTGAGGGAGAGATATGGTGGTGAGGGGGAACTCTGGGAGGGGAGAGAGACCAGGAGGAGAGGGGAGTGTGAGGGGATACAGAGAGGTGAGGAGGAACCGGGGGAGAGAGAGACCAGGAGGAGAGGAGAGGGGAGTGTGAGGGGATACAGAGAGGTGAGGGGGAGCTGGGGGAGGGAAGAGAGGAGACTGAGGGAGAGATATGGAGGTGATGGGGAACTCTGGGAGGGGAGAGAGACCAGGAGGAGAGGGGAGTGTGAGGGGGTACAGAGAGGTGAGGGGGAGCTGGGGGAGGGAAGAGAGGAGACTGAGGGAGAGATATGGTGGTGAGGGGGAACTCTGGGAGGGGAGAGAGACCAGGAGGAGAGGGGAGTGTGAGGGGATACAGAGAGGTGAGGAGGAACCGGGGGAGAGAGAGACCAGGAGGAGAGGAGAGGGGAGTGTGAGGGGATACAGAGAGGTGAGGGGGAGCTGGGGGAGGGAAGAGAGGAGACTGAGGGAGAGATATGGAGGTGATGGGGAACTCTGGGAGGGGAGAGAGACCAGGAGGAGAGGGGAGTGTGAGGGGGTAGAGAGAGGTGAGGGGGAGCTGGGGGAGGGAAGAGAGGAGACTGAGGGAGAGATATGGAGGTGATGGGGAACTCTGGGAGGGGAGAGAGACCAGGAGGAGAGGGGAGTGTGAGGGGATACAGAGAGGTGAGGGGGAGCTGGGGGAGGGAAGAGAGGAGACTGAGAGGAGGGGGAACTCTGGGAGGGGAGAGAGACCAGGAGGAGAGGGGAGTGTGAGGGGATACAGAGAGGTGAGGGGGAGCTGGGGGAGGGAAGAGAGGAGACTGAGAGGAGGGGGAACTCTGGGAGGGGAGAGAGACCAGGAGGA
Organism: Discoglossus pictus; assembly: GCA_027410445.1. Taxonomy (NCBI): domain Eukaryota; kingdom Metazoa; phylum Chordata; class Amphibia; order Anura; family Alytidae; genus Discoglossus; species Discoglossus pictus. The sequence continues at coordinate 120,911,794 of CM050173.1, forward strand.
GAGGGGAGTGTGAGGGGATACAGAGAGATGAGGGGGAACCGGGGGAGAGAGAGACCAGGAGGATAGGGGAGTGTGAGTGGATACAGAGAGGTGAGGGGGAACCTGGGGGAGAGAGAGACCAGGAGGAGAGGGGAGTGTGAGGGGATACAGAGAGGTGAGGAGGAACCGGGGGAGAGAGAGACCAGGAGGAGAGGAGAGGGGAGTGTGAGGGGATACAGAGAGGTGAGGAGGAACCGGGGGGGGGGGGGGGGGGGGAAGACCAGGAGGAGAGAAGAGACTGCAGTGTAAGGGAATAAAAAGGAGGAAAGACTGGGGTAGAGGCGCGTGTGAGAGACTCGGGGAGACCAACAGACCAGGCGGAGAGGAGGGTGTGAGGGAGAGATCTGCGGGAACTGCGAGCCAGGCATGGGATGAATAATATGTTATCATGTGTGCACATGTATTGTACATGCATATTAATGTGCAGTTACTAGGCTTATGCTTACACACGTGCTGCTCCAGACGCACCATTTAGAAGGCATGTTATATGTATTTGTGCTGTGTACCTGCAGTAGTGTGATGGAGATCTGCAGAGGTTGCAGCAGCAGCTTGTGCTGGCACTGGGGTATGTTTATAGGTCTTTGTCATTGATGCGGGCTCTATCTAGGATATCTCATGGCTTCTAGAGCTTGTCTGGCTCCTGAGATTGTTCTGCCTGGCTCCTGTTACCTGAGCACTGGCTGCTCCTGGGTACGGTCACATTGGGATCTCCTCATGGAGAGGCAGAACTTGAGAACTCCTTACACATGGGGATTAAATCACTTCTTATTACCCAAAATATGGAATTCTAATACCTTGAGAAATGAGTTTCAGTAACGTAATTTTTTTATAATAATTTGATTGTAATATAAATAATATAATATATTCCACATCGCTATACAGCGCCTGAACCCGCCGGGTATTATATTCCACATCGCTATACAGCGCCTGAACCCGCCGGGTATTATATTCCACATCGCTATACAGCGCCTGAACCCGCCGGGTATTATATTCCACATCGCTATACAGCGCCTGAACCCACCGGGTATTATTATATTCCACATCGCTATACAGCGCCTGAACCCGCCGGGTATTATATTCCACATCGCTATACAGCGCCTGAACCCGCCGGGTATTATATTCCACATCGCTATACAGCGCCTGAACCCGCCGGGTATTATTATATTCCACATCGCTATACAGCGCCTGAACCCACCGGGTATTATATTCCACATCGCTATACAGCGCCTGAACCCGCCGGGTATTATATTCCACATCGCTATACAGCGCCTGAACCCGCCGGGTATTATATTCCACATCGCTATACAGCGCCTGAACCCGCCGGGTATTATATTCCACATCGCTATACAGCGCCTGAACCCGCCGGGTATTATATTCCACATCGCTATACAGAGCCTGAACCCGCCGGGTATTATATTCCACATCGCTATACAGCGCCTGAACCCGCCGGGTATTATATTCCACATCGCTATACAGCGCCTGAACCCGCCGGGTATTATATTCCACATCGCTATACGGCGCCTGAACCCGCCGGGTATTATATTCCACATCGCTATACGGCGCCTGAACCCGTCGGGGATCATTATTAGCCCGTATCGCTATACAGCGCCTGTACCCGTCGGGGATCATTATTAGCCCGCATCGCTATACAGCGCCTGTACCCGTCGGGGATCATTATTAGCCCGCATCGCTATACAGCGCCTGTACTCGTCGGGGAGCATTATTAGCCCGCATCGCTATACAGCGCCTGTACCCGTCAGGGAGCATTATTGGCCCGCGTCGCTATACAGCGCATGTACTCGTCGGGGAGCATTATTAGCCCGCGTCGCTATACAGCGCCTGTACCCGTCAGGGAGCATTATTAGCCCGCGTCGCTATACAGCGCCTGCACCCGTCGGGGAGCATTATTAGCCCGCATCGCTATACAGCGCCTGTACCCGTCAGGGAGCATTATTAGCCCGCGTCGCTATACAGCGCATGTACTCGTCGGGGAGCATTATTAGCCCGCGTCGCTATACAGCGCCTGTACCCGTCAGGGAGCATTATTAGCCCGCGTCGCTATACAGCGCCTGTACCCGTCAGGGAGCATTATTAGCCCGCGTCGCTATACAGCGCCTGTACCCGTCAGGGAGCATTATTAGCCCGCGTCGCTATACAGCGCATGTACTCGTCGAGGAGCATTATTAGCCCGCATCGCTATACAGCGCCTGTACCCGTCAGGGAGCATTATTAGCCCGCATCGCTATACAGTGCCTGTACCCGTCAGGGAGCATTATTAGCCCGCATCGCTATACAGTGCCTGTACCCGTCAGGGAGCATTATTAGCCCGCATCGCTATACAGTGCCTGTACCCGTCAGGGAGCATTATTAGCCCGCGTCGCTATACAGTGCCTGTACCCGTCAGGGAGCATTATTAGCCCGCATCGCTATACAGTGCCTGTACCCGTCAGGGAGCATTATTAGCCCGCATCGCTATACAGTGCCTGTACCCGTCAGGGAGCATTATTAGCCCGCGTCGCTATACAGCGCCTGTACCCGTCAGGGAGCATTATTAGCCCGCATCGCTATACAGTGCCTGTACCCATCAGGGAGCATTATTAGCCCGCATCGCTATACAGCGCATGTACTCGTCGGGGAGCATTATTAGCCCGCATCGCTATACAACATACTGGCACAGGACATTGTCTTTCTAGAAGTCCCCCGTTCATAACGAGAGCCAAAGTAGCTAAAATATGTGATGTTGGTAACCAATACCTTTTATTTATTTTCTTTCCTTCCGCTCACCTTTAAGAGGCTGCCAAGCTGGCCTGCTCCCCTCATCCTTTGTCGCTGTATAAGATTGTTGGGCTACAAACTGTGAATCCCTATATTGCATCTTCTAATGCTAATATGGCAAGGTAATGTAGGATCACTTGGATCAATAACCAGCTACTTAGCAGCCCCATTTAAACAGCTGTCTATTCTGCAGAAGAGTGCAGTCCCTTCCTCCTTGTAATGAATATATAATGAGCACGTCGTATTGTGGTTACCCATATTCACACAGTGATGGCAGAGCCAGTGGATGTCCTTGCTGTATACTATGTGTGGGTTCTGGAGGATGGCAGAGCTGTTGTGAGCCTTTTGTCTCCCGTTCCAATCGGCACTCTTAATAAACCTTTTCTTCTTGTCTCGAAGTCCATAAGTTTACAGTTGGAGAGACCAAGGACCAAACCTTCTTTTGTTATGGAGTCTGGTCACCTCCTGACCGACTGCTTGGATATGGAACTTGGGATGTGAGTAGGTTATAGCGACATCCTGTGCATTGTAAAGATATTGCTGGGTACACGAAAGCATCACCATATTCCTTGGGTATAGTGGAGGTGACTCCGAGACCTACTCTAGGCTACGTCATTTGGACTAAGTGTCTAAAAAGTAATGTAAAGTACGACTTGATGAAATGTTCTAATAATAAAACTACAGTGATGAAAACCAAGGAAATTAATAGGGAGATTGCTCTCAATATAATATTATGTGAGGGGAGAATTGGGGGAGTACAGTGCCTTGCAAAGCTACCCCCCCCCCCCCCCCCCTTGGCATTTTTCGTGTTTTGTTGCCTCACAACCTGGAAGTAACACGGATTGTCTGAGGATTTGCATCATTTCATTTACAGAGCATGCCCACAACAACAGATAGGACAAAATAACAGAACAAGTCCCTGTGCATAACTATTTACCCCCCCCCCCCCCCCCCCCCCCCCAAGTCAATACTTTGTAGAGCCATTTTTTGCTGCAATCACAGCTCCAAGTCGCTTTGGATAAGTCTCTATGAGCGCCACATCTTACCACTGGGATTTTTGCCCATTCCTCCTTGCAAGACTGCTCCAGCTCCGTCAAGTTGGATGGTTTGTGCTTGTGGACAGCAATCTTTAGGGGGGGGGGGGGGGGGCGGGGAGTACTTTTGCAAGGCACTGTATGTACTTTACATAATAAAAAATATGAAAACCTTAATTAATGTCCTCAAAATTATTTTAAGAGGACACAATTTCTTTGCAGATCAAGAAGCCTAGCTTACAAGACTCCACGTCCACAATAGATGTAAACACATGTAGATAGGAATCGTGGTGCCAGTTTTGACGTACCATCACAATGCAGTGTCACTGGCCATGTCCGTTCGATGACATGCCTATCTGGAGTATTTCTGCCATTATTTCCCTCATAGCATGTTAGATGGTTTACGAGACATTCTGGGAATCCAATCATGGCACAAATTGATAGTGTTTAGGGTAGTGCCAGTTGTTGAAGATGTTGTGGTGCACTTCAGTCCATTTAACAGAGTGCTGTATACAACTAGAAAACTAGAGATATTTTATTATGCCTGGATTATGTCTCCAGCTAGTATTTCAGGGGAAGATGGCAGCTGTGGGGCGCAAGCACTTGCAGATGGGTGTACCATGTGTGGGTGAAAATTCCCGCTCCTAGCAATGGATCCACCACCTCCTCTTCCTGAGATCCCGGAGCCGTGGGATGCTCATGTTCAGTAAGGGGTGGGTTCGTGCGGCGCTGCGTACCACACTTGAAACTAGTTGCTAGGGTGACCAAAAAAGTATTTTCTTCAATCCAGATTTTTCTCCAGACAGGCTGCAATTTAAACCTTCAAAATAATTATTTGGCACGGTGGGAAGTTTCTGTACAGACGAGTTACACATTTCTCTTGGTGAGTGGGCAGAGTTGGGCTGGCGTTCATATCTTCCAGCACTTAGTAAAGCTGTAATAAAGCTCCCACCAGAGCAGCACATTCTCTATCCCCGAAGTGTTGTGTAGCATATTGTGCACCAGGTGGAAGACCTAAATGTCATGGACAGTCTTGTTGGGGAAATGGGTGATAAACTACTCTAAGACGGTGAGAGCTCTTGGGACACTCACTGCAAAGGCATCACACACATGGGATATGAAGTGTAGATGCAGTGCTAGAATTTTCTGCCATTTTGAAGATTTGCTTTAAGCTGTAATTATAAAGTAGATGCCTCTGTCTGAGCATTGCTACCGGTGGCGACTCCTTATAGGCATTCCTCTCTTTAGTATGTGTTTGGCAGAGTCTGACACTAATTTTACAGAAGGAAAATGTGCGTTAATATTTAACGGAGACTGGTGTTTTTTAATATAAAATTATACTCTGTATTTCCTTCATCACAATAGCTGTCTGTACAAATTACTCACATTGTCATTGATGGACAACCTGTTTCATTCAAAGTAATTACTTATGTGGATGATGCCATGGCTCAAGTAATACCTGGGCTCGCTTAGACTATACATGGGGTGACACCAAGGCTCAAGTAATGGCTGGGCTCGCTCAGACTACACAAGGGGTGACACCAAGGCTCAAGTAATGGCTGGGCTCGCTCAGACTACACAAGGGGTGACACCAAGGCTCAAGTAATGGCTGGGCTCGCTCAGACTACACAAGGCGTGACACCAAGGCTCAAGTAATGGCTGGGCTCGCTCAGACTACACATGGGACACCAAGGCTCAAGTAATGGCTGGGCTCGCTTAGACTACACAAGGGGTGACGCCAAGGCTCAAGTAATGGCTGGGCTCGCTCAGACTATACATGGGGTGACACCAAGGCTCAAGTAATGGCTGGGCTCGCTCAGACTATACACGGGATGACACCAAGGCTCAAGTAATGGCTGGGCTCGCTCAGACTATACACGGGATGACGCCAAGGCTCAAGTAATGGCTGGGCTCGCTCAGACTATACATGGGGTGACACCAAGGCTCAAGTAATGGCTGGGCTCGCTCAGACTATACACGGGGTGACGCCAAGGCTCAAGTAATGGCTGGGCTCGCTCAGACTATACATGGGGTGACACCAAGGCTCAAGTAATGGCTGGGCTCGCTCAGACTATACATGGGGGGGACGGGACACACCAAGGCTCAAGTAATGGCTGGGCTAGCTTAGACTATACATGGGGGGGGGGGGGGACACCAAGGCTCAAGTAATAGCTGGGCTCGCTCAGACTATACACGGGGGGACACCAAGGCTCAAGTAATGGCTGGGCTCGCTTAGACTATACATGGCGGGGGGGGCACCAAGGCTCAAGTAATGGCTGGGCTCGCTTAGACTATACATGGGGGGGGGGGGCACCAAGGCTCAAGTAATGGCTGGGCTCGCTCAGACTATACATGGGGGGGACGCCAAGGCTCAAGTAATGGCTGGGCTCGCTCAGACTATACACGGGGTGACACCAAGGCTCAAGTAATGGCTGGGCTCGCTCAGACTATACACGGGGGGACACCAAGGCTCAAGTAATGGCTGGGCTCGCTCAGACTATACACGGGGGGACACCAAGGCTCAAGTAATGGCTGGGCTCGCTCAGACTATACACGGGGGGACACCAAGGCTCAAGTAATGGCTGGGCTCGCTCAGACTATACACGGGGTGACACCAAGGCTCAAGTAATGGCTGGGCTCGCTCAGACTATACATGGGGGGGGGGGGCACCAAGGCTCAAGTAATGGCTGGGCTCGCTCAGACTATTCATGGGGGGGGGGGGGGACACACACACACACACACACCAAGGCTCAAGTAATGGCTGGGCTCGCTCAGACTATTCATGGGGGGGGGGGGGGGGGACACACACACACACACACCAAGGCTCAAGTAATGGCTGGGCTAGCTCAGACTATACATTGGGGGGGGGGGGACACACCAAGGCTCAAGTAATGGCTGGGCTCGCTCACACTATACATGGGGGCTGACGCCGAGGCTCAAGTAATGGCTGGGCTCGCTCACACTATACATGGGGTCACTGCCAAGCTATAGGGGAATATAATATTTGTTTTTCCTTTTTGCAGGTCCTCCTTGAAGCACTTCCCACGTTTTCATGTTTACTTCCGTGGGTTATTTTCTGTTTTTTGGCTTTTTTTATCCTGATATATTGGATCTGGTTTGAGCTGCTAGAGGAATCCTCCTGACCTGTCATGAGCTCTCAGACTCACCCAGGTAAGACGCTTTATTTTTGTATATGGGACGATGGCATCCTCCATGGTTAGAAGCCTGACTATTGATGAGAGATTGTGAGGAAGTATTTTTCTCTTATTGGTTTTGTGTCGGTGCTATCGGTGGCGCTGACTGACTGCGCTTACAGAAACCTGATATGTCCAACATTGTTAAAATGCTAAATAATGATGTGAAAAGCCCCACTTTACTCCATTAACCTCCTATAGTGTGTCTGTAATGAGCCGGGTGCGGTGGGCGTAGGCGCAGCATTTCTGTGACGCTGCAGGCTGTGTTTTCAGGATGGAGGTGCAGATTCCTGATGCTTCTCGTTGCTTCTGTTCGCTGCTCGCTCGGCGCCTTTTGATCCTGAGAGCTCTATTTTTAGCCGGCTGTTCTGTTGTCATACACATCTGCTAGATCCCTCCTCACGGTTACGCTGCAGCGCGCCGTCTCTCATGTTACAGTGTGTGTGATTCATGCACTTATTGTGTACAGGTGCAGGGTGTCGCTTTCACGCCACCTTCTTCTTTTATCGTATCTTATATGGCTTTATGTGTTCTGGGGTATTTTCTAATTGTGAATGAAATGGCACATACACGAGAGTGTACCTATGTGGGGAGCAGGGTGTGCATGTGGTGCTGCCTCCTTGGGATGTGTACAGACAAGACCCGTTCGCTGGGGTGCGGCTCTGGGAAAAGGATGCAGGATTTTATTTCTTTATTTTGATGTTTGAGTACAAAAAAGCAAAACCTTTATTTAAAGTGACAGTTGTCAGTTATATTGAAATATGCAGAATAAATCGCTGTGTGAGAAGACTGCAGAGGTTTGAATAAAGGAAAAACCTTTCTGATTGCCTCAGGAATGATTCACTTTTTACATGGATAGATACTGGCCTGAAAATTAGCCGCACTTTTTATCCAACTGTGAAAAGTTAAGGTGCGGCTTACATTTGCGACCTTATTATATTGTGTGCTGTTTTATAATGAGGCTGATTTATGTGTAACCTTCGCTCCTCACACCAGTGGCGTAGCTAGGGGATAGTGTGGGGGGGGGGGGGGCATCACTCTTTGGGGGTGGCACTCCTGTGCCTTCAGGCTCCCCCCTACCCCCTTGTCTCGCCCCCCTCTGCGTGTCGAATGCACTGGAGGGTAGCGAGGACAACGTACTATGGGAGGAAAGTGAAGAAAACCATGAGATGAAGTGAATAGCGCTGGTGACATCAGTTATGACAATAGTGAACAGGCCATTATAATGGGTTACCTTACAACCTTGCATGTCTTAAGAATAAATAAAGATAGCCTGCCTGACAAGAAAATGAGTTGAAGGAAAATTCTATAGGTATGTTGTTTTCCAAATATTAGATATATTAGTGACTTGCCCGTCAAAAATGACGGGGCAATAACATTTGAAGCCATGGGAATGCTGTTTGACACGCACTGTAAAACTTTTTGTACTGTGAAGACCTTCGGCGCTCATTGCGAGCCTCTTGTCATCTATTTTTGCTTCTCTGAGCACCTTCGGCACTCATTATAAAGATAGATAGATATGTATAGTTCTTGAATAAATTAATATACTTTACCTATTTGTAATTAATATATCCAGCAATCAATAGCCTGAAGAGCTAACAATCTGTTTATATTTTCCGGCACCATACAATGTACAGTGAGTGTTGGTGCCCTGATGATAAAGTGTAATTTTGTGTACGCGAGGGAAATCCGTTGGTGAAGTAGTGTAAAGCGCCATTGTAAATTCGTAATGTTATGAATGTGTTACGCGCTCGCGAGCATTTTCCGCAATTTGTAATAGTGTATTTCGTTCCTGTGTGAAAGTGCTACGCGTTTGGCAGTGTTTTGCGCGGTCCCGGATCGGGTAACATCATTTTCGTTTTTCGGTGGACATTTTTTTTTCTTGCTTAGGCGATTTTATGTGTGGCGAAAGTTGTCAAAATCGGCTTAAATTCGCGTTCCACATATTTTTGTTGTATTTGTTTTTATTTTCTTTGTGTTTTTTGGGATGTTCGGGGTTCGGCCGTTAACCTCATATTTTTGCTATCTGGTATATTTTTTTTTTTTCTTAGTCCCGTGTTTGTCAAGTGCTTGAAGGCTAATGCGATTGCGTGTTTACTAAGTTTTTTGTGGCTAAGTCCCGCAAGTTTAATTGCCTTAACAGCTCACCTCGCTATGCGAGGCTCGCAGGCGATGAGCGCCTTTGGCTATGCGTTAACGCCGGCAGCGCTCATCGAATAACTCGTACTCACCATGCAAAGCGTGACGACGTCTCGCAAATTGACAACTATTATATGTGATAAAGTAAAATCACAATTATTTCCCTGAATATAATTTACATTTTTTCTTTTTTCTTCCTCAAATTTTAAGAGAGCGGCTTATATTCGGGTTTCCTCCCCCCCACCCCCCATTGAATTTTAAAGGTGTGGCTTATTTTCGCGCCAATGCAGTAACTTGTTTTCATGCTCTTTAGGAGTAGCTTAAAAAATGTATATCTACCTCTGGTGATCTGTTACTGTCTTGTCTGGCAGCAAACATGGAGTTTGACCAGGAAGTAGGGGCAGGTGCACTTGCTCCCCCCTCTCCAATCCACACTTTGCGGCTTGTGATGCCAGACTTGGAATGCTTGGCATGGATGGGATTTGCAGACACCACTGGCCCCAGCTCAGTGTCCCAGACACGGGTAGAGTTGCAGCTGGGGATTTTCCCATTAGTTGTGTGAGGTTGTCTTTCATATCAAAACAAACAAGGTTCTATTCTTTGCTGTGCCATAAAGCGTGTGCAAACCAGTCACAAAAAATTATTGTGCACGCTTCCTAGGGAGAGATCTGTTAATGTTATGAGTCCTGTTCCACTCTTCAAGCATGTTGTAAAGTCTAGTTCTACCAGTCCAAAGTGGACCAAAGCCTCACTTGCCTCTCCTTTGTTCCCTAATTATACCAGTCCGCATCATGAACCAAAGCCTCACTTGCCTCTCCTTCGTTCCCTAATTATACCAGTCTCCATCATGAACCAAAGCCTCGCTTGCCTCTCCTTCGTTCCCTAGTTCTACCAGTCCCCATCATGAACCAAAGCCTCACTTGTCTCTCCTTCGTTCCCTAGTTCTACCAGTCCCCATAATGAACCAAAGCCTCGCTTGCCTCTCCTTCGTTCCCTAGTTATACCAGTCCCCATCATGAACCAAAGCCTCACTTGCCTCTCCTTCGTTCCCTAGTTCTACCAGTCACCATCATGAACCAAAGCCTCACTTGCCTCTCCTTCGTTCCCTAGTTCTACCGGTCCCCATCATGAACCAAAGCCTCACTTGCCTCTCCTTCGTTCCCTAATTATACCAGTCCCCATCATGAACCAAAGCCTCACTTGCCTCTCCTTCGTTCCCTAATTATACCGGTCCCCATCATGAACCAAAGCCTCACTTGTCTCTCCTTCGTTCCCTAATTATACCAGTCCCCATCATGAACCAAAGCCTCACTTGACTCTCCTTCGTTCCCTAATTGTACCAGTCCCCATCATGAACCAAAGCCTCACTTGCCTCTCCTTCGTTCCCTAATTATACCGGTCCCCATCATGAACCAAAGCCTCACTTGTCTCTCCTTCGTTCCCTAATTATACCAGTCCCCATCATGAACCAAAGCCTCACTTGACTCTCCTTCGTTCCCTAATTGTACCAGTCCCCATCATGAACCAAAGCCTCACTTGCCTCTCCTTCGTTCCCTAATTATACCAGTCCCCATCATGAACCAAAGCCTCACTTGCCTCTCCTTCGTTCCCTAGTTCTACCAGTCCCCATCATGAACCAAAGCCTCACTTGTCTCTCCTTCGTTCCCTAGTTATACCAGTCCCCATCATGAACCAAAGCCTCACTTGCCTCTCCTTCGTTCCCTAGTTCTACCAGTCCCCATCATGAACCAAAGCCTCACTTGTCTCTCCTTCGCTCCCTAGTTCTACCAGTCCCCATCATGAACCAAAGCCTCACTTGTCTCTCCTTCGTTCCCTAATTATACCAGTCCCCATCATGAACCAAAGCCTCACTTGTCTCTCCTTCGTTCCCTAATTATACCAGTCCCCATCATGAACCAAAGCCTGACTTGCCTCTCCTTCGTTCCCTAATTGTACCAGTACCCATCATGAACCAAAGCCTCACTTGCCTCTCCTTCGTTCCCTAATTGTACCAGTACCCATCATGAACCAAAGCCTCACTTGCCTCTCCTTCGTTCCCTAATTATACCAGTCCCCATCATGAACCAAAGCCTGACTTGTCTCTCCTTCGCTCCCTAGTTATACCAGTCCCCATAATGAACCAAAGCCTCACTTGTCTCTCCTTCGCTCCCTAGTTATACCAGTCCCCATCATGAACCAAAGCCTGACTTGCCTCTCCTTCGTTCCCTAATTATACCAGTCCCCATCATGAACCAAAGCCTCACTTGTCTCTCCTTCGCTCCCTAGTTCTACCAGTCCCCATCATGAACCAAAGCCTCACTTGTCTCTCCTTCGTTCCCTAATTATACCAGTCCCCATCATGAACCAAAGCCTCACTTGTCTCTCCTTCGTTCCCTAATTATACCAGTCCCCATCATGAACCAAAGCCTGACTTGCCTCTCCTTCGTTCCCTAATTGTACCAGTCCCCATAATGAACCAAAGCCTCACTTGACTCTCCTTCGTTCCCTAATTATACCAGTCCCCATCATGAACCAAAGCCTCACTTGTCTCTCCTTCGTTCCCTAATTACACCAGTCCCCATAATGAACCAAAGCCTCACTTGTCTCTCCTTCGTTCCCTAGTTCTACCAGTCCCCATAATGAACCAAAGCCTCACTTGTCTCTCCTTCGTTCCCTAATTACACCAGTCCGCATCATGAACCAAAGCCTCACTTGCCTCTCCTTCGTTCCCTAGTTCTACCAGTCCCCATAATGAACCAAAGCCTCACTTGTCTCTCCTTCGCTCCCTAGTTATACCAGTCCCCATCATGAACCAAAGCCTCACTTGCCTCTCCTTCGTTCCCTAATTACACCAGTCCCCATAATGAACCAAAGCCTCACTTGTCTCTCCTTCGCTCCCTAGTTATACCAGTCCCCATCATGAACCAAAGCCTGACTTGCCTCTCCTTCGTTCCCTAATTATACCAGTCCCCATAATGAACCAAAGCCTCACTTGCCTCTCCTTCGTTCCCTAGTTATACCAGTCCCCATCATGAACCAAAGCCTGACTTGCCTCTCCTTCGTTCCCTAATTACACCAGTCCCCATAATGAACCAAAGCCTCACTTGTCTCTCCTTCGTTCCCTAGTTATACCAGTCCCCATCATGAACCAAAGCCTGACTTGCCTCTCCTTCGTTCCCTAATTATACCAGTCCCCATAATGAACCAAAGCCTCACTTGCCTCTCCTTCGTTCCCTAGTTATACCAGTCCCCATCATGAACCAAAGCCTGACTTGCCTCTCCTTCGTTCCCTAATTACACCAGTCCCCATAATGAACCAAAGCCTCACTTGCCTCTCCTTCGTTCCCTAATTATACCGGTCCCCATCATGAACCAAAGCCTGACTTGCCTCTCCTTCGTTCCCTAATTACACCAGTCCCCATAATGAACCAAAGCCTCACTTGCCTCTCCTTCGTTCCCTAATTATACCAGTCCCCATCATGAACCAAAGCCTCACTTGCCTCTCCTTCATTCCCTAATTTGTTCGCTATTTATCTGATAATGAAGAAAGTGTGCTCAGTTTTTTACAATTTTATTTTATTACAAAACTACACATGGAGGCATTCAACAGTTAATTTCTACTTTAATAGGTTATGTCACCTGTTTTTCAGAGCGAGAGACTGTGTGTTTCCTTTTTAATATAGTTTATTTTTTCACAGCATTGGCATAAAAGGCATATCTTAATCTCCTGGATTATGAAGCATCTGATCGAGGAGAATCCTCAGTATATTAAAAAATTTTTTGTTGCATGGACATTATACTTACCCTAAAGTTTGCTAAATCTCTTCAGCTTGGCAGCAGTTGATTTTCAGAGTTAACACCCCTATAAATCCCTGCTAAAATAAGCATAACATTCATAATTTGTTATAATTTGTTATTTGCTACATAAGAACGGAAGTGAATCTGTCCTCGAGCTTTCGTGTAGAAATGGTGGTGGTTCCTTCCACTAAAGCATAATTGTATATACCCTGCCCCAGGTTATGGACCGGATCTGTTCCTGAGAACGTCTTGAACGAGGAATTGTATGGATCTCCGATGCCTGATCAATAATATTATCAATGCTATAATGCCTCGTCAATCTAATACTAACAATACCCCTGTGCTGTAGTAATATATTCCATAAACTATTGTGTTCATTCAAATAACAAACTCATACGACAGATCATATGTAACCCGGGGACCATGTGTAATATTTAATAAAGAAAGCTAATATGGAGTAAGACCAGAGGTTAGCAGGATTAACTGTACTGGTGCACAAAGTGACATGTGGTGTATTTTATAAGGCCAGACATTTCTATCATGCAAATGTTGTTTTTATATGAAACCTATAGAAAAAAGAAAAGAACACTTCTAGACTGTTGAGATTTTTCTTTATATGAAACCTGACTAATCAATAGTGTTGACACTTCGTTTGGGGTTTGCTTTCTCTTCCTCTTGTCCTAACTTTTTACTCCATGTATATTATCAAGGAACATGTCAAATCTATTACTCCAGAATGTCAAGAAACAAAGGACCACTGCAGTTCAAGAAAAAGAAAGGCAATTGTTTGTCAGCTAATAAACAATATTGGCTGCTGTGTAAGACATCGACACAAAGCATTTTTTTTGTGAAAATCTAATTGTTTGAAGACTCTGTTTAAAGTACAGGAATCCATTTAGTGTTTGTTACAGCACTTCCACAGAGCTGAATTATGAGGGCGTATTGGTGGAGAGAGTGGTGGTGGGGGGGGGGGTGTTTGGGAACAGAGAGTCATTGGATAGATAATTGGGTAAGATTGAAGTAGAAATGCGTCTTCCCCCTCACTGGCTCAGAAGCATACCCCTTGCATCATTCACTGCAACAATAGCTTTCAAGCCTGTCGCTTGAGATGCGGCACAGACAGCATATAATCCTCGCAGCCTGTCGCTTGAGATCCGGCGCGCGGCACCGACTGCATATAATCCTCGCAGCCTGTCGCTTGAGATCCGGCGCGCGGCACAGACGGCATATGATCCTGGCAGCCTGTCGCTTGAGATCCGGCGCGCGGCACAGACGGCATATAATCCTCGCAGCCTGTCGCTTGAGATCCGGCGCTCGGCACCGACTGCATATAATCCTCGCAGCCTGTCGCTTGAGATCCGGCGCGCGGCACTGACTGCATATAATCCTGGCAGCCTGTCGCTTGAGATCCGGCGCGCGGCACTGACTGCATATAATCCTGGCAGCCTGTCGCTAGAGATCCGGCGCGCGGCACTGACTGCATATAATCCTGGCAGCCTGTCGCTTGAGATCCGGCGCGCGGCACTGACTGCATATAATCCTCGCAGCCTGTCGCTTGAGATCCGGCGCGCGGCACTGACTGCATATAATCCTGGCAGCCTGTCGCTTGAGATCCGGCGCGCGGCACTGACTGCATATAATCCTGGCAGCCTGTCGCTTGAGATCCGGCGCGCGGCACAGACGGCATATAATCCTGGCAGCCTGTCGCTAGAGATCCGGCGCGCGGCACTGACTGCATATAATCCTGGCAGCCTGTCGCTTGAGATCCGGCGCGCGGCACTGACTGCATATAATCCTGGCAGCCTGTCGCTTGAGATCCGGCGCGCGGCACTGACTGCATATAATCCTGGCAGCCTGTCGCTTGAGATCCGGCGCGCGGGCACTGACTGCATATAATCCTGGCAGCCTGTCGCTTGAGATCCGGCGCGTGGCACTGACGGCATATAATCCTGGCAGCCTGTCGCTTGAGATCCGGCGCGCGGCACAGACGGCATATAATCCTGGCAGCCTGTCGCTTGAGATCCGGCGCGTGGCACTGACGGCATATAATCCTGGCAGCCTGTCGCTAGAGATCCGGCGCGCGGCACTGACTGCATATAATCCTGGCAGCCTGTCGCTTGAGATCCGGCGCGCGGCACTGACTGCATATAATCCTGGCAGCCTGTCGCTTGAGATCCGGCGCGCGGCACTGACTGCATATAATCCTGGCAGCCTGTCGCTAGAGATCCGGCGCGCGGCACTGACTGCATATAATCCTGGCAGCCTGTCGCTTGAAATCCGGCGCGCGGCACTGACTGCATATAATCCTGGCAGACTGTAGCGCTCCCCTACAATGTCTGGTCTCCATATTTTACCCACATTCATAGTCAAAAACAAATATTAAAACTTCCGTTTTTACCAAAGGTATTGAAAAATAGTTTTTAATAGGAATAACATGTATAAAATAAGATACTACTCGCATTTCCATATACATAAGCAGTGTTCCTGAAATGTGGTGCTGGCTCCTAGGTGCAGACAGAGCACCAAACCCCACCGTGCCTTGCACATAGCCCTGTGCAGCTGGTAGTAATGGGTGACCAAGCCCATACGCCATATATATGGTATCTTGCGGCTGCTTTGTGTTTGAAGACCCCCTGAATCCCCCTGTATATGGCAGCAACATCTCACCTAGAATAAAGTGTCTATTAACAAGTTATAAACCATTAAAATGTGTGCAGGGTCTAAAAGACAAAATGAATATGAAAAGGATTAATGTGTTCATTAATAGAGTGGGGAGACATGACGGAAACCTTCAGGGGCGAATACAAGAACAAGAGCTCGTATATGAGCCATTCTGCAGAAACACTTAATACAGAAACGTGTAATGGTACAGAAAATGATTACAAGCACGATATAATGGGCACGCTGCATGATCTGATGTCAGCCCCTTCAATAATATGTATATGTGTGTGTCTATCTGTTGATCTTATCCCCGTGTGCTCCGGTGTATTCTCTGTATAGTGTCACTTTGTGGGTCATTGCTCAGGGCTTGAGAAATGTGGGAGCCGACGAGCCACTGAAACTTTATGGCCAGCTCCTATCTCTTTCCTGGCTCCTCGCTAGCCCTATCTTACAGATTTGTGCATGTCTCGAAGCCCCCTCTGCTCCCATCCATCCGGTGCAGTTCCTTGCGCAGGGTGCTCAGGGGGTGGTGGTGTGATGTCAGAGTCTCACGAGCAGCGGGGGATGAGCTAATTCACAGCACTTATTTCAAGCTCTCACTCCTCCGCTCGCTTGCGTCAGACGCCTCCTCCTCACGGCCTCTCCAGTGTCAGCAGGTATTTTAGTTCTCACCAGCACAATACATTGTAAAAACAGCTTTAGGTTTCTGAGACCACACCAGGTGTTCCTTTGTGCTGCAAGAAAGAATCGGCTGAGCACTGACATTTGGGATTAGTGGCAACGGAAAATGGAGAATATACCAGAGTATAATATGTGAGCGCGGCTGTACATGTCGCATGCACCATAGGTGCACATCCCTACGACCCCGTAGGACTTAGGCAGGGAGCGCCAAAGGTGCTCACTGTGCTGGTGGAGATGAGCGCCATAGGTGCTCATCCCTACGACCTCGCACGCCTTGCGCATCATAACTACAACCCGCAGGACTACACAGCACTTTGAAAAAGGAAGGATACACGACCCCAAAACTCTGCCAAGCGCATACGACTTTTACACAGACCCGTACGACCTACTAAATACACTATTAGGAAGGATGAGACGTGCTCCACAGCCGCCTAACACATACACACTCGCAGCCATTTTACACAAACTGCAAACTAATAACATTACCATTACACACTACTTGCGCACGCAGCCTATTTACACTGCACACATTGCTGACACTTACACCTCAGCTCCACGACACTGCAAACCTACATTGTGTGCTGCAGGAACATCAAAACAGATTGTCAGCTCTTCAGCATATTCATTGCTGCATATATTAATTACAAACAGGGAAAGTATATTAATTGATAACTTTACTAATTAATTAATCATTAAATACTTATACAAAGGCTAAAGGCGACCAGCACGAGCCTCACAAGCAGCGCGAACCACAACTACACCAGGGGAGAGGCTCACAATGCACGCCAAAAGACCACCAGCGCAAACCTTAAAATGAGTGCCAAAGGAGCTCTTGTAACCAAGCATACACTAACCAAGAGGCTCGCAATGAGCGCCGAAGGTACACAACCAAAATACTTACTTTGTGTACCAAACAGAATTAACTGCCTTACAATTCTATTGCCGTCATTTTTTGCTGGGCAAGTCGCTAGTGTGTGTGTGTGTATAGTGATAGCTTTTTTATTGGACAAACATATTCATAGGTTTCATGACGAGCTTTCGAGAGCGTACCTCTCTTTGTGGAGTCAGAGTCAATACTCAGTGTTGACAGAGAGGAACGCTCTCTAAAGCTCGTCATGAAACCTATGAATATGTTTGTCCAATAAAAAAGGTATCACTATATACTGCAATACTCTGATTATTCATCTGGATTACCGGCTACCTCACTATTTATTTATTTGAATTTACTGAGTTTATTTTCTGAATGAAAAAGCAACACACTAGTAGTGTAAATCAGTCATGCAGGTTCTGCCAGTCCAGTTATACCGAGGTCACTGGGGCCACAATCAGGCCGACTTTCCAGGGTCTGACACACATGTACCAAATACAGACGCCAGGGTGTGGTGGATGGAAGTAGACCAGGGTTTGGGGATCCCGGTAGTCCTGGTACATTTTTAGTCCTGTCTCCCAACCTTTTAGTGTATATATAATATATATTCCATAATCTGGTTCCTAGATTTCAGATAAACTTGTCTAGCCCTGATGTAGACAGAGGTAGAATGAGCAGAAATGACCGGTGATAAACCAAACGAGCATGGGTTCCTCGCCTCTTGGTAATAGTCAGGGAGAGACGGGCATGACTGAACACACAGCCTTTGTGAACATGCTTGAGTTGTATCCATGTACATGTAGATTTCCTTTGTTTATATGCCCTGTTCTATGTATTTGCCATAATCACCAAGGCTCTTCTGGACAAGCCATATCTTTTATTTGTTTTGTGGACCATCAACGTGCCAAATGGTGCTGGTCCTTGGCGATTACCTGTTTCCTAATGGATTTAATGTTTGTAGGTTTATTTGGCTCCTGGCTGGATTGTCCCATATAGGGATGCATGCAGATCTGAGCTCTGCCTGGCCCCCGATCCTGGCTCCTATCCTTTGCTTAGTTGCAGGCCCTTCAGTAGCTGCTTGAAAAGCATTCCTGCCTCTCCTGATTAATTTCAGGCATGCAGTGTGGAGTAGCTCTTGCGTCAATAGAGCGTCATCAACCACTGGCTGTCTGGATGAAACATAAACACTGCAGCCAGACTCCAGCCCAGCTCCATGTAGGCCAGAGGTTGTCTGAGCCTTAAAGTGGCAACGTGCAGTCTCCTATCAATGGGCCTCTACAATGGTCCAGCCTTTGGAAGTAGTGAGGATCGCTGCAGCGCCGTGCGCCGTATCGTAGGCCTGTTTAGTTTTCATTGCGTTTCCAGCCTCCGTAAAAACTGTAATGTCAAAATAAATGTATATTTTCTCCAAAATTGAACAGTGTAAATAGCCCTTTTTAACCTAATCTTTATACTGGAGACTTTCTGTGTTTTCAAGCTGTGGCTGATTTTGTTGTTCATCTTCCCAGATTCTGCCACTAAAACTGTGCAGTAATGTGGCAGCTGCAGGGAAAGCTTGAAAAATGAGGGAGGAGCTCCAGCTCAACTAGCAAGCCTTCTCCTAACATCCATTATTGTACAAATAAACTTTTAATACTGACCTTTTTTAAAGCTGGACGTGAATGTGGCCCTTCATCTGAATATCACATAGGGAGTACATGTCTGTCAGTTCCTGAGTCTATTATATGAGCTCTGTCTCCAGAATAAAATCACATCATTGGGAGGTAGTAGATAAAATGATTGTAGCCATGAAATAAAAGGTTTACTTTTTACTAGCTTGTCCAAGCTTGCCATATCAAAGATTTATCACGATCAGCAATGGTCTGCATAGTCACAACTTCGGTATTCCCAGTAGTAACATACAGATGTGAGAGCCGGACCATAAAGATGTCTGAGCGCCGGAGACTTGGGGTGTTGGAGAAAGCTGCTTACCTTGGACTGCAAGAGAATTCAATACATCAATTCTGCAGGAAATGACACCATAATGTTCACTGGAAGGGATGATCATGAGGCTGAAGCTCAAATAGTTTGGCCATATCATGAGAAGACCCTGATGCTGGGAAAGATTAAAGTCACAAGAAGAGCTGGATAGATGAGGTGATTGAAGCAATGAACATGAAATTGATGGAGCTCTGCCTGGAGTACTGTGGTCCAGAGGGTCACAGATAGTCAGACATGATTGAATGACTAAACGGCAACAACAAGGTGAAAAGAA
Source organism: Discoglossus pictus (assembly GCA_027410445.1). NCBI lineage: Eukaryota > Metazoa > Chordata > Amphibia > Anura > Alytidae > Discoglossus > Discoglossus pictus. Next base: position 120,931,237 of record CM050173.1, read on the forward strand.
GAGCAACGTGTGTATTTTGCTTCCTCAAGTCTACTGTATTAAGTGTTTGTTATTGTCATGGTGTCTTATCCTGTTATTTTATCCACAACCTCCTTCTTGTGGCAGCGCTGCAGCCGGAATCCTTTATTCCACAGACTCTATGAATATGGCACAAACACAGAGGCCACAGAATTATTATTACGGATAGATTGAGAATGGAGAAAATAATTAGGAGGTGCGCGCGGGGCATTGCTCAGTGTGTGGATTATAATTCATCTTCAGATTATTATATACTGCTGTATAATGCAGGGTCAGGCTAATACGGTCACATGGATCACACAATACTGTACTAATACAGGCTGTGACAAAGTCATACAAATCTAGGCACCAACTCCAGATAGGAGCCAGGACGGGGACACAAAGTAGAACAGAAGCAGTGTGTTTTTCTAGTTAAATTAAATAAAATTAATTATTTTTGAAGGGCAGTGAGGATTAAACAAGACCCCAAGGTTTAGTGCACCAAGAAACTGATTCAGCTCAAGATAAAATTCACACAGGATTTGCATGTGGTAAGACTTTAATGTGTTTCCTTGGTCAAAAATAGTTAACTTAATCAGGGAACATGCCTCTAAGCTCCACTGATCATCGAGCTTCTGCATTGTTGCAGCCATTACGGACATCACACAATAGCGCCTATATTGCCATTTGTTCTAGGCACATCTAAAGCATATGTTAAACATTAAAACTCTCACCCTGGTATTTGCTAAATCTCTTGAGTATGCTAGCAGCAGCTTTTGTGAGTTGATACCCATGAAAATCAAAGCATAAAATTCATCATTTGGTTTTGGCCAATCACAGGCAGCTAATAAATTGTAACCATCTGTAAAGCCTGTTTGTGCACTAAAGAATCATGGGATGTGTAGTCCTGAAGGAGTCAGGCACTGCTAAATGGATCTGTGTAGAAAGCTGCTGCTGGCGTGAAAGTTAGTAAAGGGTTAAAATCCCTACCCAAATAGTGACCTATCCTGTTATGTGCACGCACAGGAAGCACGGTAAGTGGTATAGGGGCTTAGGGTTCGGAAGTTACTTTTAGGGGGTTTGGGTTAGGCTAAGAGGGTTAGGTTTAGGTGTAGGGGGTTAGGGCCGGCAACGGGTGTAGTGGATTAGGGCCGGCAAGGGGAGTAGGGGCTTAGGGTTAGGAAGTTACTTTTAGGGGGTTTGGGTTAGGCTAAGAGGTTTAGGTGTAGGGGGTTAGGGCCGGCAAGGGGTGTAGGGGCTTAGGGTTAGGAAGTTACTTTTAGGGGGTTTGGGTTAGGCTAAGAGGGTTAGGTGTAGGGGGTTAGGGCCGGCAAGGGGTGTAGGGGTTTAGGGTCTTAGGTAGTACATCGGGACGCAAGTACGCCTGGCACCAGGAGGCTTCCCATGCTGTAGATCCAAATGCAGTGTTTCTATAGGTAGATACCAGGTACGTATGTAGGGAGCTCTGGGGTGTGGCAAACCAGTTTTTTTTTTTTTTTTTTTTAAACTAGCGACTTGCCCGTAAAAAAATGACGGCAATAAAATGTAAAGCCTGGCATTGCAAGCCTCTTCCCCCGTCTACTTTACAGGCCCCACGATGAGCACCTCTAGCGCTTATCGCGAGCTCTGCAATGAGCGGCTTTGTTTTTGTCAAGCTGCACCTTTCCTGCTTTTGCAATGATCCCCTTCGACGCTCCTTGCGAGCATCTCCCCCTGTGTACTTTATATGCCTGTGTAGTTTCTGGCCCTACTGCCTTGGTATTTTAGCGAGCCCCGCAGTCCATCTGCGTGCTGCAGGTCCTAAGTCATATGGCCCGTAATTTTGGCCAAGTCACGCATTTCTTGGGATGAGTGCCAACTAAGTCCTGTGTGTCCACCCTTGCAATGAGCGCCTTTGGCACTCATTGCAGCCTAAGTCCTGTGGCACGCCTCAACGGCTCGCTTCTCAGTTGCGGCCCTATGGGTCGCAACGAGACGACAACTATATTAAAATAAGTCTGTATGTGTATAGAATGACTCCATGTGTGTCTGATATAAGCCGTAGGTGTTAGATTGGAGGAAGGGAAACACAGGGAACTTGGATATACCTTTAGTTTCCTGACATACCTTTGTTTTCCGTGTGCGGTAGCCCTTTTAAGCTTACCAGGGCTGCCTAGTGCTTATGGTTACTACTCTCCTGTGTGTCCTATCGCACTTTTTAGGAATCATTTTTGTGAAGATCGGATCTTTAATAAAATAACCCAGTGTTTGTATAAAACGTGACGCTGGATTATAGGTAGTAATAAAGTTATGTTGAAAGCTGTGATTTCTTGGATTGCTTTTTTCAGAATAAAACAAATTACTCCTTTTCCTCCGTTGCTTTTTTGTGAGCCAATCTCAGATTTTCCTCATAATATTCTTCATCTAAAAAAATGTATTCCTGGGATTTCTCCTACAATTTCCGAGTGGAATGTCCTGACCATGAGGCAGGGGCTCTAGGACGTATTTCTGATGATTGCGACCTCTCTTATCCTCTTCACTTTAGGTCACTTGCTCAAAAAAACTGGTCTGCTTAGAAAAATGTGCGGCGTGTCTCGTTGGTTGCTATTTTATAAATGATTATAAGGAATCCTCAGAGCCATTCCATAAAGCGACATGTGTGGAGCACCACGTTCACCAGCAGATCTTCTGGAGATCACCGTGAGGCCCGAAAGTTACGGGTTTGCCGAGGTCTGCAATGAATGCTGAAGTCGCTTATTGCACGGCTTGCAATGGGCACCAAAGGCGCTCATCCCGAGGCCCGCAAGGTAGATGGAGGGAGGTAGACGAAGGGTCTCGCCCTCTGACCTGGGACGCCGGCTGTAACTCGCTATAATATAATGTTGTATAACGCAGGGTCAGACCCTCACACCCTGACCTGGGACGCCGGCTGTAACTCGCTATAATATAATGTTGTATAACGCAGGGTCAGACCCTCACACCCTGACCTGGGACGCCGGCTGTAACTCGCTATAATATAATGTTGTATAACGCAGGGTCAGACCCTCACACCCTGACCTGGGACGCCGGCTGTAACTCGCTATAATATAATGTTGTATAACGCAGGGTCAGACCCTCACACCCTGACCTGGGACGCCGGCTGTAACTCGCTATAATATAATGTTGTATAACGCAGGGTCAGACCCTCACACCATGACCTGGGACGCCGGCTGTAACTCGCTATAATATAATGTTGTATAACGCAGGGTCAGACCCTCACACCCTGACCTGGGACGCCGGCTGTAACTCGCTATAATATAATGTTGTATAACACAAGGTCAGACCCTCACACCCTGACCTGGGACGCCGGCTGTAACTCACTATAATATAATGTTGTATAACACAGGGTCAGACCCTCACACCATGACCTGGGACGCCGGCTGTAACTCGCTATAATATAATGTTGTATAACGCAGGGTCAGATCCTCACACCCTGACCTGGGACGCCGGCTGTAACTCGTTATAATATAATGTTGTATAAGGCAGGGTCAGACCCTCACACCATGACCTGGGACGCCGGCTGTAACTCGTTATAATATAATGATGTATAACGCAGGGTCAGACCCTCACACCCTGACCTAGGACGCCGGCTGTAACTCGCTATAATATAATGTTGTATAACGCAGGGTCAGACCCTCACACCCCCGTCCTGGGACGCCGGCTGTAACTCGCTATAATATAATGTTGTATAACGCAGGGTCAGACCCTCACACCCTGACCTGGGACGCCGGCTGTAACTCACTATAATATAATGTTGTATAACGCAGGGTCAGACCCTCACACCCTGACCTGGGACGCCGGCTGTAACTCGCTATAATATAATGTTGTATAACGCAGGGTCAGACCCTCACACCCTGACCTGGGACGCCGGCTGTAACTCGCTATAATATAATGTTGTATAACGCAGGGTCAGACCCTCACACCATGACCTGGGACGCCGGCTGTAACTCGCTATAATATAATGTTGTATAACGCAGGGTCAGACCCTCACACCCTGACCTGGGACGCCGGCTGTAACTCGCTATAATATAATGTTGTATAACACAAGGTCAGACCCTCACACCCTGACCTGGGACGCCGGCTGTAACTCACTATAATATAATGTTGTATAACGCAGGGTCAGACCCTCACACCCTGACCTGGGACGCCGGCTGTAACTCACTATAATATAATGTTGTATAACACAGGGTCAGACCCTCACACCATGACCTGGGACTCCGGCTGTAACTCGCTATAATATAATGTTGTATAACGCAGGGTCAGACCCTCACACCCTGACCTGGGACGCCGGCTGTAACTCGCTATGATATAATGTTGTATAACGCAGGGTCAGACCCTCACACCCTGACCTGGGACGCCGGCTGTAACTCGCTATAATAATATAATGTTGTATAACGCAGGGTCAGACCCTCACACCCTGACCTGGGACGCCGGCTGTAACTCGCTATAATATAATGTTGTATAACGCAGGGTCAGACCCTCACACCATGACCTGGGACGCCGGCTGTAACTCGCTATAATATAATGTTGTATAACGCAGGGTCAGATCCTCACACCCTGACCTGGGACGCCGGCTGTAACTCACTATAATATAATGTTGTATAACGCAGGGTCAGACCCTCACACCCTGACCTAGGACGCCGGCTGTAACTCGCTATAATATAATGTTGTATAACGCAGGGTCAGACCCTCACACCCTGACCTGGGACGCCGGCTGTAACTCACTATAATATAATGTTGTATAACGCAGGGTCAGACCCTCACACCCTGACCTGGGACGCCGGCTGTAACTCACTATAATATAATGTTGTATAACGCAGGGTCAGACCCTCACACCCTGACCTGGGACGCCGGCTGTAACTCGCTATAATATAATGTTGTATAACACAAGGTCAGACCCTCACACCCTGACCTGGGACGCCGGCTGTAACTCGCTATAATATAATGTTGTATAACACAGGGTCAGACCCTCACACGATGACCTGGGACGCCGGCTGTAACTCGCTATAATATAATGTTGTATAACGCAGGGTCAGACCCTCACACCCTGACCTGGGACGCCGGCTGTAACTCGCTATAATATAATGTTGTATAACGCAGGGTCAGACCCTCACACCCTGACCTAGGACGCCGGCTGTAACTCACTATAATATAATGTTGTATAACGCAGGGTCAGACCCTCACACCCTGACCTGGGACGCCGGCTGTAACTTGCTATAATATAATGTTGTATAACGCAGGGTCAGACCCTCACACGATGACCTGGGACGCCGGCTGTAACTCGCTATAATATAATGTTGTATAACGCAGAGTGAGACCCTCACACCCTGACCTGGGACGCCGGCTGGAACTCGCTATAATAATATAATGTTGTATAACGCAGGGTCAGACCCTCACACCCTGACCTGGGACGCCGGCTGTAACTCGCTATAATATAATGTTGTATAACGCAGGGTCAGACCCTCACACCCTGACCTGGGACGCCGGCTGTAACTCGCTATAATATAATGTTGTATAACGCAGAGTGAGACCCTCACACCCTGACCTGGGACGCCGGCTGTAACTCGCTATAATAATATAATGTTGTATAACGCAGGGTCAGACCCTCACACCCTGACCTGGGACGCCGGCTGTAACTCGCTATAATATAATGTTGTATAACGCAGGGTCAGACCCTCACACCCTGACCTGGGACGCCGGCTGTAACTCGCTATAATATAATGTTGTATAACGCAGGATCAGACCCTCACACCCTGACCTGGGCCGGCTGTAACTCGCTATAATAATATAATGTTGTATAACGCAGGGTCAGACCCTCACACCCTGACCTGGGACGCCGGCTGTAACTCGCTATAATATAATGTTATATAACGCAGGGTCAGACCCTCACACCCTGACCTGGGACGCCGGCTGTAACTCGCTATAATATAATGTTGTATAACGCAGGATCAGACCCTCACACCCTGACCTGGGACGCCGGCTGTAACTCGCTATAATAATATAATGTTGTATAACGCAGGGTCAGACCCTCACACCCTGACCTGGGACGCCGGCTGTAACTCGCTATAATAATATAATGTTGTATAACGCAGGGTCAGACCCTCACACCCTGACCTGGGACGCCGGCTGTAACTCACTATAATATAATGTTGTATAACGCAGGGTCAGACCCTCACACCATGACCTGGGACGCCGGCTGTAACTCACTATAATATAATGTTGTATAACGCAGCTCCCTGGATGTACCATGAATATGTATGCTTGTCCAGACCCCCTGATTGATTACTTACAGGAGTCTGGATGACTTCATCTAAAGCCATGTGACGTTTACAAAAATGAAGACAATCCAGTTAGACCCCCATGTGGTAGTTATTGGTGATTATTGCAATAAATGCTATGTGATAAGTATGCCCTCTGGGCTGAATGACCAAGTTTCAATGCTTCAGGTTTCTGCTATAAAATGTTTTGTTTAAATGACATTAAACTTCTAAAATACTATACACATCTGGACCCTACCGTATCCCTTTAAATTGTCTGTAATCTCAGGCATTCTAGTGGTGAACATGTTGTAGTGTTTGTACTGGGATCACATTCTGTAGGAAATGAGAAGAGGAAATGTGCAGGAGTATGTGCCATGTTGTGTGTGCAGGCACTAGATGTGTGTGTGCTTCTGCCATGGTGTGTGTCCAGGCACTAGATGTGTGTGTGCTTCTGCCATGGTGTGTGTCCAGGCACTAGATGTGTGTGTGCTTCTGCCATGTTGTGTGTCCAGGCACTAGATGTGTGTGTGCTTCTGCCATGGTGTGTGTCCAGGCACCAGATGTGTGTGTGCTTCTGCCATGGTGTGTGTCCAGGCACTAGATGTGTGTGTGCTTCTGCCATGTTGTGTGTCCAGGCACTAGATGTGTGTGTGCTTCTGTCATGGTGTGTGTCCAGGCACCAGATGTGTGTGTGCTTCTGCCATGTTGTGTGTCCAGGCACTAGATGTGTGTGTGCTTCTGCCATGGTGTGTGTCCAGGCACTAGATGTGTGTGTGCTTCTGCCATGGTGTGTGTCCAGGCACTAGATGTGTGTGTGTGCTTCTGCCATGGTGTGTGTCCAGGCACTAGATGTGTGTGTGCTTCTGCCATGTTGTATGTCCAGGCACTAGATGTGTGTGTGCTTCTGCCACGGTGTGTGTCCAGGCACTAGATGTGTGTGTGCTTCTGCCATGGTGTGTGTCCAGGCACTAGATGTGTGTGTGCTTCTGCCATGGTGTGTGTCCAGGCACTAGATGTGTGTGTGCTTCTGCCATGTTGTGTGTCCAGGCACTAGATGTGTGTGTGCTTCTGCCATGGTGTGTGTCCAGGCACCAGATGTGTGTGTGCTTCTGCCATGGTGTGTGTCCAGGCACTAGATGTGTGTGTGCTTCTGCCATGTTGTGTGTCCAGGCACTAGATGTGTGTGTGCTTCTGTCATGGTGTGTGTCCAGGCACCAGATGTGTGTGTGCTTCTGCCATGTTGTGTGTCCAGGCACTAGATGTGTGTGTGCTTCTGCCATGGTGTGTGTCCAGGCACTAGATGTGTGTGTGCTTCTGTCATGGTGTGTGTCCAGGCACTAGATGTGTGTGTGTGCTTCTGCCATGGTGTGTGTCCAGGCACTAGATGTGTGTGTGCTTCTGCCATGTTGTATGTCCAGGCACTAGATGTGTGTGTGCTTCTGCCACGGTGTGTGTCCAGGCACTAGATGTGTGTGTGCTTCTGCCATGGTGTGTGTCCAGGCACTAGATGTGTGTGTGCTTCTGCCACGGTGTGTGTCCAGGCACTAGATGTGTGTGTGTGCTTCTGCCACGGTGTGTGTCCAGGCACCAGATGTGTGTGTGCTTCTGCCACGGTGTGTGTCCAGGCACCTGATGGGTGTGTGCTTCTGCCACGGTGTGTGTCCAGGCACCTGATGTGTGTGTGCTTCTGCCACGGTGTGTGTCCAGGCACCTGATGTGTGTGTGCTTCTGCCATGGTGTGTGTCCAGGCACCTGTTGGGTGTGTGCTTCTGCCAGGGTGTGTGTCCAGGCACCTGATGTGTGTGTGCTTCTGCCACGGTGTGTGTCCAGGCACTAGATGTGTGTGTGCTTCTGCCACGGTGTGTGTCCAGGCACTAGATGTGTGTGCTTCTGCCATGGTGTGTGTCCAGGCACCTGATGGGTGTGTGCTTCTGCCATGCTGTGTGTCCAGGCACTAGATGTGTGTGTGCTTCTGCCACGGTGTGTGTCCAGGCACTAGATGTGTGTGTGCTTCTGCCATGGTGTGTGTCCAGGCACTAGATGTGTGTGTGCTTCTGCCATGGTGTGTGTCCAGGCACTAGATGTGTGTGTGCTTCTGCCATGGTGTGTGTCCAGGCACTAGATGTGTGTGTGCTTCTGCCATGGTGTGTGTCCAGGCACTAGATGTGTGTGTGCTTCTCCCATGGTGTGTGTCCAGGCACTAGATGTGTGTGTGCTTCTGCCATGGCGTGTGTCCAGGCACTAGATGTGTGTGTGCTTCTGCCATGGTGTGGTGTGTGTCCAGGCACTAGATGTGTGTGTGCTTCTCCCATGGTGTGTGTCCAGGCACTAGATGTGTGTGTGCTTCTGCCATGTTGTGTGTCCAGGCACCAGATGTGTGTGCTTCTGCCATGGTGTGTGTCCAGGCACTAGCTGTGTGTGTGCTTCTGCCACGGTGTGTGTCCAGGCACCTGATGTGTGTTTGCTTCTGCCACGGTGTGTGTCCAGGCACTAGATGTGTGTGTGCTTCTGCCATGGTGTGTGTCCAGGCACTAGATGTGTGTGTGCTTCTGCCATGGTGTGTGTCCAGGCACCTGATGGGTGTGTGCTTCTGCCATGGTGTGTGTCCAGGCACCTGATGTGTGTGTGCTTCTGCCATGCTGTGTGTCCAGGCACTAGATGTGTGTGTGCTTCTGCCACGGTGTGTGTCCAGGCACTAGATGTGTGTGTGCTTCTGCCATGGTGTGTGTCCAGGCACCAGATGTGTGTGTGCTTCTGCCATGGTGTGTGTCCAGGCACTAGATGTGTGTGTGCTTCTGCCATGGTGTGTGTCCAGGCACGAGAGGTGTGTGTGCTTCTGCCATGGTGTGTGTCCAGGCACTAGATGTGTGTGTGCTTCTGCCATGGTGTGTGTCCAGGCACTAGATGTATGTGTGCTTCTGCCATGGTGTGTGTCCAGGCACTAGATGTGTGTGTGCTTCTGCCATGGTGTGTGTCCAGGCACTAGATGTGTGTGTGCTTCTGCTATGGTGTGTGTCCAGGCACCAGATGTGTGTGTGCTTTTGCCATGGTGTGTGTCCAGGCACCAGATGTGTGTGTGCTTTTGCCATGGTGTGTGTCCAGGCACCAGATGTGTGTGTGCTTCTGCCATGGTGTGTGTCCAGGCACCAGATGTGTGTGTGCTTCTGCCATGGTGTGTGTCCAGGCACCAGATGTGTGTGTGCTTCTGCCATGGTGTGTGTCCAGGCACCTGATGGGTGTGTGCTTCTGCCATGCTGTGTGTCCAGGCACTAGATGTGTGTGTGCTTCTGCCATGGTGTGTGTCCAGGCACTAGATGTGTGTGTGCTTCTGCCATGGTGTGTGTCCAGGCACTAGATGTGTGTGTGCTTCTGCCATGGTGTGTGTCCAGGCACTAGATGTGTGTGTGCTTCTGCCATGGTGTGTGTCCAGGCACTAGATGTGTGTGTCCAGGCACTAGATGTGTGTGTGCTTCTGCCATGGTGTGTGTCCAGGCACTAGATGTGTGTGTGCTTCTGCCATGGTGTGTGTCCAGGCACTAGATGTGTGTGTGCTTCTGCCATGGTGTGTGTGCTTCTGTCATGGTGTGTGTCCAGGCACTAGATGTGTGTGTGCTTCTGTCATGGTGTGTGTCCAGGCACCAGATGTGTGTGTGCTTCTGCCATGTTGTGTGTCCAGGCACTAGATGTGTGTGTGCTTCTGCCATGGTGTGTGTCCAGGCACTAGATGTGTGTGTGCTTCTGCCATGGTGTGTGTCCAGGCACTAGATGTGTGTGTGTGCTTCTGCCATGGTGTGTGTCCAGGCACTAGATGTGTGTGTGCTTCTGCCATGGTGTATGTCCAGGCACTAGATGTGTGTGTGCTTCTGCCACGGTGTGTGTCCAGGCACTAGATGTGTGTGTGCGCTTCTGCCATGGTGTGTGTCCAGGCACTAGATGTGTGTGTGCTTCTGCCACGGTGTGTGTCCAGGCACTAGATGTGTGTGTGTGCTTCTGCCACTGTGTGTGTCCAGGCACCAGATGTGTGTGTGCTTCTGCCACGGTGTGTGTCCAGGCACCTGATGGGTGTGTGCTTCTGCCACGGTGTGTGTCCAGGCACCTGATGTGTGTGTGCTTCTGCCATGGTGTGTGTCCAGGCACCTGATGGGTGTGTGCTTCTGCCACGGTGTGTGTCCAGGCACCTGATGTGTGTGTGCTTCTGCCACGGTGTGTGTCCAGGCACTAGATGTGTGTGTGCTTCTGCCACGGTGTGTGTCCAGGCACTAGATGTGTGTGCTTCTGCCATGGTGTGTGTCCAGGCACCTGATGGGTGTGTGCTTCTGCCATGCTGTGTGTCCAGGCACTAGATGTGTGTGTGCTTCTGCCACGGTGTGTGTCCAGGCACTAGATGTGTGTGTGCTTCTGCCATGGTGTGTGTCCAGGCACTAGATGTGTGTGTGCTTCTGCCATGGTGTGTGTCCAGGCACTAGATGTGTGTGTGCTTCTGCCATGTTGTGTGTCCAGGCACTAGATGTGTGTGTGTGCTTCTGCCATGGTGTGTGTCCAGGCACTAGATGTGTGTGTGCTTCTCCCATGGTGTGTGTCCAGGCACTAGATGTGTGTGTGCTTCTGCCATGGCGTGTGTCCAGGCACTAGATGTGTGTGTGCTTCTGCCATGGTGTGGCGTGTGTCCAGGCACTAGATGTGTGTGTGCTTCTCCCATGGTGTGTGTCCAGGCACTAGATGTGTGTGTGCTTCTGCCATGTTGTGTGTCCAGGCACCAGATGTGTGTGCTTCTGCCATGGTGTGTGTCCAGGCACTAGATGTGTGTGTGCTTCTGCCACGGTGTGTGTCCAGGCACCTGATGTGTGTGTGCTTCTGCCACGGTGTGTGTCCAGGCACTAGATGTGTGTGTGCTTCTGCCACGGTGTGTGTCCAGGCACTAGATGTGTGTGTGCTTCTGCCATGGTGTGTGTCCAGGCACCTGATGGGTGTGTGCTTCTGCCATGGTGTGTGTCCAGGCACCTGATGTGTGTGTGCTTCTGCCATGCTGTGTGTCCAGGCACTAGATGTGTGTGTGCTTCTGCCACAGTGTGTGTCCAGGCACTAGATGTGTGTGTGCTTCTGCCATGGTGTGTGTCCAGGCACTAGATGTGTGTGTGCTTCTGCCATGGTGTGTGTCCAGGCACCTGATGTGTGTGTGCTTCTGCCATGGTGTGTGTCCAGGCACTAGATGTGTGTGTGCTTCTGCCATGGTGTGTGTCCAGGCACTAGATGTGTGTGTGCTTCTGCCATGGTGTGTGTCCAGGCACTAGATGTGTGTGTGCTTCTGCCATGGTGTGTGTCCAGGCACTAGATGTGTGTGTGCTTCTGCTATGGTGTGTGTCCAGGCACCAGATGTGTGTGTGCTTTTGCCATGGTGTGTGTCCAGGCACCAGATGTGTGTGTGCTTTTGCCATGGTGTGTGTCCAGGCACCAGATGTGTGTGTGCTTTTGCCATGGTGTGTGTCCAGGCACCAGATGTGTGTGTGCTTCTGCCATGGTGTGTGTCCAGGCACCAGATGTGTGTGTGCTTCTGCCATGGTGTGTGTCCAGGCACCTGATGGGTGTGTGCTTCTGCCATGGTGTGTGTCCAGGCACCAGATGTGTGTGTGCTTCTGCCATGGTGTGTGTCCAGGCACGAGATGTGTGTGTGCTTCTGCCAGGGTGTGTGTCCAGGCACTAGATGTGTGTGTGCTTCTGCCATGGTGTGTGTCCAGGCACTAGATGTGTGTGTGCTTCTGCCATGGTGTGTGTCCAGGCACTAGATGTGTGTGTGCTTCTGCCATGGTGTGTGTCCAGGCACTAGATGTGTGTGTGCTTCTCCCATGGTGTGTGTCCAGGCACTAGATGTGTGTGTGCTTCTGCCATGGTGTGTGTCCAGGCACTAGATGTGTGTGTGCTTCTGCCATGGTGTGTGTCCAGGCACTAGATGTGTGTGTGCTTCTGCCATGGTGTGTGTCCAGGCACTAGATGTGTGTGTGCTTCTGTCATGGTGTGTGTCCAGGCACTAGATGTGTGTGTGCTTCTGCCATGGTGTGTGTCCAGGCACTAGATGTGTGTGTGCTTCTGCCATGGTGTGTGTCCAGGCACTAGATGTGTGTGTGCTTCTGCCATGGTGTGTGTCCAGGCACCTGATGGGTGTGTGCTTCTGCCATGGTGTGTGTCCAGGCTCTAGATGTGTGTGTGCTTCTGCCATGTTGTGTGTCCAGGCACCAGATGTGTGTGTGCTTTTGCCATGGTGTGTGTCCAGGCACCAGATGTGTGTGTGCTTTTGCCATGGTGTGTGTCCAGGCACTAGATGTGTGTGTGCTTCTGCCATGGTGTGTGTCCAGGCACCAGATGTGTGTGTGCTTCTGCCATGGTGTGGTGTGTGTCCAGGCACTAGATGTGTGTGTGCTTCTGCCATGGTGTGTGTCCAGGCACTAGATGTGTGTGTGCTTGTGTGTGTGCTTTTGCCATGTTGTGTGTCCAGGCACCAGATGTGTGTGTGCTTCTGCCATGGTGTGGTGTGTGTCCAGGCACTAGATGTGTGTGTGCTTCTGCCATGGTGTGTGTCCAGGCACCAGATGTGTGTGTGCTTCTGCCATGTTGTGTGTCCAGGCACTAGATGTGTGTGTGCTTCTCCCATGGTGTGTGTCCAGGCACTAGATGTGTGTGTGCTTCTGCCATGGCGTGTGTCCAGGCACTAGATGTGTGTGTGCTTCTGCCATGGTGTGGTGTGTGTCCAGGCACTAGATGTGTGTGTGCTTCTCCCATGGTGTGTGTCCAGGCACTAGATGTGTGTGTGCTTCTGCCATGTTGTGTGTCCAGGCACCAGATGTGTGTGCTTCTGCCATGGTGTGTGTCCAGGCACTAGATGTGTGTGTGCTTCTGCCACGGTGTGTGTCCAGGCACCTGATGTGTGTTTGCTTCTGCCACGGTGTGTGTCCAGGCACTAGATGTGTGTGTGCTTCTGCCACGGTGTGTGTCCAGGCACTAGATGTGTGTGTGCTTCTGCCATGGTGTGTGTCCAGGCACCTGATGGGTGTGTGCTTCTGCCATGGTGTGGGTCCAGGCACCTGATGTGTGTGTGCTTCTGCCATGCTGTGTGTCCAGGCACTAGATGTGTGTGTGCTTCTGCCACGGTGTGTGTCCAGGCACGAGATGTGTGTGTGCTTCTGCCATGTTGTGTGTCCAGGCACTAGATGTGTGTGTGCTTCTGCCATGGTGTGTGTCCAGGCACTAGATGTGTGTGTGCTTCTGCCATGGTGTGTGTCCAGGCACTAGATGTGTGTGTGCTTCTGCCATGGTGTGTGTCCAGGCACTAGATGTGTGTGTGCTTCTGCCATGGTGTGTGTCCAGGCACTAGATGTGTGTGTGCTTCTGCCATGGTGTGTGTCCAGGCACCAGATGTGTGTGTGCTTCTGCTATGGTGTGTGTCCAGGCACCAGATGTGTGTGTGCTTTTGCCATGGTGTGTGTCCAGGCACCAGATGTGTGTGTGCTTTTGCCATGGTGTGTGTCCAGGCACCAGATGTGTGTGTGATTCTGCCATGGTGTGTGTCCAGGCACCAGATGTGTGTGTGCTTCTGCCATGGTGTGTGTCCAGGCACCAGATGTGTGTGTGCTTCTGCCATGGTGTGTGTCCAGGCACCTGATGGGTGTGTGCTTCTGCCATGCTGTGTGTCCAGGCACTAGATGTGTGTGTGCTTCTGCCATGGTGTGTGTCCAGGCACTAGATGTGTGTGTGCTTCTGCCATGGTGTGTGTCCAGGCACTAGATGTGTGTGTGCTTCTGCCATGGTGTGTGTCCAGGCACTAGATGTGTGTGTGCTTCTGCCATGGTGTGTGTCCAGGCACTAGATGTGTGTGTCCAGGCACTAGATGTGTGTGTGCTTCTGCCATGGTGTGTGTCCAGGCACTAGATGTGTGTGTGCTTCTGCCATGGTGTGTGTCCAGGCACTAGATGTGTGTGTGCTTCTGCCATGGTGTGTGTGCTTCTGTCATGGTGTGTGTCCAGGCACTAGATGTGTGTGTGCTTCTGTCATGGTGTGTGTCCAGGCACCAGATGTGTGTGTGCTTCTGCCATGTTGTGTGTCCAGGCACTAGATGTGTGTGTGCTTCTGCCATGGTGTGTGTCCAGGCACTAGATGTGTGTGTGCTTCTGCCATGGTGTGTGTCCAGGCACTAGATGTGTGTGTGTGCTTCTGCCATGGTGTGTGTCCAGGCACTAGATGTGTGTGTGCTTCTGCCATGTTGTATGTCCAGGCACTAGATGTGTGTGTGCTTCTGCCACGGTGTGTGTCCAGGCACTAGATGTGTGTGTGTGCTTCTGCCATGGTGTGTGTCCAGGCACTAGATGTGTGTGTGCTTCTGCCACGGTGTGTGTCCAGGCACTAGATGTGTGTGTGTGCTTCTGCCACGGTGTGTGTCCAGGCACCAGATGTGTGTGTGCTTCTGCCACGGTGTGTGTCCAGGCACCTGATGGGTGTGTGCTTCTGCCACGGTGTGTGTCCAGGCACCTGATGTGTGTGTGCTTCTGCCATGGTGTGTGTCCAGGCACCTGATGGGTGTTTGCTTCTGCCACGGTGTGTGTCCAGGCACCAGATGTGTGTGTGCTTCTGCCACGGTGTGTGTCCAGGCACTAGATGTGTGTGTGCTTCTGCCACGGTGTGTGTCCAGGCACTAGATGTGTGTGCTTCTGCCATGGTGTGTGTCCAGGCACCTGATGGGTGTGTGCTTCTGCCATGCTGTGTGTCCAGGCACTAGATGTGTGTGTGCTTCTGCCACGGTGTGTGTCCAGGCACTAGATGTGTGTGTGCTTCTGCCATGATGTGTGTCCAGGCACTAGATGTGTGTGTGCTTCTGCCATGGTGTGTGTCCAGGCACTAGATGTGTGTGTGCTTCTGCCATGTTGTGTGTCCAGGCACTAGATGTGTGTGTGCTTCTGCCATGGTGTGTGTCCAGGCACTAGATGTGTGTGTGCTTCTCCCATGGTGTGTGTCCAGGCACTAGATGTGTGTGTGCTTCTGCCATGGCGTGTGTCCAGGCACTAGATGTGTGTGTGCTTCTGCCATGGTGTGGTGTGTGTCCAGGCACTAGATGTGTGTGTGCTTCTCCCATGGTGTGTGTCCAGGCACTAGATGTGTGTGTGCTTCTGCCATGTTGTGTGTCCAGGCACCAGATGTGTGTGCTTCTGCCATGGTGTGTGTCCAGGCACTAGATGTGTGTGTGCTTCTGCCACGGTGTGTGTCCAGGCACCTGATGTGTGTTTGCTTCTGCCACGGTGTGTGTCCAGGCACTAGATGTGTGTGTGCTTCTGCCAAGGTGTGTGTCCAGGCACTAGATGTGTGTGTGCTTCTGCCATGGTGTGTGTCCAGGCACCTGATGGGTGTGTGCTTCTGCCATGGTGTGGGTCCAGGCACCTGATGTGTGTGTGCTTCTGCCATGCTGTGTGTCCAGGCACTAGATGTGTGTGTGCTTCTGCCACGGTGTGTGTCCAGGCACTAGATGTGTGTGTGCTTCTGCCATGGTGTGTGTCCAGGCACTAGATGTGTGTGTGCTTCTGCCATGGTGTGTGTCCAGGCACTAGATGTGTGTGTGCTTCTGCCATGGTGTGTGTCCAGGCACTAGATGTGTGTGTGCTTCTGCCATGGTGTGTGTCCAGGCACTAGATGTATGTGTGCTTCTGCCATGGTGTGTGTCCAGGCACTAGATGTGTGTGTGCTTCTGCCATGGTGTGTGTCCAGGCACTAGATGTGTGTGTGCTTCTGCTATGGTGTGTGTCCAGGCACCAGATGTGTGTGTGCTTTTGCCATGGTGTGTGTCCAGGCACCAGATGTGTGTGTGCTTTTGCCATGGTGTGTGTCCAGGCACCAGATGTGTGTGTGATTCTGCCATGGTGTGTGTCCAGGCACCAGATGTGTGTGTGCTTCTGCCATGGTGTGTGTCCAGGCACCAGATGTGTGTGTGCTTCTGCCATGGTGTGTGTCCAGGCACCTGATGGGTGTGTGCTTCTGCCATGCTGTGTGTCCAGGCACTAGATGTGTGTGTGCTTCTGCCATGGTGTGTGTCCAGGCACTAGATGTGTGTGTGCTTCTGCCATGGTGTGTGTCCAGGCACTAGATGTGTGTGTGCTTCTGCCATGGTGTGTGTCCAGGCACTAGATGTGTGTGTGCTTCTGCCATGGTGTGTGTCCAGGCACTAGATGTGTGTGTCCAGGCACTAGATGTGTGTGTGCTTCTGCCATGGTGTGTGTCCAGGCACTAGATGTGTGTGTGCTTCTGCCATGGTGTGTGTCCAGGCACTAGATGTGTGTGTGCTTCTGCCATGGTGTGTGTGCTTCTGTCATGGTGTGTGTCCAGGCACTAGATGTGTGTGTGCTTCTGTCATGGTGTGTGTCCAGGCACCAGATGTGTGTGTGCTTCTGCCATGGTGTGTGTCCAGGCACTAGATGTGTGTGTGCTTCTGCCATGTTGTGTGTCCAGGCACTAGATGTGTGTGTGCTTCTGCCATGGTGTGTGTCCAGGCACTAGATGTGTGTGTGTGCTTCTGCCATGGTGTGTGTCCAGGCACTAGATGTGTGTGTGCTTCTGCCATGTTGTATGTCCAGGCACTAGATGTGTGTGTGCTTCTGCCACGGTGTGTGTCCAGGCACTAGATGTGTGTGTGCGCTTCTGCCATGGTGTGTGTCCAGGCACTAGATGTGTGTGTGCTTCTGCCACGGTGTGTGTCCAGGCACTAGATGTGTGTGTGTGCTTCTGCCACGGTGTGTGTCCAGGCACCAGATGTGTGTGTGCTTCTGCCACGGTGTGTGTCCAGGCACCTGATGGGTGTGTGCTTCTGCCACGGTGTGTGTCCAGGCACCTGATGTGTGTGTGCTTCTGCCATGGTGTGTGTCCAGGCACCTGATGGGTGTTTGCTTCTGCCACGGTGTGTGTCCAGGCACCTGATGTGTGTGTGCTTCTGCCACGGTGTGTGTCCAGGCACTAGATGTGTGTGTGCTTCTGCCACGGTGTGTGTCCAGGCACTAGATGTGTGTGCTTCTGCCATGGTGTGTGTCCAGGCACCTGATGGGTGTGTGCTTCTGCCATGCTGTGTGTCCAGGCACTAGATGTGTGTGTGCTTCTGCCACGGTGTGTGTCCAGGCACTAGATGTGTGTGTGCTTCTGCCATGGTGTGTGTCCAGGCACTAGATGTGTGTGTGCTTCTGCCATGGTGTGTGTCCAGGCACTAGATGTGTGTGTGCTTCTGCCATGTTGTGTGTCCAGGCACTAGATGTGTGTGTGCTTCTGCCATGGTGTGTGTCCAGGCACTAGATGTGTGTGTGCTTCTGCCATGGTGTGTGTCCAGGCACTAGATGTGTGTGTGCTTCTGCCATGGCGTGTGTCCAGGCACTAGATGTGTGTGTGCTTCTGCCATGGTGTGGCGTGTGTCCAGGCACTAGATGTGTGTGTGCTTCTCCCATGGTGTGTGTCCAGGCACTAGATGTGTGTGTGCTTCTGCCATGTTGTGTGTCCAGGCACCAGATGTGTGTGCTTCTGCCATGGTGTGTGTCCAGGCACTAGATGTGTGTGTGGTTCTGCCACGGTGTGTGTCCAGGCACCTGATGTGTGTGTGCTTCTGCCACGGTGTGTGTCCAGGCACTAGATGTGTGTGTGCTTCTGCCATGGTGTGTGTCCAGGCACTAGATGTGTGTGTGCTTCTGCCATGGTGTGTGTCCAGGCACCTGATGGGTGTGTGCTTCTGCCATGGTGTGTGTCCAGGCACCTGATGTGTGTGTGCTTCTGCCATGCTGTGTGTCCAGGCACTAGATGTGTGTGTGCTTCTGCCACGGTGTGTGTCCAGGCACTAGATGTGTGTGTGCTTCTGCCATGGTGTGTGTCCAGGCACTAGATGTGTGTGTGCTTCTGCCATGGTGTGTGTCCAGGCACTAGATGTGTGTATGCTTCTGCCATGGTGTGTGTCCAGGCACTAGATGTGTGTGTGCTTCTGCCATGGTGTGTGTCCAGGCACTAGATGTATGTGTGCTTCTGCCATGGTGTGTGTCCAGGCACTAGATGTGTGTGTGCTTCTGCCATGGTGTGTGTCCAGGCACTAGATGTGTGTGTGCTTCTGCTATGGTGTGTGTCCAGGCACCAGATGTGTGTGTGCTTTTGCCATGGTGTGTGTCCAGGCACCAGATGTGTGTGTGCTTTTGCCATGGTGTGTGTCCAGGCACCAGATGTGTGTGTGCTTTTGCCATGGTGTGTGTCCAGGCACCAGATGTGTGTGTGCTTCTGCCATGGTGTGTGTCCAGGCACCAGATGTGTGTGTGCTTCTGCCATGGTGTGTGTCCAGGCACCTGATGGGTGTGTGCTTCTGCCATGCTGTGTGTCCAGGCACTAGATGTGTGTGTGCTTCTGCCATGGTGTGTGTCCAGGCACCAGATGGGTGTGTGCTTCTGCCATGGTGTGTGTCCAGGCACTAGATGTGTGTGTGCTTCTGCCATGGTGTGTGTCCAGGCACTAGATGTGTGTGTGCTTCTGCCATGGTGTGTGTCCAGGCACTAGATGTGTGTGTGCTTCTGCCATGGTGTGTGTCCAGGCACTAGATGTGTGTGTGCTTCTCCCATGGTGTGTGTCCAGGCACTAGATGTGTGTGTGCTTCTGCCATGGTGTGTGTCCAGGCACTAGATGTGTGTGTGCTTCTGCCATGGTGTGTGTCCAGGCACTAGATGTGTGTGTGCTTCTGCCATGGTGTGTGTCCAGGCACTAGATGTGTGTGTGCTTCTGTCATGGTGTGTGTCCAGGCACTAGATGTGTGTGTGCTTCTCCCATGGTGTGTGTCCAGGCACTAGATGTGTGTGTGCTTCTGCCATGGTGTGTGTCCAGGCACCAGATGTGTGTGTGCTTCTGCCATGGTGTGTGTCCAGGCACCTGATGGGTGTGTGCTTCTGCCATGGTGTGTGTCCAGGCTCTAGATGTGTGTGTGCTTCTGCCATGTTGTGTGTCCAGGCACCAGATGTGTGTGTGCTTTTGCCATGGTGTGTGTCCAGGCACCAGATGTGTGTGTGCTTTTGCCATGGTGTGTGTCCAGGCACTAGATGTGTGTGTGCTTCTGCCATGGTGTGTGTCCAGGCACCAGATGTGTGTGTGCTTCTGCCATGGTGTGGTGTGTGTCCAGGCACTAGATGTGTGTGTGCTTCTCCCATGGTGTGTGTCCAGGCACTAGATGTGTGTGTGCTTGTGTGTGTGCTTTTGCCATGTTGTGTGTCCAGGCACCAGATGTGTGTGTGCTTCTGCCATGGTGTGGTGTGTGTCCAGGCACTAGATGTGTGTGTGCTTCTGCCATGGTGTGTGTCCAGGCACCAGATGTGTGTGTGCTTCTGCCATGGTGTGTGTCCAGGCACCAGATGTGTGTGTGCTTCTGCCATGGTGTGTGTCCAGGCACCAGATGTGTGTGTGCTTCTGCCATGGTTTGTGTCCAGGCACTAGATGTGTGTGTGCTTCTGCCATGGTGTGTGTCCAGGCACCTGATGGGTGTGTGCTTCTGCCATGGTGTGTGTCCAGGCACTAGAAGTGTGTGTGCTTCTGCCATGGTGTGTGTCCAGGCACTAGAGGTGTGTGTGCTTCTGCCATGGTGTGTGTCCAGGCACTAGAGGTGTGTGTGCTTCTGCCATGGTGTGTGTGTCCAGGCACCAGATGTGTGTGTGCTTCTGCCATGGTGTGTGTCCAGGCACTAGATGTGTGTGTGCTTCTGCCATGGTGTGCGTCCAGGCACCTGATGGGTGTGTGCTTCTGCCATGGTGTGCGTCCAGGCACCTGATGGGTGTGTGCTTCTGCCATGGTGTGTGTCCAGGCACCAGATGTGTGTGTGCTTCTGCCATGGTGTGTGTGTCCAGGCACCAGATGTGTGTGTGCTTCTGCAATGGTGTGTGTCCAGGCACTAGATGTGTGTGTGCTTCTGCCATGTTGTGTGTCCAGGCACTAGATGTGTGTGTGCTTCTGCCATGGTGTGTGTCCAGGCACTAGATGTGTGTGTGCTTCTCCCATGGTGTGTGTCCAGGCACTAGATGTGTGTGTGCTTCTGCCATGGCGTGTGTCCAGGCACTAGATGTGTGTGTGCTTCTGCCATGGTGTGTGTCCAGGCACCAGATGTGTGTGTGCTTCTGCCACGGTGTGTGTCCAGGCACTAGATGTGTGTGTGCTTCTGCCACGGTGTGTGTCCAGGCACTAGATGTGTGTGTGCTTCTGCCACGGTGTGTGTCCAGGCACTAGATGTGTGTGTGCTTCTGCCATGTTGTGTGTCCAGGCACTAGATGTGTGTGTGCTTCTGCCATGGTGTGTGTCCAGGCACTAGATGTGTGTGTGCTTCTCCCATGGTGTGTGTCCAGGCACTAGATATGTGTGTGCTTCTGCCATGGTGTGTGTTCAGGCACCAGATGTGTGTGTGCTTCTGCTATGGTGTGTGTCCAGGCACCAGATGTGTGTGTGCTTTTGCCATGGTGTGTGTCCAGGCACCAGATGTGTGTGTGCTTCTGCCACGGTGTGAGAGGGAAAGGAGGTGGGGGTGCACGGGAAGGGCAGAAAGGTGCTTGTGGACGCCAGGAGGACGGGCACTTATGTATGTTAATATGATTGTCTGAGGGTATTGGGAGCCCACCGGCCCCTCGCCTTCACTGATAGCTTGCACTAGCTCACATTTGGTCACAGTTGCCTAGCTCATGCATCAGTTTTTTTTAAGATGAAGATTTCCTCTCCCTTTTTACCCAGAAGCACAAGCTGCAGAGATTGGAGTCATGTGAGTGCACTTTCTGTAGTCAGGTGCCCCTTTTTTTGTATTGTATCTTATTCTCTGCCCTCCATTCTTTGGTTGTGGTGTCGTATAGTGACCACATCTGATGTAGTTCCCGAGATTGACAGGTCGGGGATCCTTTTCCTGTTGCTAGCGGGACGTCAGACCCCCAGAGGTCTGGTTGCATGTGCTGCAGTGACCGCCATGATGAGCTCTTCCTGCTGCAGCCTCTCCCCATGGCCCCGGGGGCTTCACATCTGGTACAGGCTGCAGTAATCCAAGGCAGATGTTGGTGCCATTTCTACCCCACTCCACTCCTGTTTGAGAGGATTTGTTCTCTGCATGTAGGTAAAGTATGGAATATGGTGATAAATTACTGGAAATAGGGACAGAACAAAGTTTTTTAGTGGTTGTCATCTGGGGTGGTGTTTGGGTGTCCCTAAATCTATACGTCCATAGGAATCTGTGCAATGTTTCCATGTCCGCTTTATCCATCGTTCTCTCCGCTTGCAGCCTCTTAAATATGCTCTGGTTTATAAATAATTCTATGATCTCTCAGCCGCTGGGTAGCTGTGAGATTGACGTCACTCTGTGGTAGAGGCTGTGTGTAAATGTTTACACAACACGGCTAGATGTATGCCCACAAGGCTGTATTGTGTGGCCCTCACATCCTGGGGTCAGAGCATGTTGCCCAGTAACTCCTTGCTCACCACCTAGCACAGGGTTAAGCCAGGCAATTCTCTGCAAGGCATCCTCAGTATGTTTGGAAGGTACCTAAATCTTGAATGATGCCCCCTGCCCTGTGCGTTCCATCCCGGGGCAGGGGTTGTGATTCTGCCCTGCGTCGCCCATCACTGTGAGTAGCAGAAGTGGTCATCCCACCATGCGCAAGGCATCTCTGGGCACTATGAGTAGCACGTGTGAGCACTCCGCCTCTGCGCATTGCATCCCGCTGTAGTATGAGTAGCACAAGTGAGCACCTCGCCCCTGTGCATGGCATACCTGGGCACCATGAGTAGCACGTGTGAGCACTCCGCCCCTGCGCATGGCATCCCGATGTACTATGAGTAGCACAAGTGAGCACCTCGCCCCTGCGCATGGCATACCTGGGCACCATGAGTAGCATGTATGAGCACGAATGATCACCCTGCGCATGGCACCCCTGGGCACTATGAGTAGCACGAGTGAGAACCCTGACCCTGCGCATGGCACCCCTCCGCCGAGCATTATGAGTACCACGAGTGAGCAACCCACCCCTTGGCAATATGAGTAGCACAAGTGACCACCCTGCGCATGGCACCCCTGGGCACTATGAGTAACACAAGTGAGCACCTCACCCCTGCTTATGGCACCCCGTGGACACTGAGTAGGACGAGTGAGCACTTTGCTCCTGTGCATGGCACCCGTGGGCACTATGAGTAGTAGTCACATAGTAGTAGCCTGAGTGGGTATCCCGCCCTGTGCATGGCATCCATGGGCAGGCACCTCTGTGTGCCAGGAATACGGTTTCTGCCCCCTAAATGGAGAGGCCAGATCTCCTGCACCATCCCATGCCTCCCTCTCTGGGCCCCAGCCTTCAATCCCTGTCAGTGTATTTCCAGATCTTGGTACAACTATTCTCCTGGACTTTTTCTGAGAAACAAATCAACCTCCTGCTGCTCTCTGGTGTAACAGCTGGCAAACAGCTGCTGTACCCAATAAACAAGCTACCGAATGGACTTAGAGCGGATGCTGCAGACGACGTGCTCCGTATCGTGCTTGTGTATCACTTGGTGACCGAGCACCCCCAGAGCTGCTGTATGTAAGTCTGTAAGAGATGTTAGAGGGGTGCAGGAGGCTACGGCAAATCAAGCAAGCCGGGATGTGACTGCGAGAGGTGCAAGGGAAGCAAGCGGGGATGTGACTGCTAGAGGAGCAAGGGAAGCAAGCAGGGATGTGACTGCGAGAGGTGCAAGGGAAGCAAGCGGGGATGTGACTGCTAGAGGAGCAAGGGAAGCAAGCAGGGATGTGACTGCGAGAGGTGCAAGGGAAGTAAGAGGTGATGTGACTGCTAGAGGTGCAAGGGAAGCAAGCATGGATGTGACTGCTAGAGGTGCAAGGGAAGCAAGCAGGGATGTGACTGCTAGAGGTGCAAGGGAAGCAAGCGGGGATGTGACTGCGAGAGGTGCAAGGGAAGCAAGCGGGGATGTGACTGCGAGAGGAGCAAGGGAAGCAAGCGGGGATGTGACTGCGAGAGGAGCAAGGGAAGCAAGCGGGGATGTGACTGCTAGAGGTGCAAGGGAAGCAAGCGGGGATGTGACTGCTAGAGGAGCAAGGGAAGCAAGCGGGGATGTGACTGCGAGAGGTGCAAGGGAAGCAAGCGGGGATGTCACTGCTAGAGGTGCAAGGGAAGCAAGCGGGGATGTGACTGCTAGAGGTGCAAGGGAAGCAAGCAGGGATGTGACTGCGAGAGGTGCAAGGGAAGCAAGCGGGGATGTGACTGCTAGAGGAGCAAGGGAAGCAAGCGGGGATGTGACTGCTAGAGGTGCAAGGGAAGGAAGCAGGGATGTGACTGCGAGAGGTGCAAGGGAAGCAAGCGGGGATGTGACTGCTAGAGGAGCAAGGGAAGCAAGCAGGGATGTGACTGCGAGAGGTGCAAGGGAAGTAAGAGGTGATGTGACTGCTAGAGGTGCAAGGGAAGCAAGCGGGGATGTCACTGCTAGAGGTGCAAGGGAAGCAAGCGGGGATGTGACTGCTAGAGGTGCAAGGGAAGCAAGCGGGGATGTGACTGCGAGAGGTGCAAGGGAAACAAGCGGGGATGTGACTGCGAGAGGTGCAAGGGAAGCAAGCGGGGATGTGACTGCTAGAGGTGCAAGGGAAGCAAGCGGGGATGTGACTGCTAGAGGAGCAAGGGAAGCAAGCGGGGATGTGACTGCGAGAGGTGCAAGGGAAGCAAGCGGGGATGTCACTGCTAGAGGTGCAAGGGAAGCAAGCGGGGATGTGACTGCTAGAGGTGCAAGGGAAGCAAGCGGGGATGTGACTGCTAGAGGTGCAAGGGAAGCAAGCGGGGATGTGATTGCGAGAGGTGCAAGGGAAGCAAGCAGGGATGTGACTGCGAGAGGTGCAAGGGAAGCAAGCGGGGATGTGACTGCTAGAGGTGCAAGGGAAGCAAGCAGGGATGTGACTGCGAGAGGTGCAAGAGAAGCAAGCGGGGATGTGACTGCGAGAGGTGCAAGGGAAGCAAGCGGGATGTGACTGCGAGAGGTGCAAGGGAAGCAAGAGGTGATGTGACTGCTAGAGGAGCGAGGGAAGCAAGCGGGGATGTGACTGCGAGAGGAGCAAGGGAAGCAAGCGGGGATGTGACTGCGAGAGGTGCAAGGGAAGCAAGCGGGGATGTGACTGCTAGAGGTGCAAGGGAAGCAAGCGGGGATGTGACTGCGAGAGGAGTAAGGGAAGCAAGCGGGGATGTGACTGCGAGAGGTGCAAGGGAAGCAAGCAGGGATGTGACTGCTAGAGGAGCAAGGGAAGCAAGCGGGATGTGACTGCGAGAGGTGCAAGGGAAGCAAGCGGGGATGTGACTGCAAAAGGAGCAAGGGAAGCAAGCCGGGATGTGACTGCGAGAGGAGCAAGGGAAGCAAGCGGGGATGTGACTGCGAGAGGAGCAAGGGAAGCAAGCGGGGATGTGACTGCTAGAGGTGCAAGGGAAGCAAGCGGGGATGTGGCTGCGAGAGGAGCAAGGGAAGCAAGCAGGGATGTGACTGCTAGAGGTGCAAGGGAAGCAAGCGGGGATGTGACTGTGAAAGGTGCAAGAGAAGCATGCGTGGATGTGACTGCTAGAGGAGCGAGGGAAGGAAGCGGGGATGTGACTGCGGGAGGTGCAAGGGAAGCAAGCGGGGATGTGACTGTGAAAGGTGCAAGAGAAGCAAGCGTGGATGTGACTGCTAGAGGTGGAATCAGGGATGTGACTGCGAGAGGTGCAAGGTAGGAAAGCAGAGATTTGACTGCAAGAGGAGCAAGGGAAGCAAGCAGGGATGTCACTGCTAGAGGTGCAAGGGAAGCAAGCGGGGATGTGACTGCGAGAGGTGCAAGGGATGTAAGCAGGGATGTGACTGCAAGAGGAGCAAGGGAAACAAGCGGGGATGTGACTGCAAGAGGAGCAAGGGAAGCAAGCGGGGATGTGACTGCTAGAGGTGCAAGGGAAGCAAGCGGGGATGTGAGTGCTAGAGGAGCGAGGGAAGGAAGCCGGGATGTGAGTGCTAGAGGAGCGAGGGAAGGAAGCCGGGATGTGAGTGCTAGAGGAGCGAGGGAAGGAAGCCGGGATGTGACTGCGAGAGGTGCGATGGAAGCAAGCGGGGATGTGACTGCGAGAGGTGCAAGGGAAGCAATCGGGGATGTGACTGCGAGAGGTGCAAGGGAAGCAAGCGGGGATGTGACTGCGAGAGGTGCAAGGGAAGCAAGCAGGGATGTGACTGCGAGAGGTGCAAGGGAAGCAAGCGGGGATGTGACTGCTAGAGGTGCAAGGGAAGCAAGCGGGGATGTGACTGCGAGAGGTGCAAGGGAAGCAAGCAGGGATGTGACTGCGAGAGGTGCAAGGGAAGCAAGTGTGCATGTGACTGCGAGAGGTGCAAGGGAAGCAAGCAGGGATGTGACTGCGAGAGGTGCAAGGGAAGCAAGCGGGGATGTGACTGCGAGAGGTGCAAGGGAAGCAAGCGGGGATGTGACTGCGAGAGGAGCAAGGGAAGCAAGCGGGACGTGACTGCGAGAGGTGCAAGGGAAGCAAGCCGGGATGTGACTGCGAGAGGAGCAAGGGAAGCAAGCGGGGATGTGACTGCTAGAGGAGCAAGGGAAGCAAGCGGGATGTGACTGCGAGAGGTGCAAGGGAAGCAAGCGGAGATGTGACTGCGAGAGGAGCAAGGGAAGCAAGCCGGGATGTGACTTCGAGAGGAGCAAGGGAAGCAAGCGGGGATGTGACTGCGAGAGGAGCAAGGGAAGCAAGCGGGGATGTGACTGCTAGAGGTGCAAGGGAAGCAAGAGGTGATGTGACTGCTAGAGGAGCGAGGGAAGGAAGCCGGGATGTGACTGCGAGAGGTGCAAGGGAAGCAAGCGGGGATGTGACTGCTAGAGGCGCAAGGGAAGCAAGCGGGGATGTGACTGTGAAAGGTGCAAGAGAAGCAAGCGTGGATGTGACTGCTAGAGGACCAAGGGAAGCAAGCGGGGATGTGACTGCGAGAGGTGCAAGGGAAGCAAGCGGGGATGTGACTGCTAGAGGTGGAATCAGGGATGTGACTGCGAGAGGTGCAAGGTAGGAAAGCAGAGATGTGACTGCAAGAGGAGCAAGGGAAGCAAGCAGGGATAGGACTGCTAGAGGTGGAATCAGGGATGTGACTGCGAGAGGTGCAAGGGATGTAAGCAGGGATGTGACTGCAAGAGGAGCAAGGGAAGCAAGCGGGGATGTGAGTGCTAGAGGAGCGAGGGAAGCAAGCGGGGATGTGAGTGCTAGAGGAGCGAGGGAAGCAAGCCGGGATGTGACTGCTAGAGGTGCGAGGGAAGGAAGCAGGGATGTGAGTGCTAGAGGAGCGAGGGAAGGAAGCTGGGATGTGACTGCAAGAGGAGCAAGGGAAGCAAGCCGGGATGTGAGTGCTAGAGGAGCGAGGGAAGCAAGCCGGGATGTGAGTGCTAGAGGTGCGAGGGAAGGAAGCCGGTATGTGAGTGCTAGAGGTGCGAGGGAAGGAAGCCGGGATGTGAGTGCTAGAGGAGCGAGGGAAGGAAGCCGGAATGTGAGTGCTAGAGGAGCGAGGGAAGGAAGCCGGGATGTGAGTGCTAGAGGAGCGAGGGAAGGAAGCCGGGATGTGAGTGCTAGAGGTGCGAGGGAAGGAAGCCGGGATGTGACTGCAAGAGGAGCGAGGGAAGCAAGCTGGGATGTGAGTGCTAGAGGTGCGAGGGAAGGAAGCCGGTATGTGAGTGCTAGAGGTGCGAGGGAAGGAAGCCGGGATGTGAGTGCTAGAGGAGCGAGGGAAGGAAGCAGGGATGTGAGTGCTAGAGGTGCGAGGGAAGGAAGCCGGTATGTGAGTGCTAGAGGTGCGAGGGAAGGAAGCCGGGATGTGAGTGCTAGAGGAGCGAGGGAAGGAAGCCGGGATGTGAGTGCTAGAGGAGCGAGGGAAGGAAGCGGGGATGTGACTGCTAGAGGAGCGAGGGAAGGAAGCGGGGATGTGAGTGCTAGAGGAGTGAGGGAAGGAAGCCGGGATGTGAGTGCTAGAGGAGCGAGGGAAGGAAGCCGGGATGTGAGTGCTAGAGGAGCGAGGGAAGGAAGCGGGGATGTGACTGCTAGAGGAGCGAGGGAAGGAAGCGGGGATGTGAGTGCTAGAGGAGCGAGGGAAGGAAGCCGGGATGTGAGTGCTAGAGGAGCGAGGGAAGGAAGCCGGGATGTGAGTGCTAGAGGAGCGAGGGAAGGAAGCCTGGATGTGAGTGCTAGAGGAGCGAGGGAAGCAAGCCGGGATGTGAGTGCTAGAGGAGCGAGGGAAGCGGGGATGTGAGTGCTAGAGGAGCGAGGGAAGGAAGCAGGGATGTGAGTGCTAGAGGAGCGAGGGAAGGAAGCCGGGATGTGAGTGCTAGAGGAGCGAGGGAAGGAAGCGGGGATGTGACTGCTAGAGGAGCGAGGGAAGGAAGCGGGGACGTGAGTGCTAGAGGAGTGAGGGAAGGAAGCCGGGATGTGAGTGCTAGAGGAGCGAGGGAAGGAAGCCGGGATGTGAGTGCTAGAGGAGCGAGGGAAGGAAGCGGGGATGTGACTGCTAGAGGAGCGAGGGAAGGAAGCGGGGATGTGAGTGCTAGAGGAGTGAGGGAAGGAAGCCGGGATGTGAGTGCTAGAGGAGCGAGGGAAGGAAGCCGGGATGTGAGTGCTAGAGGAGCGAGGGAAGGAAGCCTGGATGTGAGTGCTAGAGGAGCGAGGGAAGCAAGCCGGGATGTGAGTGCTAGAGGAGCGAGGGAAGCGGGGATGTGAGTGCTAGAGGAGCGAGGGAAGGAAGCAGGGATGTGAGTGCTAGAGGAGCGAGGGAAGGAAGCCGGGATGTGAGTGCTAGAGGAGCGAGGGAAGGAAGCGGGGATGTGAGTGCTAGAGGAGCGAGGGAAGGAAGCGGGGATGTGAGTGCTAGAGGAGTGAGGGAAGGAAGCCGGGATCTGAGTGCTAGAGGAGCGAGGGAAGGAAGCCGGGATGTGAGTGCTAGAGGAGCGAGGGAAGCAAGCGGGGATGTGAGTGCTAGAGGAGCGAGGGAAGGAAGCGGGGATGTGAGTGCTAGAGGAGCGAGGGAAGCAAGCAGGGATGTGAGTGCTAGAGGAGCGAGGGAAGGAAGCGGGGATGTGAGTGCTAGAGGAGCGAGGGAAGGAAGCGGGGATGTGAGTGCTAGAGGTGCGAGGGAAGGAAGCCGGGATGTGAGTGCTAGAGGAGCGAGGGAAGCAAGCGGGGAAGTGAGTGCTAGAGGAGCGAGGGAAGGAAGCGGGGATGTGAGTGCTAGAGGAGTGAGGGAAGGAAGCCGGGATGTGAGTGCTAGAGGAGCGAGGGAAGGAAGCGGGGATGTGAGTGCTAGAGGAGCGAGGGAAGGAAGCGGGGATGTGAGTGCTAGAGGAGCGAGGGAAGGAAGCGGGGATGTGAGTGCTAGAGGAGTGAGGGAAGGAAGCCGGGATCTGAGTGCTAGAGGAGCGAGGGAAGGAAGCCGGGATGTGAGTGCTAGAGGAGCGAGGGAAGCAAGCGGGGATGTGAGTGCTAGAGGAGCGAGGGAAGGAAGCCGGTATGTGAGTGCTAGAGGTGCGAGGGAAGGAAGCGGGGATGTGAGTGCTAGAGGAGCGAGGGAAGCAAGCGGGATGTGAGTGCTAGAGGAGCGAGGGAAGCAAGCGGGGATGTGAGTGCTAGAGGAGCGAGGGAAGGAAGCCGGTATGTGAGTGCTAGAGGTGCGAGGGAAGGAAGCGGGGATGTGAGTGCTAGAGGAGCGAGGGAAGCAAGCGGGGATGTGAGTGCTAGAGGAGCGAGGGAAGGAAGCGGGGATGTGAGTGCTAGAGGAGCGAGGGAAGGAAGCGGGGATGTGAGTGCTAGAGGTGCGAGGGAAGGAAGCCGGGATGTGAGTGCTAGAGGAGCGAGGGAAGCAAGCGGGGAAGTGAGTGCTAGAGGAGCGAGGGAAGCAAGCGGGGAAGTGAGTGCTAGAGGAGCGAGGGAAGGAAGCGGGGATGTGAGTGCTAGAGGAGCGAGGGAAGGAAGCCGGGATGTGAGTGCTAGAGGAGCGAGGGAAGCTTATACTTGTGCATGATATAATTGATGTGTCCCTGTCAGGCTCCCCTAGCTGCTGCTGTTTCTTCTATTCTAGCTTCCCCGATGTGACCACAAAAGATATTAAACAGTCTGATTATAACTTCTCTCTCTCATACTTGACAAATGCCAAGAGCGAGGGTGACTGTGATAATCTGTGCCTGCCATTAGTATATAGGCTGTGTGACCAGTGGGAGCCATTAGTATATAGGCTGTGTGACCAGTGGGAGCCATTAGTATATAGGCTGTGTGACCAGTGGGAGCCATTAGTATATAGGCTGTGTGACCAGTGGGAGCCATTAGTATATAGGCTGTGTGACCAGTGGGAGCCATTAGTATATAGGCTGTGTGACCAGTGGGAGCCATTAGTATATAGGCTGTGTGACCAGTGGGAGCCATTAGTATATAGGCTGTGTGACCAGTGGGAGCCATTAGTATATAGGCTGTGTGACCAGTGGGGAGCCATTAGTATATAGGCTGTGTGACCAGTGGGGAGCCATTAGTATATAGGCTGTGTGACCAGTGGGAGCCATTAGTATATAGGCAGTGTGACCAGTGGGAGCCATTAGTATATAGGCTGTGTGACCAGTGGGGAGCCATTAGTATTTAGGCTGTGTGACCAGTGGGAGCCATTAGTATTTAGGCTGTGTGACCAGTGGGGAGCCATTAGTATATAGGCTGTGTGACCAGTGGGGCCACTTCCTGAGGTGAATGACAAACTACACGTGGAACTGATGTGAAACCGATATATCCTGTATGTTAGGTTTGTGTGATTACCCCCCACACGGGGTAATTCATAGATTGGATGAAACCATTGGGGCGGTGGAGCTGCCCGTCTCGGGGTCATTTCTCTGGTATTAGTGTGCAGTCCATGAGAGATATAACCAGTGCCCGCCCCGGATCGCGCTTTGTGCCCAGGCTATATTTAGCCGCTGCGGGACTGTATATAATGGCGGCCTGTTAGCAGGTAATTGATCTGTGTACAGATTACACGCCACTTTATTTTACGCTCATTTCCAGGATCCGCCTCTTCATGGCTAAAAATGAGTCTGCTGCAGAGTAACAGCTGCTGTGGAATTGGAGGGAAATGACCCTGTGCTGTGCCCCACACGTCACCAACATATGTGCCCCCTGCCAAGATACATTCATCCCAAAGCTCTGTGCGCCTTGTATCAGGATCTCAAAGCTTGATCCCTGTGCGCTGTCTGCACCTATG
>CM050173.1:120971769-121037219 GCA_027410445.1 Discoglossus pictus
GAGTCCAGAATATTATATTCTCTACTTATATGTTTAAATGTTTTAATACTCCCATTTTCATATACGTCTTTCAAATATACAATGCCCCATTTGCCCCATTCCCTCTTATATCCTTGTATTGCATTATTTAAAATAAAATGAATAGGTGTAGTAGGGGAGGGGTAGTCTATTAATTTCCATTTTGATTTACTTTAAACCAGGCTTTCATGCCTGATATAATTACTTTTGGTAGACTTTCAATTCTAAGCTCATTTTGGGTATACCAAATTTTCCAGATCTATTTTTTGAGTTGATGATTTCTCTATACACCACAATTTTAATAGGGTTTTTCCTATATGTCCATTTTAAAATGTGTGCTAATATAACTGCATTATAATAATCAAATATATATGGTATAGCCATTCCTCCTTTAGACATTTGCCCTTTTACTATATTGATGTTTATTTTAGATTGCTTATCTATTTATCTATACATACGCTTTTAGTGAGGTTTTGAAGGATTTGAGGCAGGGGGTAGTCTAGTGGAGCGAGGCAAGGAGTTTCAGAGAATAGGGGCAGCACAAGAAATGTCCTGGAGGCGAGAGGAGGTGACGAGTGCTAGAAAGAAGAAGGTCATTAGCAGAGCGAAGAGGGCGGGGGAATATTTGTAGACGAGAGCAGAGATATAAGGGGGTGCGTTATAGTTGAGGGCTTTGTAAGTTAGGGTCATCATTTTAAATCTTATTCTGGAGGCTACGGGAAGACCATGCAGTGATTTGATGAGAGGAACTGCAGTAACTGAATGTTGTGTATGGTAGATGAGTCTGGAAGAGGCATTCAATATGGATTGAAGCAGGGCTAGATGGGTGGTAGGTAGGCCAG
The DNA here is from genome assembly GCA_027410445.1 of Discoglossus pictus. Classification (NCBI taxonomy): domain Eukaryota; kingdom Metazoa; phylum Chordata; class Amphibia; order Anura; family Alytidae; genus Discoglossus; species Discoglossus pictus. The sequence continues at coordinate 120,972,630 of CM050173.1, forward strand.
CAAGAAGAGAGTTGCAAGTCAAGACGAGATGTGATGAGAGAATGTATTAGAATCTTAGTTGTGTCTTGTGTAAGGAAGTGACACTTTTTGGAAATGTTTTTTAAGTTGAAAAGACACAATTTTGTTAGTGACTGTATGTAAGGAATGAAAGAGAGTGCACGTTCCAATAGAACTCTTATGACAAAGGAGGTGGGAGTGATGATGACGTTGCCAGTGAGGGAGATGTGAGGAATTGGTGGTAAGAATAGGAGTTCGTTCTTAGACATGTTGAGTTTGAGATGGTGGGCGGACATCCAGAAGGATATGCTTGAGAGGCAGTTGGAAACATGTGCTAGAAGAGAGGGGGATATATCAGGTGCTGAGAGGTAGATTTGAGTGTCATCTGCATAGAGATGATACTGAAGTCCAAAATATTGTATTAGGGTGCCAAGTGAGGATTTATAGATGGCAAATAGAAGGGGACCTAGGGTTGAACCTTGGGTTTGCCAACAGACAGGTTTGAGGAGAAGTAGTAGTGCTGGAGAAGGAGACACTAAATGTTCGATCTTGTAGGTATGATGTGAACAATGAGAGAGCAGTATTTTAGGGAGCAGAGAATTTCGATTAGAAGAAGGTGGTCAACTGTGTCAAAGGCAGCAGAGAGATCCAGAAGAAATAGAATAGAAAAGTGTCCCTTTGACTTAGAGGTCAATGTCATGGCACATATTTAAGTCTTCACAAATTTTCAGAGAACCTATTTTACAGCCTTATTAAATTGTGATTCGGAAAATTGAAAAGGGCTCTATGTCAGCACATAGCATATTTTTTAACAGAAGTTTTTAGTTAGGGAAGACCTTGCTTTTGGATAGAAGTTCACTAACAAAAAACTTCTGTAAAATAAATATGCTATGTGCTTAAATAGAGCCCTTTTCAATTTGCCGAATCGCAATTTAATAAGGCTGTTAATCTTTAATATAGGTTTTAAATTTTTTTTTAAGAAGGCAGTTTTTTATCTTTAGATTAGGTGAGTATAAATTAAATATACAGTGGATATAAAAAGTCTACACAAATGTCAGGTTTCTGTGCTGTAAAAAAATGAGACAAAGATAAATCATTTCAGAACATTTTCCACCTTTAATGTGACCTTTAAACTGTACAACTCAATTGAAAAACAAACTGAAATCTTTTAGGTAGAGGGAAGACAAAATATAAAAATAAAATAATATTGCTGCACAAGTCTGCACACCCTTAAACTAATACTTTGTTGAAGCCCCTTTTGATTTAATTAAGGTATGAGTCTATCAGCATGGCACATTTTGACTTGGCAAGATTTGCCCACTCTTCTTTGCTCTGTCAGATTGCGAGGGCATCTCCTGGGCACAGCCCTCTTCAGATCACCCCACAGATTTTCAATCGGATTCAGGTCTGGGCTCTGGCTGGGCCATTCCAAAACTTTAATCTTCTTCTGGTGAAGCCATTCCTTTGTTGATTTGGATGTATGCTTTGGGTCGTCGTCATGCTGAAAGATGAAGTTCCTCTTCATGTTCAGCTTTCTAGCAGAAGCCTGAAGGTTTTGTGCCAATATTGACTGGTATTTGGAACTCTCCATAATGCCCCCTATCTTAACTAAGGCCCCAGTTCCAGCTGAAGAAAAACAGCCCCAAAGCATGATGCTGCCACCACCATGCTTCACTGTGGGTATAGTGTTCTTTTGGTGATGTGCAGTGTTGTTTTTGCGCCAAACATATCTTTTGGAATTATGGCCAAAAAGTTCACCCTTGGTTTCATCAGACCATAACACCTTTTCCCACATACTTTTGGGAGACTTCAGATGTGTTTTTGCAAAATGTAGCCTGGCTTGGATGTTTTTCTTCGCAAGAAAAGGTTTTCGTCTTGCCACTCTACCCCAAAGCCCAGACATATGAAGAATACGGGAGATTGTTGTCACATATACCACACAGCCAGTACTTGCTAGATATTCCTGCAGCTCCTTTAATGTTGCTGTAGGCCTCTTTGTAGCCTCCCAGACCAGTTTTTTCTTCTCGTCTTTTCATAAATTTTGGAGGGAGCTCCAGTTCTTGGTAATGTCACTGGTGTGCCATATTGTCTCCACTTGATGATGACTGTCTTCACTGTGTTCCATGGTATATCTAATGCCTTGGAAATTCTTTTGTACCCTTCTCCTGGCTGATACCTTTTAACAATGAGATCCCTCTGATACTTTGGAAGCTCTCTGTGGACCATGGCTTTTGCTGTGGGATGCGACTAAGAAAATTTCAGGAAAGACCAACTAGAGCAGCTGAACTTTATTTGGGGTTAATCAGAGGCACTTTAAATGATGGCGGGTATATGCTGACTCCTATTTAACACGATTTGGAATGTGTTTGCTTAATTCTGAACACAGTTACATCCCCAGTTATAAGAGGGTGTGCAGACTTATGCAACCACATTATTTTTCTTTTTTGTTTTTTCTTCCCTCCACCTAAAAGATTTTCGTTTGTTTTTCAATTGAATATATAAATGAAGGCCAGTTGTACATTTTATAGGTCACATGAAAGGTGGAAAAAGTTCTGAAATTATTTATCTTTGTCTAATTTTTTATAGCACAGAAACCTGACATTTTACCAGGGGTGTGTAGACTTTTTATATCCACTGTAGTATATGTCTCTCAGTTTAAATATCCCATCCAGATATATCTACCCTCTCAATCTATTCCTATGTATTCTTCTGTTAAACTTAAATGTCTATTGAAGCAAATTAAAACTTCTCTAGACATAGATTTATATTTAGAGTTTATCATAACGCGAACATTTTTTTTGACAAGCTTGACTCTCTATTTTTCTACTGCGTTTCTTGAATGCAGACAATGTCCACATTTTCTCTTTGGAAAGTTTCCATTACGAACCTTCTTTTATAGCGAGAACGGAGATCTTGCACATTTTCAGAGATTATTTTAAGACCCAGATTTTCTATTTTTAAATTCAACTTTGCCCTCTTTCATCAATAGTAGCCAACTCCATCCCTTTTTAAAACCTAAAAAACACACAAAATAATATACATCTAAGAGATGTATATTAACAGACATTACAGATATTTTTTTAACAGACCTAAGATGACACAGTCTGTATTATTCCCTCCAAAATTAGTCAGATTGAAACTATTCTGACTAATTATATCCTAACCTAGCTTGCCTTTTTTATAATTAGTCCTGTCTACCTTAACAGCCTTATTAAATTGTGATTCAGTAAATTTAAAAGGGCTCTATTTAAGCACACAGCATATATTTTTTACAGAAGTTTTTAGTTTGTGAACTTCTATCCATAAGCAAGGTCTTCACTAACTAAAAACTTCTGAAAAAATATGATATGTACTTAAATAGAGCCCTTTTAAATTTACTGAATCGCAATTTAATAAGGCTGTAAATTATTTATTTAAATAAACAATAAACAATAACATTTAACTTAAATCTATATACAATTATTTTTATTCCTTATATTTTATTATGTGAAGAAGAAAAAAAAAAGGTTGAGGGGGTGAAGTATAAACTTTTCCAATATTTAATCTTTATCGATGTAATAATTTTCATTACATATCAATTTATACTATTCCACTTATTAACTAATCTACTAATAGAGTAATAAATATTATACTATTTTTACTAAATCTAATAATATATTCCCTCCAAAATAATTCTAGATGGGAAATTAATCTATTCTTATTTATGTATTAAAACATCCTCTCTAATTATTGTCTTGCTCGGGTCTGGAGGAATCAAGTGGAACATGCCACTCCATGAGATGTTTCTCAGCTTCTGTAACCGCATTGAATATAAATCTCTGGTCATTCCTATAAGTAACTATTTTTGTGGGAAAACCCCATCTGTAAGGGATTTTCTTAGTCCTTTTTTTTTTTATTGCGGGAAAACGGGTTACATGAACATTACAGGGAAAACATAACCCTTATTTCCATTTACGGTAACTTTTTTTTTTCCCCTTATAGCATTTTCACAATTTAGTAGATAAAGGGGAAGGGGAGAGAAGGAGGAAAGGGGTGGAGTATAATGTATTGGCTTCACTGGAGGTTATATCTTTCTTATTGTTCTTTCCTGCTGTGTTACCACCCAATGCGTAGGGTCCAAGTATCCCAACATGAGGCCCACTTTCTGTGGGAATTATCTAGGTCAGCTGTATTCGGGTATTGCGACTTCCAGGTTTTAGCTATCTTAATGCTAACTGCTAAAAACAGTTGACTTGATAAAAGTTGAGATTCTTTATAGAGACCCTCTATGGGCAGTCCTAATAAAGCTTCTTCTGGTTTTTGGGGCATCCTGTGACCCCACAGTCTTTCTAATATATGATATGTCTCAAACCAGAGGACATGTTTTAGGGTGCCTGAGGAATCACATCCTCTGAAGTAATTGCCACCTAGGGATGGATCAGAAAGTTTCAGCCTGGCCGGAGTCAGCTACCACCTGATGGTCTTGTGTGAGTTTTCTCTCAGGATTGTGTTGAGGGAGGAACTTGTAGCCTGTATGTATTTTGTTCCATTGCACATCGGTCAGGGTGGTGGCAAGTTCCGATTCCCATGAATACTGATGAAGTGTAGATGGCTTTGTCTGGTCGAAGATAATTATTTATAATGGATATATTTGTATTGCCATTGGGATTATCTATGCATCATTTTTCGAAGGGGGTTTTCCTGGCTGAGGTATTAAGTTTAAGGACCTTGGTAATATTAGTGTTTACTTGAGATAGGTTAAGCCATTCCTTTGATGGTAAGTGGTGTTGGTCTCTGAATGTCGTGGGGGACCACTGCTGATTTCCCCTTAAAATATTATCAACTATAGTATATTTGTTGTCTATCCGCCATTTTGGATTTTCTCAGTTCTTAATATTTTTGTTATTACTATAGACTCTTTTTCTTCAAATTATTTATAGACAAGTCGGGGAAAATAGACCATTTCTCATATGGTATTTCTTAACTCAAGATGCTCTAAAACCTGCTCCTTTATTTGTATAGAACATCTCTCCAAGTTCCCCATAAGAAATCTCTAGGGAGTGGGGTTCTGTGAAATGTGATTATTCTATAATCTCCTTCAGTTTCTGGTTTTGCAAAGGATAAAAGAAATGTCATGTTTTCTGGGATGCCTCTTATTCTCAAATTATTTCTCCTTGAATGGTATTCAAATTGATTTTGACTTATTGTGAGAGTTCTTCCTCTAATGATTTTATATATGGCAAGGTGTTCATAGTGTAATGGCTCATATTTAACTTGTATTTCTTCTATCCTTATAGTCACATAATTTATAGCTTCATTGCTATTAGATATCTTTGTTATCTGTGCTTTCAAGGAAGTTTGGAACTCTTCATTTTCATGCTTATAATAGTTAATTGTTCACCTTCCTCTTCAATTAAAATTTGGAGGATTATTATAAAGATTTATTTCTCTTCTTAGAGTGTATTGGAGATATTCCTATATGTGAAGTTTAACTTTAATTGAGAACTATTTAATGTTTTATCTTTCTCTTTTGGCGAAAAGAAATCTGAGGTCCCTTTTTGAATTCATCTTTTTTTCATTTCCTTTATTTTTTATTGTACTACTATGACTAGCTTCTCTATATAAACACCCAAAAGTAGTTCCACTCTTCCAGTAAAGTATATCTTACCACAACTTAAGCTATGTCTTTTCTGTCTCAGTAAAATTAGTTATTTTAGCTCAAATCGGGTCTTAATGCATTAATATAATATTCAAAATGAGATTCAACAACCTAAAGGTATTATAAACAATAACCTTATCAATTTCTTAATTATTTTACTATCTAAGTAGTCAGTCCTTATACACATTAATATGAAAATGTAATTAAAATATAATACCATACATCTCTGTGTTAATTTACTTAAAATATACAGGATTCAGTTGTTTTATACACTGACTTAACTGAATCTTTGTATTTCAACAAATATTAGCTATTTTGGCCTAGATCAATGATTAAGAGAGATATATAGTAGTCAATATGTCCATATGTCTAGGGCTCATCCACTTATTATAATGTTTCAGTAGCCCATCCTTGTACATAGTCCAGTATAGAAGTCCAAGATTCGCTAGTATGTGGCTAATGCGATACCTCTCTTTATGATAGCTGTAAAATTTCCATATTAAATAGGTTTACCATTTGTGTACAGATAATTGATTTAAAGGGACACTGAGAACATTATTTAATTTGTTGATCTAAAAGACGATATTTGGTAATGTATCGTTATGTATTTTCTTTTTTGTCAAATGTTGCAATGAAAGCAGAAAAATCGGATTCAAATATTTCATTGATCTGGGAGCAGTGAGCTGTACAGTGGTCCTTTCTAGGCCATGGTCGGCTGCAACATTTCCTCTTACTCTGTCTGTCTTTTACACATCTGTGGCCCAGAAGTCTTCTTGTGGTCTCTGTGTTACTTGCAGGTTTTCTTTAACACAGACATTTATAAAAGAAACCTCAATGTTTTCTCCGGTCAAATAGCTCGGTGTTTGTGGCAGATCCCTGAGGCTGAAGCGAAACTCCTGTGCCTGAAGAGATTGCACTTGATGCCAGCTTTCTGCTATCTGAGACCTGGCTTTTCTGTGGTCATGGCTTTATACCAGTGATGGTTGTAAGACTCTGGAGCAGTGCTAGCACATTTCTTGATCTGAGACTCCGGAGCATTTTTGCAGGATCTCTGGGGGTCGGGACCTGACAAGTTGTTGCCTGGTCTGTTTCTAGAGACATCTGGCTTTCAGTCCAAAGGGTTGCTGCAGGGTATTCTGTTGTGAGACTCCTGAGTATGTAACTCTGGAGCACGCCTGCTCACTCTTTGGGTGTGATGCTGCAGAGTCTCAAGATGTGGAGCCGGGATTCTGGGGGTCTCTTGAGACTTCTGAGGGTGCTTCAGTTCCCTCAAGTCATTGTGCATGCTGATGACCCCAGCTGACCTGTTGGCTCTTGTGTTTGTCGGGTGTGCATTCTAGAGGTCCTAGATAAGTCGTTAAGGAGGAATGTGGTCATTTCCATAGCAAAGTGAGACCTCCCTGAGTCCAGTAACAGACCATCCATTACAGGTTCTGGTAGGATATGACCCAGTGACTGTGAGATTTCCTAGTTGGATACTTGAGCTGACCACTACCTTATGCATCATTGACAGAGGATAATGGGCGCTGCCAGATCCCTGTCCTTGGTGCCAGCCTCCTGAGAGGTGCTGCAGCGTCTCTGTTTGCAGTTGCGCTGCGGGATGTCCTAGATGAGATGCTTTGTGGTGTTGTCTCTCTGGGGAAAGTGGGATATTTGGCAAAAGGTAGGAAGAAATTCAGAGATTGAAGTTGTGCATTTTGGTCCATGTCTTCTATATAGTCCCTATAATTTTGTTTTTTGTAAAATATTAGTATCTGATTACCCTTCGGGAGGGACTTGGGACTCACTAAACTAATTGTTATGAAAGCAAAGGGAGGCCATGGAGTGAGCTGCAATTTTGTGGGTAAAAATGGCTAGTTTATGAGCGGAAAATGTCAAAAACTGGACAAAACGTTGCCTGGTCTGATGAATCTTGGTTTCTTCTGCAGCATGCAGATGTTAGGGTCAGAATTTGGCGTAACCAGGAATGCATGGATCCATCCTGCCTTGTGTTAGCAGTTCAGGCTTGTGAAGGTGTAACAGTGTGTGGGTTGTTACATGTTAGACCCGTTAATGCCAATTAATTACAACTACAGCCGACCTGAGTATTGTGCCACAGTCTGCCCATCTTCTAATGGCTAGTTCCACCACGTCACGCAGCACACATCATCTCAAGCTGGTACCACAAACCTTACAATGTTTTGTACAGATCTCAGTCCAATAGACCTGTGGGATGTGGTGGAACAGGAGATCCACATCATGAATGTGCACTTGACAAATCCTCACCAACTTCGTGATCCTATTATGTCTATCTCTAAAGAAAGTGGGATCCATGCCACAAACAATTCAAGCTGGGCACAAAGGGGGAAAGACTCTCCATGACCCCATGGACCAGAGCACGCCAGGCACATGGGTTATGTCTCTGGCCGTGTTTACCCATAAGGTTATCTTGGCAGATAAAAGATTGAGAGGTTTGCCGAGTGCAGATAGTTGCAGATCTTTACGTATGGTTACTATTGAACAAATTGCCTTCAAGACGGGGTCTCTTTAATTGCCACTTCCCAAGGCTCTTATCCACTTGACAATAAGCAAACAAATTGAAAATGTCTCCTAATATAATGGCAGAGCTGCCCAGTACTGTATATAACTATTTTTAATATTGACATTTTCTAAAGACATTTTGGTTATCATCAAATAAATGATTATTGTTAGTATTGAGACCTTCTCGTGTGCCTCTACGCCTAGCTTGTAACCTCACATTAGTTAACACTCTTGTTTTTTCCTCTCACAAACAGATGGAATTTCTGGTCAGGATCAACCCGTAGAGCTTCTAAAACAGACTCGCGCCAACCACATGCCGAGCACTGGTGAGTACCCCCCGCAGTGTTCACAAGTTGGATCTCACCCTAGAGGTAGCTGCCCAGATCCGACCCAGACCCATTTTATACCATTGAGATTCGAGCAGAAGGTCTTGTTTTATGAGATCAAGGAATGTCTGTTTAATATCCTATGGCCGGGATAGGCAACATTAGTCCTGGTATTGGATATCACTATATTCATGCTGTGCATAGATGCTGTGATCACCCCCCAAAGCATCTTCACCTATCCATATATCACACCCCTATGGGTTGGAGAGTCTGTATGATCCAGTAGTTCCAGATATGTCCTACAGAAGAGGAGCCTCCCTCATAACCCATAGCGCTTACCTATGTGGATGTAGTGTAGGGGCGCCTGCAGTTGTGCGATTGGTTCTATTTATTATGATGTGGTTGTGTATTGATCCGGGTGGTGGTGGCATTGCATACACTGTGCACTCTAGGAGTGGACTCTAATCACATTCTCCAGAAGTCCAGATTAAGAGATCTCTTCTCTACCGAAAAAACTGGTGACCTAGATACTATATGCAAGCTGCCTTGAGTAGTAGCGCCTTCAGTAGCAACCCTTGTGTTCATCTTGAGATTATTTTCGTGATTCAGATATGATATATAGTGGCAGTGCTAAATAAAGACCCAATATTTATGGATAACTAGGATGCTAAAGTGGTAAGTAACTGAATAAGTCCAAAAGCTAATGGTGTGAATAGTGTAAGTTTCCCTCCATAGACATGCGCGGTCACCTCTGGATGTAGCGTGTTTGCGTAATGTGCCGTGGATGGGGGGCAGCCTGTAGTCATGGGGCCTCGAGTGCTCAGCAGGTCTTTTCATATCGAAATAAATGCTGCAGAATACACTTGGCCTCCACCGCCATGCTCGTCTGCTGCATCGTTATCTGTTTCCCCACGCAGGGCGGCAGGAGTGTCGGTAGCGCCCGGAGCAGCTCTCTGTAATGGGAGCAGCAGGTGCATCGCTTGCCTTTTATCCTAATCACACCATAATGCCCAGTAGTCTACAAATAAATGCACGCGGTCCGATACAATACGCACGTGACAGCGCAGTGCAACTCGGAACATTATACAGATTCTACTCTTCCATGTATTCAGATCTTCTTTTTTTGCTATAATAGTTTTGTACACTTTTGATGCCTGAGTATTAAACGTTTGGGAAGCATAAAAGCAAAACTGATTTTCAGTTCTGTTGGGTAGCCAATCCGAAATTAATCACACTTGATATTTGGGATATTTTTAGTTAGAGTGAAATAGAATAAAAAAACTCCAGTAAATAAATAAAAATACAAACTTACTACATACATATGCATTAAAGCATTAAAACCAAAGGGAATGGACCTTTTGTTTAGTTATTGTAAAAGCATCAGGTTGTTAGGACTTCTAGGAACTGGGTTTAGTCCAATATTTGTTCTCCTTTACTTGGCTGTAGATGATAGTGAGGAGCTTACAGTCTGTAAGATCTTTTATTCAGTGTCTTATCTTTAAGAGAAGGTTGTACGTCCTCCTGTATCTGAGAGGATATCAGAGCTGCGCTCACCTTACCCGAGTGCCATATCTATGGATGTTGGCGTGTGCTCACTTCAGATTGTGGCCATTGATGATGGCGGTATTCTCTAGATTAGGGCCATTTTACATGATGTAGGAGTATGCTCACCTCATGAGCAGATGCTGGAGCTATGCCCACCTCACAGTGGCCTCTCGGAGTCACTTTGCCTCTGTGCCTGTTTCCAGGCTCTGTGATTCACCTGCTGAGCTGGGGTGAGTCATCATCCTGCTTATGGAGGCGTTCTGTGCCATACGGAGCTTCACTGGCACACGTTCCCTTGTCTAATGAAGGAAGTAGAAGACATGCTGGAGTGGGCGGCTGCTCCGGGGGACATGAATGGGCTTCCCAATATGGTCATAACCATTTAGACTCAGCGCCTCTCTTGCACCCCCTCCCTGCAGGGGGCACCTTGCAAGAAGTCTAAGACACTATGCTTGGCCTGTTCTTTGACTGCAGATTTGGATTGTGGATATTGATAACAAACAATGTCCCTGACCAAAGTGATGAGCTTTTGAAGAGACATATTGGGGTGAGAGCAGCTCCCACACCAACCAATATGGCCATAATACGGAGCTCTCTGCAATATGAGCACAGATCCAACAACCATAAATATGAAGCTAATCTAATCAGTCCCCAGTAGGGTGAGCACAACTCCGACATCCGTAGATATGGCTCTAATTTAAAGAGCCCGGGGTAAGATGAGCACAGCTCTAACGTCCACAGAAATACATGCTCAGTCCAGATAGCTAATCCCTGAACTGATGACGGCAGCCTAGTGATATGCTTGCTGCTTGCCTTGCAAGCTGACAATCTATATCTTAGAAATGTGCAGACTAAGTGCTGCTCTCCAGGGCTGACATTTTGTGGGTCTATATACCCAGTAATGTGGCTACTCTGTTATACTCCAGCATGGTTGGGTCTGTGCCCACCTCACTGAGGTGCTCCAGATGATGCAAAGAGTATCTGCCCAGTAATCTGCCCGTGAGTGGCCTGTGTACAGTGAATAGATTTATGATGAACTGAACGGTGCTTATTGAACATTGCCTAATAAATACTCTGGATAGCCTTATGTGAATCCTTGGCATGCTTGAATTTCTTTCTGTGTTCACCACCTACAGTGAGGGAAAACATTTTTTGACCCCCTTGCTGATTTTGACCGTTTGTCCACTGACAACGAAGTGACCAGTCTATAATTTTAATGGTCGGTGTATTTTATCAGTGAGAGACAGAATAAGAAAAACGCGTGTCAACAAAAGATATAAATTGATTTGCAGATCAATGAGGGAAATAAGTTTTTGACCCCTTCGTCCTAGTACTTGGTGGCAAAACCCTTGTAGTTGGCCACCATGTTTGCACACATCTCAGGAGGGATTGTGTCCTCTTTGCAGATCCTCTCCAAGTCATTAAGGTTTCAAGGCTGATGTATGGCAACTCGAACCTTCAGGTCCCTCCACAGATTTTCTATGGGATTAAGGTCTGAAGACGGGCTAGGCCACTCCAGGACCTTAATGTGGTTCTTCTTGAGCCACTCCTTTGTTGCCTTGGCTGTGTGTTTTGGGTCATTGTCATGTTGGAATACCCATCCACGACCCATTTTCAATGCCCTGGCTGAAGGAAGGAGGTTCTCACCCAAGATTTCACGGTACATGGCCCCGTCCATCGTCCCTTTTGATGCAGTGAAGTTGTCCTTTGCCCTTAGCAGAAAAACACCCCCAAAGCATAATGTTTCCAACTCCATGTTTGACGGTGGATTTTGTGTTTCTTCCAACTGTTGTCACCTTCTCACCAAGCTGCTCAGCGATGGTCTTGTAGCCCATTGTGTAGGTCTACAATCTTGTCCCTGACATCCTTGGACAGCTCTTTGGTCTTGGCCATGGTGGAGAGTTTGGAATCTGATTGATTGCTTCTGTGGACAGGTGTCTTTTTTTTATACAGGTAATGAGCTGAGATTAGGAGCACTCCCTTTAAGAGAGTGCTCCTAATCTCGGCTCGTTACCTGTATAAAAGACACCTGGGAGCCGAAATCTTGCTGAGATTAGGAGCAAATACTCATTTCCCTCATTGACCTGCAAATCAATTCATAACTTTTTTGACATGCATTTTTCTTGTCGTTTTTTGTTGTTGTTCTGTCTCTCACTGATAAAATACACCGACCATTACAATTATAGACCCCTGAGATAAATGTGTATACCTTTCCCTTGCTTGTAAAATAATGTATTGTGACACCACTCTAATCTGGCTGGCTCCTAAGCTCTGTATGAATGACTCCTATATTACTGCCCTTATCTTGTCCCAGACCATTGCATTGAGGGTTAGTGTGGAACTAGCTCAGGCACTGCTGCTCTGGATCTGTGCACTGTGCTGCTGTTGGCTTGCATGTTAGTATAGGGTTAAAAACGCACTTGAATGCAGTGTTTCTATTAGTTAGTACCTCTGAGGGTGTGGAAACCAATCTGTGTGTATAGAATGACTCCATGTTATATGTGATATGAGCCATAGGTGTTAGATTAGGGAAACTTCCCTCCCATGACCTTTATACAGTGTCTTGCAAAAGTATTCACCCCCTTGACTTTTTACCTATTTGTTACATTACAGCTTTAAGTTCAATGTTGTGTTAATCTGAATCTTATGTGATGGATCAGAACACAATAGTCTAAGTTGGTGAAGTGAAATGAGAAAAAAAAAAAAAAATATATATATATATAAAACTATTTTTTAGAATTAAAAAACAGAAAATTGGCATGTGCGTATGTATTCACCCCCTTTGTTATGAAGCCCATAAAAAGCTCCGGTGCAACCAATTACCTTCAGAAGTCACATAATTAGTGAAATGATGTCCACCTGTGTGCAGTCTAAGTGTCACATGATCTGTCATTACATATACACACAACAGAGGCTGCAACACCTAAGCAAGAGGCACCACTAACCAAACACTGCCATGAAGACCAAGGAACTTCCACAGCAGAGACTGGAGTATCTTGTACATAGGACGACAATAAGTCGTACGCTCCATAGAGTTGGGCTTTATAGCAGAGTGGCCAGAAGGAAGCCATTACTTTCAGCAAAAAACAAAATGGCACGTTCTGAGTTAGTGAAAAGTCATGCGGGAGACACCAAAAATGTATGGAGGAAGGTGCTCTGGTCTGATGAGGTTAAAATTGAACTTTTCGGCCATCAAAGATAACGCTATGTCTGGCGCAAACCCAACGCATCACATCCCCCAAAGAGCACCATCCCCACAGTGACACATGGCGGTGGTAGCATCATGCTGTGGGGATGTCTGGGAAACTGGTCAGAGTTGAGGTAAAGATGGATGGTGCTAAATACAGGGATATTCAGGAGCAAAACCTGCACCACTCTGTGCGTGATTTGAGGCTAGGACGGAGGGTCACCTTCCAGCAGGACAATGACCCCAAACACACTGCTAAAGCAACACTTGGGGGGTGTAAGGGGAGACATGTAAATGTGTTGGGATGGCCGAGTCACAGCCCAGACCTCAATCCAATAGGAAACCTGTGGTCAGACTTAAAGATTGCTGTTCACAAGCACAAACCATCCAACTTGAAGGAGCTGGAGCAGTCTTACAAGGAGGAATGGGCAAAAATCCCAGTGGTAAGATGTGGCGCTCATAGAGACTTATCCAAAGCGACTTGGAGCTGTGATTGCCGCAAAAGGAGGCGCTACAAAGTATTGTGTTTAGGGGGTGAATAGTTATGCACAGGGACTTGTTCTGTTATTTTGTCCTATTTGTTGTTTGTTTGTTTGTTTTTTGTTTTTTTATTGTGAAGTATCTGCAAAGTTGTGGCATGCTCTGTAAATGATGCAAATCCTCAAACAATGCGTGTTACTTCTAGGCTGTGAGGCAACAAAACACAAAAAATGCCAAGGGGGTGAATACTTTTGCAAGGCGCTTTTCTTTCCTCTATGATCTTCTGCCGGGGCCTTGGCAGTTTTAATGATCTGATTTAAATATCTAGTTCTCCTCCTGAGTGTGTCTGTTTGTGGCTCGTGTTTTTGCTGCTTTATCATTAGTGCAAGTGGAAGATCATGGACAGCTTCCAATGTGGTGATGGGGCATGGAGGGGAGAAGTGCTGTGTGATCTCTGCATCGAGCCACTAAAATATATATGTGTATAGATTGGGAATGTGGCATCCTCACTGCTATCCTTTCTTAGTAATGATGCACATTGTTACCATGGTGACCGCTTCACTTCCGGAGGTTTTATTAGAATTCTCTCTGTATTGTACGAAGGCGCTCAGGAGTGAGTCCCAAGTGGAACAATAATATCCTATTTCCTGGGTCCAACTCTGAGTTACACATCCTACACACACACACACACACACCCTACACAGACACCCTACACACACACACCCTACACACACACCCTACACACACCCTATACACACACACACACACCATACACACCCTACACACACACACCCTACACACACACACACACCTTAAACACACACACACCCTATACACACACACACACCTTAAACACACACACACCCTATACACACACACACACCTTAAACACACACACACACACCCTACACACACACACACCCTACATACACACACCCTATACACACACACCTTAAACACACACACACCTTAAACACACACACACCATCTACACACACACACACCCTATACACACACACACCATACACACACCCTACACACACACTATACACACACACCTTACACACACACCCTACACACACACACACCTTACACACACACCCTACACACACACACACACCTTACACCCACACCCTACACACACACTCTACACACACACATCCTACACACACACTACACACACACACCCTATACACACACACCATACACACACCCTACACACACACACACACACACACCCTACACACACACACACACACACACCCCACACACACACACACACACCCCACACACACACACACACCCTACACACACTCACACACACCCTACACACACCCTATACACACACACACACACACACACACACCATACACACCCTACACACACACAGCCTACACACACACCCTACACACACACACACCCTACACACACACACACACACACCCTATACACACACACACACACACACCATACACACACCCTATACACACACACACACCATACACACACCCTACACACACACACCTTAAACACACACACACACCCTATACACACACACACCTTAAATACACACACACCCTATACACACACACACACACACACACCTTAAACACACACACACACCCTACACACACACACACACCCTACACACACACACACACCCTACACACACACACCCTACACACACACACCCTATAACCCTATACACACACACACACCATACACACACTATACACACACACACTATACACACACACACCATACACACACCTTACACACACACACACACACACACACCCTACATACACACACACACACCTTACACACACACACCCCACACACACACACCTTACACCCACACCCTACACACACACATCCTACACACACACACACCTTACACACACACACAGCCTACACACACACCTCACACACACACACAGCCTACACACACACACGCCCTACAAACACACCCACACACCCTACACACAAATCCTACACACACACACCCTACACCTACGCCGCCTGCGCACGCACCTTCTGTTCGCATTGCTGTTCTTGAGATGTTTCTCTGAGATCTGTATCCCACTTGTAAGCTTTGGAGGGTCCCATCACTGTCCTGAATAAAAGCTTTGTGTGTCTGCTCACGTCAGCACTCTGGCCCCATTCGGAAGCTTTGGGTGATTTACTCAAATAAGCTGGGGGGGCTTCCCCTGGGAAAGTAAGATGCTGGCTTTGTTTTCAGGAGAACCCCCTCCTTGACCCACCCCCTCCTCCCTGCCCACGCCATAACAAGATTCTTCAATGGTCAAGAGTCTTTCTACTGAGGATCTGCTGAACACAATGATGAATGATTGTGCGTCATATACTGGCTTACATGGTTCCCAAAAAGAGCATGACCTCAAAAGGCAGGGTCCACCGTAACAGACAATATCAAATACTTCAGAGACTGTCCTAGAAGACTATAACTGCATCTCTACATGGGACTGGTGGCGGTTTTATGTGTTTCTCTGCGGGCATTACTGAGTATAAAAACCTGTCCTAGCATTGTCTAATTGGACTTCACAAGTCAGTGGGCACTGAGGCTACTTCATCCATGAGACCTCTCTGCTCTGGGAGTCTCCATCCAAGTATGTGATCCCTCTGGGGTGTGTGCGAGAGCTTTGTCTGTGTCAGGATGTGTTGGAGATCTCAATCCCAGGGATCCTGTGTGCGGTGTGGGAGAGCTATGTTGTGGGGTGCCTCTGCAGTGTTTGTCTTAGCTCTTTACCTGTAAGAGAAGCCTTTCTTATTTGTTTCTTATCTCCTCTCATACAGTGGACGTGAGTGCTGTGCTGCCGCTGCAAGTGGCCCCCAGTGCTCTCCCAATGGACCTGAGGCTGGATCCCCAGTATCCGATCCCAGGGCAGGAGTCCAGTGGGAGGGAGCAGCAGTTGCAGCAGGAGCTCCTGGCTCTGAAACAAAAGCAGCAGATCCAGAGACAGCTTCTTATTGCGGAGTTCCAGAGACAGCATGAACAGCTGTCCCGGCAGCATGAGGCCCAACTCCATGAGCATGTGAAGGTGAGAGAGAGATTGGACCAGAGCTGCACCATGGTATGGACTGTGGTGTGGTCTGGGGCCTGGTGCTTGTGATGGGTATGATGGTCCATAAGATGGGCTGGGTGCATGATATGGGCACTGCACCGGGGGGTTAGTTACATACAATGACTGCGACATGGTCTTAAGGGTTTGGTGCATGTGATGGGTATGATGGTCCATAAGATGGGCTGGGTGCATGATATGGGCAATGCACCGGGGGGTTAGTTACATACAATGACTGCGACATGGTCTTAAGGGTTTGGTGCATGTGATGGGTATGATGGTCCATAAGATGGGCTGGGTGCATGATATGGGCAATGCACGGGGGGGTTAGTTACATACAATGACTGCGACATGGTCTTAAGGGTTTGGTGCATGTGATGGGTATGATGGTCCATAAGATGGGCTGGGTGCATGATATGGGCAATGCACGGGGGGGTTAGTTACATACAATGACTGCGACATGGTCTTAAGGGTTTGGTGCATGTGATGGGTATGATGGTCCATAAGATGGGCTGGGTGCATGATATGGGCAATGCACGGGGGGGTTAGTTACATACAATGACTGCGACATGGTCTTAAGGGTTTGGTGCATGTGATGGGTATGATGGTCCATAAGATGGGCTGGGTGCATGATATGGGCACTGCACGGGGGGGGGGTTAGTTACATACAATGACTGCGACATGGTCTTAAGGGTTTGGTGCATGTGATGGATATGATGGTCCATAAGATGGGCTGGGTGCATGATATGGGCACTGCACCGGGGGGTTAGTTACATACAATGACTGCGACATGGTCTTAAGGGTTTGGTGCATGTGATGGGTATGATGGTCCATAAGATGGGCTGGGTGCATGATATGGGCACTGCACCGGGGGGTTAGTTACATACAATGACTGCGACATGGTCTTAAGGGTTTGGTGCATGTGATGGGTATGATGGTCCATAGGATGGGCTGGGTGCATGATATAGGCACTGCACCGGGGGGTTAGTTGCATACAATGACTGCGACATGGTCTTAAGGGTTTGGTGCATGTGATGGGTATGATGGTCCATAAGATGGGCTGGGTGCATGATATAGGCACTGCACCGGGGGGTTAGTTACATACAATGACTGCGACATGGTCTTAAGGGTTTGGTGCATGTGATGGGTATGATGGTCCATAGGATGGGCTGGGTGCATGATATAGGCACTGCACCGGGGGGTTAGTTGCATACAATGACTGCGACATGGTCTTCAGGATTTGGTGCATGTGATGATTGCAGTCTGGTCTGGCAGGGTGGGTACATGTAATGGGAGCATCAGGGTTTGCAGATCAAGGTTTACATTAGCTGCAACATAGTCTAGTGGTTGATTGCAGTATTTTCTGGGAGTTAAGTGTATATCATGGTCAGAGCATGGCCTGGAGGTTGGGTGCAGAAGATGGTTGCACATTGTCTAGGGGTAGGTGCTTGTGATAGACGCAACATGGCCTGGATGTTGGGTGCAGGCAATAGTCACAGCATAGTCTGGTGTTTATATGCATGAAAGGAGTATGATATAGCCGCTGCATGGGCATGAGATGGGCACAGCATTGTCTTGTTGTTGAGTGTATGCATTGAGCACAATATGGTTTCAGGTTTTCAATAAATACAATGTGTGCTGCCTTGTCCTCTGGCTGGTTCAAGAGCCAGGTGTATACAATAGATACGGCATGGTCTGGGGTCAGTGCGTGCAACGCCAGTGCCCGTGTCTGAACCTATTGCATGGCCCGGGGGCAAGAACTGGCAATGGGACATGTGGTGGCCTCTTATTATGGATTTAGGTTTTGACTTATTATGGCCACAATTTACCAAATTTGATTAATTGTTTTTCCGCAGCAACAACAGGAACTTCTAGCGATGAAGCATCAGCAAGAACTGCTGGAACATCAGCGCAAACTGGAGCAGCACCGGCAAGAACAGGAGATCGAGAAACAACACAGAGAACAAAAGTTACTGCAGCTGAAAAACAAGGAAAAAGGAAAAGAGAGTGAGACTGGGGAAGAGCGGCGCGGGGAGGATTATGTCATGGGATGGATCGCTATCCGAGACGGATCCAGTGACCGCCATTTTGTTGTAATACCCAGTCTGATTACAGGCGTGCCATAGGTGGTAATACCCAGTCTGATTACAGGCGTGCCATAGGTTGTAATACCCAGTCTGATTACAGGCGTGCCGTAGGGTGTAATACCCAGTCTGATTACAGGCGTGCCATAGGTTGTAATACCCAGTCTGATTACAGGCGTGCCGTAGGTTGTAATACCCAGTCTGATTACAGGCGTGCCATAGGTTGTAATACCCAGTCTGATTACAGGCTTGCCGTAGGTTGTAATACCCAGTCTGATTACAGGCGTGCCATAGGGTGTAATACCCAGTCTGATTACAGGCGTGCCATAGGTTGTAATACCCAGTCTGATTACAGGCGTGCCATAGGTTGTAATACCCAGTCTGATTACAGGCGTGCCGTAGGTTGTAATACCCAGTCTGATTACAGGCGTGCCATAGGTTGTAATACCCAGTCTGATTACAGGCGTGCCGTAGGTTGTAATACCCAGTCTGATTACAGGCGTGCCATAGGTTGTAATACCCAGTCTGATTACAGGCTTGCCGTAGGTTGTAATACCCAGTCTGATTACAGGCGTGCCATAGGGTGTAATACCCAGTCTGATTACAGGCGTGCCATAGGTTGTAATACCCAGTCTGATTACAGGCGTGCCATAGGTTGTAATACCCAGTCTGATTACAGGCGTTCCATAGGTTGTAATACCCAGTCTGATTACAGGCGTGCCATAGGTTGTAATACCCAGTCTGATTACAGGCGTGCCGTAGGTTGTAATACCCAGTCTGATTACAGGCGTGCCATAGGTTGTAATACCCAGTCTGATTACAGGCGTGCCATAGGTTGTAACACATTCTGTCATTACAGGCGTGCCATAGGTTGTAATACCCAGTCTGATTACAGGCGTGCCATAGGTTGTAATACCCAGTCTGATTACAGGCGTGCCATAGGTTGTAATACCCAGTCTGATTACAGGCTTGCCATAGGTTGTAATACCCAGTCTGATTACAGGCGTGCCATAGGTTGTAATACCCAGTCTGATTACAGGCGTGCCATAGGTTGTAATACCCAGTCTGATTACAGGCGTGCCGTAGGTTGTAATACCCAGTCTGATTACAGGCTTGCCATAGGTTGTAATACCCAGTCTGATTACAGGCTTGCCATAGGTTGTAATACCCAGTCTGATTACAGGCGTGCCATAGGTTGTAATACCCAGTCTGATTACAGGCGTGCCATAGGTTGTAATACCCAGTCTGATTACAGGCGTGCCATAGGTTGTAATACCCAGTCTGATTACAGGCGTGCCATAGGTTGTAATACCCAGTCTGATTACAGGCGTGCCGTAGGTTGTAATACCCAGTCTGATTACAGGCGTGCCATAGGTTGTAATACCCAGTCTGATTACAGGCGTGCCGTAGGTTGTAATACCCAGTCTGATTACAGGCGTGCCATAGGTTGTAATACCCAGTCTGATTACAGGCGTGCCATAGGTTGTAATACCCAGTCTGATTACAGGCGTGCCATAGGTTGTAATACACAGTTTGATTACAGGAGTGCCGTAGGTTGTAATACCCAGTCTGATTACAGGTGTGCCGTAGGTTGTAATACCCAGTCTGATTACAGGCGTGCCATAGGTTGTAATACCCAGTCTGATTACAGGCGTGCCATAGGTTGTAATACCCAGTCTGATTACAGGGGTGCCATAGGTTGTAATACCCAGTCTGATTACAGGCGTGCCATAGGTTGTAATACCCAGTCTGATTACAGGCGTGCCATAGGTTGTAATACCCAGTCTGATTACAGGCGTGCCATAGGGTGTAATACCCAGTCTGATTACAGGCGTGCCATAGGTTGTAATACCCAGTCTGATTACAGGCGTGCCGTAGGTTGTAATACCCAGTCTGATTACAGGCGTGCCGTAGGTTGTAATACCCAGTCTGATTACAGGCGTGCCATAGGTTGTAATACCCAGTCTGATTACAGGCGTGCCATAGGTTGTAATACCCAGTCTGATTACAGGCGTGCCATAGGTTGTAATACCCAGTCTGATTACAGGCGTGCCGTAGGTTGTAATACCCAGTCTGATTACAGGCGTGCCGTAGGTTGTAATACCCAGTCTGATTACAGGCGTGCCATAGGTTGTAATACCCAGTCTGATTACAGGCGTGCCGTAGGTTGTAATACCCAGTCTGATTACAGGCGTGCCGTAGGTTGTAATACCCAGTCTGATTACAGGCGTGCCATAGGTTGTAATACCCACTCTGATTACAGGCGTGCCATAGGTTGTAATACCCAGTCTGATAACAGGGGTGCCATAGGTTGTAATACCCAGTCTGATTACAGGCGTGCCATAGGTTGTAATACCCAGTCTGATTACAGGCGTGCCGTAGGTTGTAATACCCAGTCTGATTACAGGCGTGCCGTAGGTTGTAATACCCAGTCTGATTACAGGCGTGCCATAGGTTGTAATACCCAGTCTGATTACAGGCGTGCCATAGGTTGTAATACCCAGTCTGATTACAGGCGTGCCATAGGTTGTAATACCCAGTCTGATTACAGGCGTGCCGTAGGTTGTAATACCCAGTCTGATTACAGGCGTGCCATAGGTTGTAATACCCAGTCTGATTACAGGCGTGCCATAGGTTGTAATACCCAGTCTGATTACAGGCGTGCCATAGGTTGTAATACCCAGTCTGATTACAGGCGTGCCATAGGTTGTAATACCCAGTCTGATTACAGGCGTGCCATAGGTTGTAATACCCAGTCTGATTACAGGCGTGCCATAGGTTGTAATACCCAGTCTGATTACAGGCGTGCCATAGGTTGTAATACCCAGTCTGATTACAGGCGTGCCTTAGGTTGTAATACCCAGTCTGATTACAGGCGTGCCGTAGGTTGTAATACCCAGTCTGATTACAGGCGTGCCGTAGGTTGTAATACCCAGTCTGATTACAGGCGTGCCGTAGGTTGTAATACCCAGTCTGATTACAGGTGTGCCGTAGGTTGTAATACCCAGTCTGATTACAGGCGTGCCGTAGGTTGTAATACCCAGTCTGATTACAGGCGTGCCATAGGTTGTAATACCCAGTCTGATTACAGGCGTGCCGTAGGTTGTAATACCCAGTCTGATTACAGGCGTGCCATAGGTTGTAACACATTCTGTCATTACAGGCGTGCCATAGGTTGTAACACATTCTGTCATTACAGGCGCTGTGGCCAGCACAGAAGTTAAAATGAAGTTACAGGAGTTTGTGCTGAATAAGAAGAAAGCTCTGGCTCATCGAAGTCTTAATCACTGCATGTCCAGCGACCCCCGCTTCTGGTGAGACACCTTGTACCTGCCAGGACTCGCAGCAACTAGACATGACACGAGGTGGCACAGTGCCGTCTGACTGCCAGCCATTGGTTGTGGCACAGTGCCGTCTGACTGGCCGCCATTGGTTGTGGCACAGTGCCGTCTGACTGGCCGCCATTGGTTGTGGCACAGTGCCGTCTGACTGCCCGCCATTGGTTGTGGCACAGTGCCGTCTGACTGGCCGCCATTGGTTGTGGCACAGTGCTGTCTGACTGGCCGCCATTGGTTGTGGCACAGTGCCGCCTGACTGCCCGCCATAGGTTGTGGCACAGTGCTGTCTGACTGGCCGCCATTGGTTGTGGCACAGTGCCGCCTGACTACCCGCCATTGGTTGTGGCACAGTGCCGTCTGACTGCCCGCCATAGGTTGTGGCACAGTGACTGCAGTTTGTGTTCTCTGCCAGCGGTTACGAACCCAAATGTTGATTTTCAGTCTTTCTCTTCTCTAATAGGAAGACCCAACATAGCTCTCTGGACCAGAGCCCACCGCCCCAGGGTGGGGTGTCTGCCTCGTACAATCACCCCGTCCTGGGAATGTACGACTCCAAGGATGACTTCCCCCTGAGAAAGACTGGTAAGTGTGCGCTCCGACGGGTGTGTATATTGTCAGATAAGGATAAACACAAATATAATGCCAGTAATCAGACATTATAGGGATGGCAAGAGAGGGGAGTGAGAACGGGATAGAAGGCGCGTAGTCCATGGTGGGGGTAGAGCTTAAGGGGTCCTAGTCCAGATTATAGGGGGGCCTGGTCCCACTCTCTTATATATATATATATATCGGGCACAGATAATGTATTAGTTGTGATGATTTATGTATATCTAGGACATGTCACTGAGAGAAGCTTTGCTGATCCCATAAAGCCAGAGATGGGACCTGTGGTCCTGGGCTTGGTCAGACCGAGCTGGGACTTTCCCGCTATTTCCCTCCGTCTTGGTTCTTTACTTGCCTTCATTCATATTTTCCAGTATCCTTTGTTTCCTCCTTGTACTCTCATCCCCCACTTTGTGCTCAAGTAGTTCCAGGAATACTCCTGAATTATTAATGCTCAGAAGTATATTTATTTCATGTGGTCCTGTGCAGCCCGTGGGCTCTGCTGGGTTATACCAGGTGCCATTGGAAGCTTTCACTAGTCTTCTACGTATTGATCATGGTTAATGTGTCACAAGCCCTGATATGGAGGCTGCACAACGGTTTGGGAGAGAGACACGTGGCACAGCACACAGGGGCCCTACAGGGATTACTGGGCCCTAGGAAGTGGAAGCCTTTACTGTATTGCACCTGTTTCCTTATAATTATCTTTTGTTTTCACAATAGATGGCAATAATACTAAAAAAATATCATTATGTATTCAATTATACATTGTGTACTGTACAGTGGCTTCATGTAGTGGGATCACAGTACAGGTAGTGTGTTCAGTCTATGGATATATTCATACATTGTGTACTGTACAGTGTCTTCATGTTATGGGATTACTGTACAGGTAGTGTTGTCAGTCTATGGATATATTCATACATTGTGTACTGTACAGTGGCTTCATGTTATGGGATTACTGTACAGGTAGTGTTGTCAGTCTATGGATATATTCATACATTGTGTACTGTACAGTGGCTTCATGTTATGGGATTACTGTACAGGTAGTGTTGTCAGTCTATGGATATATTCATACATTGTGTACTGTACAGTGTCTTCATGTTATGGGATCGCGGTACAGGTAGTGTTGTCAGTCTATGGATATATTCATACATTGTGTACTGTACAGTGGCTTCATGTTATGGGATTACTGTACAGGTAGTGTTGTCAGTCTATGGATATATTCATACATTGTGTACTGTACAGTGGCTTCATGTTATGGGATTACTGTACAGGTAGTGTTGTCAGTCTATGGATATATTCATACATTGTGTACTGTACAGTGTCTTCATGTTATGGGATCACTGTACAGGTAGTGTTGTCAGTCTATGGATATATTCATACATTGTGTACTGTACAGTGTCTTCATGTTGTGGGATTACTGTACAGGTAGTGTTGTCAGTCTATGGATATATTCATACATTGTGTACTGTACAGTGGCTTCATGTTATGGGATTACTGTACAGGTAGTGTTGTCAGTCTATGGATATATTCATACATTGTGTACTGTACAGTGTCTTCATGTTATGGGATTACTGTACAGGTAGTGTTGTCAGTCTATGGATATATTCATACATTGTGTACTGTACAGTGTCTTCATGTAGTGGGATCACGGTACAGGTAGTGTTGTCAGTCTATGGATATATTCATACATTGTGTACTGTACAGTGGCTTCATGTTATGGGATCACGGTACAGGTAGTGTTGTCAGTCTATGGATATATTCATACATTGTGTACTGTACAGTGGCTTCATGTTATGGGATCACAGTACAGGTAGTGTTGTCAGTCTATGGATATATTCATACATTGTGTACTGTACAGTGGCTTCATGTTATGGTATTACTGTACAGGTAGTGTTGTCAGTCTGTGGATATATTCATACATTGTGTACTGTACAGTGGCTTCATGTTATGGGATTACTGTACAGGTAGTGTTGTCAGTCTATGGATATATTCATACATTATGTACTGTACAGTGTATTCATGTTATGGGATTATTGTACAGGTAGTGTTGTCAGTCTATGGATATATTCATACATTGTGTACTGTACAGTGGCTTCATGTTATGGGATCACGGTACATGTAGTGTTGTCAGTCTATGGATATATTCATA
This sequence comes from Discoglossus pictus, assembly GCA_027410445.1. NCBI lineage: Eukaryota > Metazoa > Chordata > Amphibia > Anura > Alytidae > Discoglossus > Discoglossus pictus. The sequence goes on from CM050173.1 coordinate 120,997,580, forward strand.
CATTGTGTACTGTGCAGTGTCTTCATGTTATGGGATTACTGTACAGGTAGTGTTGTCAGTCTATGGATATATTCATACATTGTGTACTGTGCAGTGTCTTCATGTTATGGGATCACGGTACAGGTAGTGTTGTTAGTCTATGGATATATTCATACATTGTGTACTGTACAGTGTCTTCATGTTGTGGGATTACTGTACAGGTAGTGTTGTCAGTCTATGGATATATTCATACATTGTGTACTGTACAGTGTCTTCATGTTGTGGGATTACTGTACAGGTAGTGTTGTCAGTCTATGGATATATTCATACATTGTGTACTGTACAGTGGCTTCATGTTATGGGATTACTGTACAGGTAGTGTTGTCAGTCTATGGATATATTGATACATTGTGTACTGTACAGTGGCCTCTCTTGTTATGGTATTACTGTACAGGTAGTGTTGTCAGTCTATGGATATATTCATACATTGTGTACTGTACAGTGTCTTCATGTTATGGTATTACTGTACAGGTAGTGTTGTCAGTCTATGGATATATTCATACATTGTGTACTGTACAGTGTCTTCATGTTATGGTATTACTGTACAGGTAGTGTTGTCAGTCTATGGATATATTCATACATTGTGTACTGTACAGTGTCTTCATGTTATGGGATCACGGTACAGGTAGTGTTGTCAGTCTGTGGATATATTCATACATTGTGTACTGTACAGTGTCTTCATGTTATGGTATTACTGTACAGGTAGTGTTGTCAGTCTATGGATATATTCATACATTGTGTACTGTACAGTGGCTTCATGTTATGGGATCACGGTACAGGTAGTGTTGTCAGTCTGTGGATATATTCATACATTGTGTACTGTACAGTGATCTCTTGTTATGGTATTACTGTACAGGTAGTGTTGTCAGTCTATGGATATATTCATACATTGTGTACTGTACAGTGGCCTCTCTTGTTATGGGATCACAGTACAGGTAGTGTTGTCAGTCTATGGATATATTCATACATTGTGTACTGTACAGTGGCTTCATGTTATGGGATTACTGTACAGGTAGTGTTGTCAGTCTATGGATATATTCATACATTGTGTACTGTACAGTGTCTTCATGTTATGGGATTACTGTACAGGTAGTGTTGTCAGTCTATGGATATATTCATACATTGTGTACTGTACAGTGTCTTCATGATATGGGATTACTGTACAGGTAGTGTTGTCAGTCTATGGATATATTCATACATTGTGCACTGTACAGTGATCTCTTGTTGTGGGATTACTGTACAGGTAGTGTTGTCAGTCTATGGATATATTCATACATTGTGTACTGTACAGTGTCTTCATGTTATGGGATTACTGTACAGGTAGTGTTGTCAGTCTATGGATATATTCATACATTGTGTACTGTACAGTGTCTTCATGATATGGGATTACTGTACAGGTAGTGTTGTCAGTCTATGGATATATTCATACATTGTGTACTGTACAGTGGCCTCTCTTGTTATGGGATCACTGTACAGGTAGTGTTGTCAGTCTATGGATATATTCATACATTGTGTACTGTACAGTGGCTTCATGTTATGGTATTACTGTACTGGTAGTGTTGTCAGTCTATGGATATATTCATACATTGTGTACTGTACAGTGGCCTCTCTTGTTATGGGATCACTGTACAGGTAGTGTTGTCAGTCTATGGATATATTCATACATTGTGTACTGTACAGTGGCCTCATGTTATGGGATTACTGTACAGGTAGTGTTGTCAGTCTATGGATATATTCATACATTGTGTACTGTACAGTGGCCTCATGTTATGGGATCACGGTACAGGTAGTGTTGTCAGTCTATGGATATATTCATACATTGTGTACTGTACAGTGTCTTCATGTTATGGGATCACGGTACAGGTAGTGTTGTCAGTCTATGGATATATTCATACATTGTGTACTGTACAGTGGCTTCATGTTATGGGATCACGGTACAGGTAGTGTTGTCAGTCTATGGATATATTCATACATTGTGTACTGTACAGTGGCTTCATGTTATGGGATCACTGTACAGGTAGTGTTGTCAGTCTATGGATATATTCATACATTGTGTACTGTACAGTGGCCTCTCTTGTTGTGGGATCACGGTACAGGTAGTGTTGTCAGTCTATGGATATATTCATACATTGTGTACTGTACAGTGGCCTCTCTTGTTATGGGATCACGGTACAGGTAGTGTTGTCAGTCTATGGATATATTCATACATTGTGTACTGTACAGTGTCTTCATGTTATGGTATTACTGTACAGGTAGTGTTGTCAGTCTATGGATATATTCATACATTGTGTACTGTACAGTGTCTTCATGTTGTGGGATCACAGTACAGGTAGTGTTGTCAGTCTATGGATATATTCATACATTGTGTACTGTACAGTGTCTTCATGTTATGGGATCACGGTACAGGTAGTGTTGTCAGTCTATGGATATATTCATACATTGTGTACTGTACAGTGTCTTCATGTTGTGGGATTACTGTACAGGTAGTGTTGTCAGTCTATGGATATATTCATACATTGTGTACTGTGCAGTGTCTTCATGTTATGGGATCACGGTACAGGTAGTGTTGTTAGTCTATGGATATATTCATACATTGTGTACTGTACAGTGGCCTCTCTTGTTATGGGATCACTGTACAGGTAGTGTTGTCAGTCTATGGATATATTCATACATTGTGTACTGTACAGTGTCTTCATGTTGTGGGATCACAGTACAGGTAGTGTTGTCAGTCTATGGATATATTCATACATTGTGTACTGTACAGTGTCTTCATGTTATGGTATCACGGTACAGGTAGTGTTGTCAGTCTATGGATATATTCATACATTGTGTACTGTACAGTGGCTTCATGTTGTGGGATTACTGTACTGGTAGTGTTGTCAGTCTATGGATATATTCATACATTGTGTACTGTACAGTGGCCTCTCTTGTTATGGGATCACTGTACAGGTAGTGTTGTCAGTCTATGGATATATTCATACATTGTGTACTGTACAGTGGCTTCATGTTATGGTATTACTGTACAGGTAGTGTTGTCAGTCTATGGATATATTCATACATTGTGTACTGTACAGTGGCTTCATGTTATGGTATTACTGTACAGGTAGTGTTGTCAGTCTATGGATATATTCATACATTGTGTACTGTACAGTGGCCTCTCTTGTTATGGGATCACGGTACAGGTAGTGTTGTCAGTCTATGGATATATTCATACATTGTGTACTGTACAGTGGCCTCTCTTGTTATGGGATCACAGTACAGGTAGTGTTGTCAGTCTATGGATATATTCATACATTGTGTACTGTACAGTGATCTCTCTTGTTGTGGGATTACTGTACAGGTAGTGTTGTCAGTCTATGGATATATTCATACATTGTGTACTGTACAGTGATCTCTCTTGTTGTGGGATTACTGTACAGGTAGTGTTGTCAGTCTATGGATATATTCATACATTGTGTACTGTACAGTGATCTCTCTTGTTGTGGGATTACTGTACAGGTAGTGTTGTCAGTCTATGGATGTATTCATACATTGTGTACTGTACAGTGGCCTCTCTTGTTGTGGGATCACTGTACAGGTAGTGTTGTCAGTCTATGGATATATTCATACATTGTGTACTGTACAGTGGCTTCATGTTGTGGGATCACTGTACAGGTAGTGTTGTCAGTCTATGGATATATTCATACATTGTGTACTGTACAGTGGCTTCATGTTATGGTATTACTGTACAGGTAGTGTTGTCAGTCTGTGGATATATTCATACATTGTGTACTGTACAGTGGCTTCATGTTGTGGGATCACTGTACAGGTAGTGTTGTCAGTCTATGGATATATTCATACATTGTGTACTGTACAGTGGCTTCATGTTGTGGTATTACTGTACAGGTAGTGTTGTCAGTCTATGGATATATTCATACATTGTGTACTGTACAGTGGCTTCATGTTATGGTATTACTGTACAGGTAGTGTTGTCAGTCTATGGATATATTCATACATTGTGTACTGTACAGTGGCTTCATGTTATGGTATTACTGTACAGGTAGTGTTGTCAGTCTATGGATATATTCATACATTGTGTACTGTACAGTGGCCTCTCTTGTTATGGGATCACGGTACAGGTAGTGTTGTCAGTCTATGGATATATTCATACATTGTGTACTGTACAGTGATCTCTCTTGTTGTGAGATTACTGTACAGGTAGTGTTGTCAGTCTATGGATGTATTCATACATTGTGTACTGTACAGTGGCCTCTCTTGTTGTGGGATCACTGTACAGGTAGTGTTGTCAGTCTATGGATATATTCATACATTGTGTACTGTACAGTGGCTTCATGTTGTGGGATCACTGTACAGGTAGTGTTGTCAGTCTATGGATATATTCATACATTGTGTACTGTACAGTGTCTTCATGTTATGGGATCACGGTACAGGTAGTGTTGTCAGTCTATGGATATATTCATACATTGTGTACTGTACAGTGGCTTCATGTTATGGTATTACTGTACAGGTAGTGTTGTCAGTCTATGGATATATTCATACATTGTGTACTGTACAGTGGCCTCTCTTGTTATGGTATCACTGTACAGGTAGTGTTGTCAGTCTATGGATATATTCATACATTGTGTACTGTACAGTGGCTTCATGTTATGGGATCACGGTACAGGTAGTGTTGTCAGTCTATGGATATATTCATACATTGTGTACTGTACAGTGGCTTCATGTAGTGGGATCACAGTACAGGTAGTGTGTTCAGTCTATGGATATATTCATACATTGTGTACTGTACAGTGGCTTCATGTTGTGGGATCACAGTACAGGTAGTGTTGTCAGTCTATGGATATATTCATACATTGTGTACTGTACAGTGGCTTCATGTTATGGTATTACTGTACATGTAGTGTTGTCAGTCTATGGATATATTCATACTTTGTGTACTGTGCAGTGTCTTCTTGTTATGGTATTACTGTACAGGTAGTGTTGTCAGTCTGTGGATATATTCATACATTGTGTACTGTACAGTGGCTTCATGTTATGGGATTACTGTACAAGTAGTGTTGTCAGTCTATGGATATATTCAGACATTGTGTACTGTACAGTGTCTTCATGTTATGGGATTACTGTACAGGTAGTGTTGTCAGTCTATGGATATATTCATACATTGTGTACTGTACAGTGGCCTCTCTTGTTGTGGGATCACAGTACAGGTAGTGTTGTCAGTCTATGGATATATTCATACATTGTGTACTGTACAGTGGCCTCTCTTGTTGTGGGATCACGGTACAGGTAGTGTTGTCAGTCTATGGATATATTCATACATTGTGTACTGTACAGTGATCTCTCTTGTTATGGGATTACTGTACAGGTAGTGTTGTCAGTCTATGGATATATTCATACATTGTGTACTGTACAGTGATCTCTTGTTGTGGGATCACGGTACAGGTAGTGTTGTCAGTCTATGGATATATTCATACTTTGTGTACTGTACAGTGGCTTCATGTTATGGGATTACTGTACAGATAGTGTTGTCAGTCTATGGATATATTCATACATTGTGTACTGTACAGTGGCTTCATGTTATGGTATTACTGTACAGGTAGTGTTGTCAGTCTATGGATATATTCATACATTGTGTACTGTACAGTGGCCTCTCTTGTTATGGGATCACAGTACAGGTAGTGTTGTCAGTCTATGGATATATTCATACTTTGTGTACTGTACAGTGGCTTCATGTTATGGGATTACTGTACAGGTAGTGTTGTCAGTCTATGGATATATTCATACATTGTGTACTGTACAGTGGCTTCATGTTATGGGATTACTGTACAGGTAGTGTTGTCAGTCTGTGGATATATTCATACATTGTGTACTGTACAGTGGCTTTATGTTATGGTATTACAGTACAGGTAGTGTTGTCAGTCTATGGATATATTCATACATTGTGTACTGTACAGTGGCCTCTCTTGTTGTGGGATTACTGTACAGGTAGTGTTGTCAGTCTATGGATATATTGATACATTGTGTACTGTACAGTGTCTTCATGTTATGGTATTACTGTACAGGTAGTGTTGTCAGTCTGTGGATATATTCATACATTGTGTACTGTACAGTGGCCTCTCTTGTTATGGGATCACGGTACAGGTAGTGTTGTCAGTCTATGGATATATTCATACATTGTGTACTGTACAGTGGCCTCTCTTGTTGTGGGATTACTGTACAGGTAGTGTTGTCAGTCTATGGATATATTGATACATTGTGTACTGTACAGTGTCTTCATGTTATGGTATTACTGTACAGGTAGTGTTGTCAGTCTATGGATATATTCATACATTGTGTACTGTACAGTGATCTCTTGTTGTGGGATCACGGTACAGGTAGTGTTGTCAGTCTATGGATATATTCATACATTGTGTACTGTACAGTGGCTTCATGTTATGGGATTACTGTACAGGTAGTGTTGTCAGTCTATGGATATATTCATACATTGTGTACTGTACAGTGGCCTCTCTTGTTATGGGATTACTGTACAGGTAGTGTTGTCAGTCTGTGGATATATTCATACATTGTGTACTGTACAGTGGCTTCATGTTATGGTATTACTGTACTGGTAGTGTTGTCAGTCTATGGATATATTCATACATTGTGTACTGTACAGTGGCCTCTCTTGTTGTGGGATTACTGTACAGGTAGTATTGTCAGTCTATGGATATATTCATACATTGTGTACTGTACAGTGGCCTCTCTTGTTGTGGGATTACTGTACAGGTAGTGTTGTCAGTCTATGGATATATTCATACATTGTGTACTGTACAGTGGCCTCTCTTGTTATAGGATCACGGTACAGGTAGTGTTGTCAGTCTATGGATATATTCATACATTGTGTACTGTACAGTGGCTTCATGTTATGGTATTACTGTACAGATAGTGTTGTCAGTCTATGGATATATTCATACATTGTGTACTGTACAGTGTCTTCATGTTATGGGATTACTGTACAGATAGTGTTGTCAGTCTATGGATATATTCATACATTGTGTACTGTACAGTGGCCTCTCTTGTTATGGGATCACGGTACAGGTAGTGTTGTCAGTCTATGGATATATTCATACATTGTGTACTGTACAGTGGCTTCATGTTATGGTATTACTGTACAGGTAGTGTCAGTCTGTGGATATATTCATACATTGTGTACTGTACAGTGGCCTCTCTTGTTATGGGATCACGGTACAGGTAGTGTTGTCAGTCTATGGATATATTCATACATTGTGTACTGTACAGTGGCCTCTCTTGTTATGGGATTACTGTACAGGTAAGTGTTGTCAGTCTATGGATATATTCATACATTGTGTACTGTACAGTGGCTTCATGTTATGGGATCACGGTACAGGTAGTGTTGTCAGTCTATGGATATAGTCATACATTGTGTACTGTACAGTGGCTTCTCTTGTTATGGGATCACGGTACAGGTAGTGTTGTCAGTCTGTGGATATATTCATACATTGTGTACTGTACAGTGTCTTCATGTTATGGGATCACGGTACATGTAGTGTTGTTAGTCTATGGATATATTCCTACATTGTGTACTGTACAGTGGCCTCTCTTGTTATGGGATCACGGTACAGGTAGTGTTGTCAGTCTATGGATATATTCATACATTGTGTACTGTACAGTGGCCTCTCTTGTTATATTATTACTGTACAGGTAGTGTTGTCAGTCTATGGATATTTTCATACATTGTGTACTGTACAGTGATCTCTTGTTATGGGATCACGGTACAGGTAGTGTTGTCAGTCTATGGATATATTCATACATTGTGTACTGTACAGTGGCCTCTCTTGTTATATTATTACTGTACAGGTAGTGTTGTCAGTCTATGGATATTTTCATACATTGTGTACTGTACAGTGTCTTCATGTTATGGGATCACGGTACAGGTAGTGTTGTCAGTCTATGGATATATTCATACATTGTGTACTGTACAGTGGCTTCATGTTATGGGATTACTGTACAGGTAGTGTTGTCAGTCTATGGATATATTCATACATTGTGTACTGTACAGTGGCCTCTCTTGTTGTGGGATCACAGTACAGGTAGTGTTGTCAGTCTATGGATATATTCATACATTGTGTACTGTACAGTGGCTTCATGTTGTGGGATTACTGTACAGGTAGTGTTGTCAGTCTGTGGATATATTCATACATTGTGTACTGTACAGTGATCTCTTGTTGTGGGATCACAGTACAGGTAGTGTTGTCAGTCTATGGATATATTCATACATTGTGTACTGTACAGTGTCTTCATGTTGTGGGATCACAGTACAGGTAGTGTTGTCAGTCTATGGATATATTCATACATTGTGTACTGTACAGTGGCTTCATGTTATGGGATCACGGTACATGTAGTGTTGTCAGTCTATGGATATATTCATACATTGTGTACTGTACAGTGTCTTCATGTTATGGTATTACTGTACAGGTAGTGTTGTCAGTCTATGGATATATTCATACATTGTGTACTGTACAGTGGCTTCATGTTATGGGATCACGGTACAGGTAGTGTTGTCAGTCTATGGATATATTCATACATTGTGTACTGTACAGTGGCTTCATGTTATGGTATTACTGTACAGGTAGTGTTGTCAGTCTATGGATATATTCATACATTGTGTACTGTACAGTGGCTTCATGTTATGGGATTACTGTACAGGTAGTGTTGTCAGTCTATGGATATATTCATACATTGTGTACTGTACAGTGGCTTCATGTTATGGGATCACGGTACAGGTAGTGTTGTCAGTCTATGGATATATTCATACATTGTGTACTGTACAGTGGCTTCATGTTATGGGATTACTGTACAGGTAGTGTTGTCAGTCTGTGGATATATTCATACATTGTGTACTGTACAGTGGCTTCATGTAGTGGGATCACAGTACAGGTAGTGTGTTCAGTCTATGGATATATTCATACATTGTGTACTGTACAGTGGCTTCATGTTGTGGGATCACAGTACAGGTAGTGTTGTCAGTCTATGGATATATTCATACATTGTGTACTGTACAGTGGCTTCATGTTATGGTATTACTGTACATGTAGTGTTGTCAGTCTATGGATATATTCATACATTGTGTACTGTACAGTGTCTTCATGTTATGGTATTACTGTACATGTAGTGTTGTCAGTCTATGGATATATTCATACTTTGTGTACTGTGCAGTGTCTTCTTGTTATGGTATTACTGTACAGGTAGTGTTGTCAGTCTGTGGATATATTCATACATTGTGTACTGTACAGTGGCTTCATGTTATGGGATTACTGTACAAGTAGTGTTGTCAGTCTATGGATATATTCAGACATTGTGTACTGTACAGTGTCTTCATGTTATGGGATTACTGTACAGGTAGTGTTGTCAGTCTATGGATATATTCATACATTGTGTACTGTACAGTGGCCTCTCTTGTTATGGGATCACGGTACAGGTAGTGTTGTCAGTCTATGGATATATTCATACATTGTGTACTGTACAGTGGCTTCTCTTGTTATGGTATCACAGTACAGGTAGTATTGTCAGTCTATGGATATATTCATACATTGTGTACTGTACAGTGATCTCTCTTGTTATGGGATTACTGTACAGGTAGTGTTGTCAGTCTATGGATATATTCATACATTGTGTACTGTACAGTGATCTCTTGTTGTGGGATCACGGTACAGGTAGTGTTGTCAGTCTATGGATATATTCATACTTTGTGTACTGTACAGTGATCTCTTGTTGTGGGATCACGGTACAGGTAGTGTTGTCAGTCTATGGATATATTCATACATTGTGTACTGTACAGTGGCTTCTCTTGTTATGGTATCACAGTACAGGTAGTATTGTCAGTCTATGGATATATTCATACATTGTGTACTGTACAGTGTCTTCATGTTATGGGATCACGGTACAGGTAGTGTTGTCAGTCTATGGATATATTCATACATTGTGTACTGTACAGTGGCTTCTCTTGTTATGGTATCACAGTACAGGTAGTATTGTCAGTCTATGGATATATTCATACATTGTGTACTGTACAGTGGCTTCATGTTATGGGATCACGGTACACGTAGTGTTGTCAGTCTATGGATATATTCATACATTGTGTACTGTACAGTGGCTTCTCTTGTTATGGTATCACAGTACAGGTAGTATTGTCAGTCTATGGATATATTCATACATTGTGTACTGTACAGTGTCCTCTTGTTATGGGATCACGGTACAGGTAGTGTTGTCAGTCTATGGATATATTCATACATTGTGTACTGTACAGTGTCCTCTTGTTATGGGATCACGGTACAGGTAGTGTTGTCAGTCTATGGATATATTCATACATTGTGTACTGTACAGTGGCCTCTCTTGTTATGGGATCACAGTACAGGTAGTGTTGTCAGTCTATGGATATATTCATACTTTGTGTACTGTACAGTGGCTTCATGTTATGGGATTACTGTACAGGTAGTGTTGTCAGTCTATGGATATATTCATACATTGTGTACTGTACAGTGGCTTCATGTTATGGGATTACTGTACAGGTAGTGTTGTCAGTCTGTGGATATATTCATACATTGTGTACTGTACAGTGGCCTCTCTTGTTGTGGGATTACTGTACAGGTAGTGTTGTCAGTCTATGGATATATTGATACATTGTGTACTGTACAGTGTCTTCATGTTATGGGATTACTGTACAGGTAGTGTTGTCAGTCTGTGGATATATTCATACATTGTGTACTGTACAGTGGCCTCTCTTGTTATGGGATCACGGTACAGGTAGTGTTGTCAGTCTATGGATATATTCATACATTGTGTACTGTACAGTGTCTTCATGTTGTGGGATTACTGTACAGGTAGTGTTGTCAGTCTATGGATATATTCATACATTGTGTACTGTACAGTGGCTTCATGTTATGGGATTACTGTACAGGTAGTGTTGTCAGTCTATGGATATATTCATACATTGTGTACTGTACAGTGGCCTCTCTTGTTATGGGATTACTGTACAGGTAGTGTTGTCAGTCTATGGATATATTCATACATTGTGTACTGTACAGTGGCCTCTCTTGTTATGGGATTACTGTACAGGTAGTGTTGTCAGTCTATGGATATATTCATACATTGTGTACTGTACAGTGTCTTCATGTTATGGGATCACGGTACAGGTAGTGTTGTCAGTCTGTGGATATATTCATACATTGTGTACTGTACAGTGATCTCTTGTTATGGTATTACTGTACAGGTAGTGTTGTCAGTCTATGGATATATTCATACATTGTGTACTGTACAGTGGCTTCATGTTATGGTATTACTGTACAGATAGTGTTGTCAGTCTATGGATATATTCATACATTGTGTACTGTACAGTGTCTTCATGTTATGGTATTACTGTACAGGTAGTGTTGTCAGTCTGTGGATATATTCATACATTGTGTACTGTACAGTGTCTTCATGTTATGGGATCACGGTACATGTAGTGTTGTCAGTCTATGGATATATTCATACATTGTGTACTGTACAGTGTCTTCATGTTATGGGATCACTGTACAGGTAGTGTTGTCAGTCTATGGATATATTCATACATTGTGTACTGTACAGTGGCTTCATGTTGTGGGATTACTGTACAGGTAGTGTTGTCAGTCTATGGATATATTCATACATTGTGTACTGTACAGTGGCCTCTCTTGTTATGGGATCACGGTACAGGTAGTGTTGTCAGTCTATGGATATATTCATACATTGTGTACTGTACAGTGGCTTCATGTTATGGTATTACTGTACAGGTAGTGTCAGTCTGTGGATATATTCATACATTGTGTACTGTACAGTGGCCTCTCTTGTTATGGGATTACTGTACAGGTAGTGTTGTCAGTCTATGGATATATTCATACATTGTGTACTGTACAGTGGCTTCTCTTGTTATGGGATCACGGTACAGGTAGTGTTGTCAGTCTGTGGATATATTCATACATTGTGTACTGTACAGTGTCTTCATGTTATGGGATCACGGTACATGTAGTGTTGTTAGTCTATGGATATATTCATACATTGTGTACTGTACAGTGTCTTCATGTTATGGGATCACGGTACATGTAGTGTTGTCAGTCTATGGATATATTCATACATTGTGTACTGTACAGTGGCCTCTCTTGTTATGGGATCACGGTACAGGTAGTGTTGTCAGTCTATGGATATATTCATACATTGTGTACTGTACAGTGGCCTCTCTTGTTATATTATTACTGTACAGGTAGTGTTGTCAGTCTATGGATATTTTCATACATTGTGTACTGTACAGTGATCTCTTGTTATGGGATCACGGTACAGGTAGTGTTGTCAGTCTATGGATATATTCATACATTGTGTACTGTACAGTGATCTCTTGTTATGGTATTACTGTACAGGTAGTGTTGTCAGTCTATGGATATATTCATACATTGTGTACTGTACAGTGATCTCTTGTTATGGTATTACTGTACAGGTAGTGTTGTCAGTCTATGGATATATTCATACATTGTGTACTGTACAGTGGCCTCTCTTGTTATATTATTACTGTACAGGTAGTGTTGTCAGTCTATGGATATTTTCATACATTGTGTACTGTACAGTGTCTTCATGTTATGGGATCACGGTACAGGTAGTGTTGTCAGTCTATGGATATATTCATACATTGTGTACTGTACAGTGGCTTCATGTTATGGGATTACTGTACAGGTAGTGTTGTCAGTCTATGGATATATTCATACATTGTGTACTGTACAGTGGCCTCATGTTATGGGATTACTGTACAGGTAGTGTTGTCAGTCTGTGGATATATTCATACATTGTGTACTGTACAGTGATCTCTTGTTGTGGGATCACAGTACAGGTAGTGTTGTCAGTCTATGGATATATTCATACATTGTGTACTGTACAGTGGCTTCATGTTATGGGATCACGGTACATGTAGTGTTGTCAGTCTATGGATATATTCATACATTGTGTACTGTACAGTGGCTTCATGTTATGGGATCACGGTACAGGTAGTGTTGTCAGTCTATGGATATATTCATACATTGTGTACTGTACAGTGGCTTCATGTTATGGTATTATTGTACAGGTAGTGTTGTCAGTCTATGGATATATTCATACATTGTGTACTGTACAGTGGCTTCATGTTATGGGATTACTGTACAGGTAGTGTTGTCAGTCTATGGATATATTCATACATTGTGTACTGTACAGTGGCTTCATGTTATGGGATCACGGTACAGGTAGTGTTGTCAGTCTATGGATATATTCATACATTGTGTACTGTACAGTGGCTTCATGTTATGGGATTACTGTACAGGTAGTGTTGTCAGTCTATGGATATATTCATACATTGTGTACTGTACAGTGGCTTCATGTTGTGGGATTACTGTACTGGTAGTGTTGTCAGTCTATGGATATATTCATACATTGTGTACTGTACAGTGGCCTCTCTTGTTATGGGATTACTGTACAGGTAGTGTTGTCAGTCTGTGGATATATTCATACATTGTGTACTGTACAGTGGCCTCTTGTTATGGTATTACTGTACTGGTAGTGTTGTCAGTCTGTGGATATATTCATACATTGTGTACTGTACAGTGGCCTCTCTTGTTGTGGGATTACTGTACAGGTAGTGTTGTCAGTCTATGGATATATTCATACATTGTGTACTGTACAGTGGCTTCATGTTATGGTATTACTGTACTGGTAGTGTTGTCAGTCTGTGGATATATTCATACATTGTGTACTGTACAGTGGCCTCTCTTGTTATGGGATTACTGTACTGGTAGTGTTGTCAGTCTGTGGATATATTCATACATTGTGTACTGTACAGTGGCTTCATGTTGTGGGATTACTGTACTGGTAGTGTTGTCAGTCTATGGATATATTCATACATTGTGTACTGTACAGTGGCCTCTCTTGTTGTGGGATCACGGTACAGGTAGTGTTGTCAGTCTATGGATATATTCATACATTGTGTACTGTACAGTGGCCTCTCTTGTTGTGGGATCACGGTACAGGTAGTGTTGTCAGTCTGTGGATATATTCATACATTGTGTACTGTACAGTGTCTTCATGTTATGGGATTACTGTACAGGTAGTGTTGTCAGTCTGTGGATATATTCATACATTGTGTACTGTACAGTGTCTTCATGTTATGGTATTACTGTACAGGTAGTGTTGTCAGTCTGTGGATATATTCATACATTGTGTACTGTACAGTGGCCTCTTGTTGTTTGATCACTGTACAGGTAGTGTGGTCAGTCCTTGTCCATATTCATACATACATTGTGTACTGTACAATGGCCTCATGGGCTTACTGTACAGGTAGTGTGGTCAGTCCATGTCCATATTCATACATACATTGTGTACTGTACAGTGGCCTCTTGTTGTTTGATCACTGTACAGGTAGTGTGGTCAGTCCTTGTCCATATTCATACATACATTGTGTACTGTACAGTGGCCTCTTGTTGTTTGATCACTGTACAGGTAGTGTGGTCAGTCCTTATCCATATTCATACATACATTGTGTACTGTACAGTGGCCTCATGGGATTACTGTACAGGTAGTGTGGTCAGTCCTTGTCCATATTCATACATACATTGTGTACTGTACAGTGGCCTCTTGTTGTTTGATCACTGTACAGGTAGTGTGGTCAGTCCTTGTCCATATTCATACATACATTGTGTACTGTACAGTGGCCTCTTGTTGTTTGATCACTGTACAGGTAGTGTGGTCAGTCCTTATCCATATTCATACATACATTGTGTACTGTACAGTGGCCTCATGGGATTACTGTACAGGTAGTGTGGTCAGTCCATGTCCATATTCATACATACATTGTGTACTGTACAGTGGCCTCATGGGATTACTGTACAGGTAGTGTGGTCAGTCCTTATCCATATTCATACATACATTGTGTACTGTACAGTGGCCTCATGGGATTACTGTACAGGTAGTGTGGTCAGTCTGTGGCCATAGATATACATTATGTACTGTACTGTGGCCTCTTGTTTGATAACACTACCTGTACAGTGATCAGTGTGGATATATCTCTGTCAGGGCTGGTAAGTTTTCCTCAGGTTCATACTGTAGAGGTATTAGGATATCCTGTATAAGAATGCATCTTTTGTTTAATCCTCAGTATTATCAGGTATTATAGGCTTCTAAATGAAATGGTGTGACGAGTGGAACTGACCTCCCAGGGGAAAACAAAATTAGTTTTTTTTTTCTAACTTTCTTAATAATGTCTCCCAATACAGTGACCAATATGAGCTCCGCTAAGCACTGTATGAGAATAGCGCGTAAGAAGGCTCCTGCAGTGCTGGACAAGTCTTATTTATATAATTTATTACCTGCGGGTGATGACCGGACGCATACGTTGGGCCACCTCGCCTTCCTGTGGTCCATCGTACCTGTACTGGGAATGCTGGGAGATCCACAGGAGGAGCAAATGAACGGGGAACAGATTATTAAAGCAATTAAGAGCCATTTTACACATTACATGAAACATATTATGTAAAACTGGTTTAAACTTCATACATGTGTGGCCCGAGTACCACTCATGTAAGGTCTCATACAAGCGTGGCCCGAGTACCACTCATGTAAGGTCTCATACAAGCGTGGCCCGAGTACCACTTATGTAAGGTCTCATACAACAGTGGCGCGAATTCCACTTATGTAAGGTCTCATAAAGGCGTGGCCCGAGTACCACTCGTGTAAGGTCTCATACAAGCGTGGCCCGAGTACCTCTCATGTAAGGTCTCATACAAACGTGGCCCGAGTACCTCTCGTGTAAGGTCTCATACAAGCATAGCCCAGTACCACTCGTGTAAGGTCTCATACAAGCGTGGCCCGAGTACCACTCATGTAAGGTCTCATACAAGCGTGGTCCGAGTACCACTCATGTAAGGTCTCATACAAGCGTGGCCCGAGTACCACTCATGTAAGGTCTCATACAAGCGTGGCCCGAGTTCCACTCGTGTAAGGTCTCATACAAGCGTGGCCCAAGTACCACTCATGTAAGGTCTCCTACAAGTGTGGCCCGAGTACCACTCATGTAAGGTCTCCTACAAGTGTGGCCCGAGTACCACTCGTGTAAGGTCTCATACAAGCGTGGCCCCAGTATCTCTCGTGTAAGGTCTCATACAAGCGTGGCCCGAGTACCACTCATGTAAGGTCTCATACAAGCGTGGCCCGAGTACCTCTCGTGTAAGGTCTCATACAAACGTGGCCCCAGTACCTCTCGTGTAAGGTCTCATACAAACTTGGCCCAAGTACCACTCGTGTAAGGTCTCCTACAAGCGTGGCCCAAGTACCACTCGTGTAAGGTCTCATACAAGCGTGGCCCAAGTACCACTCGTGTAAGGTCTCCCACAAGCGTGGCCCAAGTACCACTCAATTGGCAATGAGACTAAAATTGTCTAGAAAAAAGCTATATATCTAGTTTTTAATAAAAAATGAATACATTTTACAGTTGGATCTAAATATTTTAACAACACACGCAAGATTCAGCTCTGAGGAGATGATGTAACGCAAAATAGATTGATGTACTTATAAACTTGGCACAGCTGCTAATATGATTAGTTTGGTGTATACTTGGCAAACAGCTGTTTTTTTTTTCTTGAACTACAGTTAGCATTTAACTCATTTTCTGTCAGCATGGCCTGCACCATATTGCATACCATGAAAGGGTTACTAAACTAAGAAAAGATCATTCCAAATTCCTGCCTTAATTTGAGAGGACTTTCAAGTTGCAGTTCAAACATAAGTCATTTAGTGGCTTGGAGCGTCTTAACTAGGATATGGAGGTCATGAGCCGGCCCCACTGGCACACTTAACCCTGGACACCAGGTACCATCTTATCAAACACAAAACCTAATCAAATATCTGAGTCAGAAGCTAAATTGTTTTATTTGTATCATTAGGGAGGACTAGTGACATCACCCAGACCATGAGTGACATCACACAGCTACAGACACTGAATCACTGACATTCCTTGTACTTCCTCTCTGTCCTTAAGCATCAGAGCCCAATCTCAAGCTGCGTTCCCGACTGAAGCAGAAGGTGGCCGAGAGGAGGAGCAGTCCCCTCCTACGTAGAAAGGAAGGTGCAGGAGTCACAACACTGAAGAAGCGCCCCATGGATGTGTCTGGTGAGTGAGGGGAATAACTGTGCGTATAGTTATATACCAGGGTTCTGGCGGTACTGCACACTACATCCAGATTACGGGCTTGGGGTTCTAGCAGTACTGCACACTACATCCAGATTACGGGCTTGGGGTTCTAGCAGTACTGCACACTACATCCAGATTACGGGCTTGGGGTTCTAGCAGTACTGCACACTACATCCAGATTACAGGCTTGGGGTTCTAGCAGTACTGCACACCACATCCAGATTACGGGCTTGGGGTTCTAGCAGTACTGCACACCACATCCAGATTACGGGCTCGGGGTTCTGGCGGTACTGCACACCACATCCAGATTACGGGCTTGGGGTTCTAGCAGTACTGCACACTACATCCAGATTACAGGCTTGGGGTTCTAGCAGTACTGCACACCACATCCAGATTACGGGCTTGGGGTTCTAGCAGTACTGCACACCACATCCAGATTACGGGCTCGGGGTTCTGGCGGTACTGCACACCACATCCAGATTACGGGCTTGGGGTTCTAGCAGTACTGCACACTACATCCAGATTACAGGCTTGGGGTTCTAGCAGTACTGCACACCACATCCAGATTACGGGCTTGGGGTTCTAGCAGTACTGCACACTACATCCAGATTACAGGCTTGGGGTTCTAGCAGTACTGCACACCACATCCAGATTACGGGCTCGGGGTTCTGGCGGTACTGCACACCACATCCAGATTACGGGCTTGGGGTTCTGGCGGTACTGCACACCACATCCAGATTACGGGCTTGGGGTTCTAGCAGTACTGCACACCACATGCAGATTACGGGCTTGGGGTTCTAGCAGTACTGCACACCACATGCAGATTACCGGCTTGGGGTTCTAGCAGTACTGCACACCACATCCAGATTACGGGCTTGGGGTTCTAGCAGTACTGCACACTACATCCAGATTACGGGCTTGGGGTTCTAGCAGTACTGCACACTACATCCAGATTACGGGCTTGGGGTTCTAGCAGTACTGCACACCACATCCAGATTACAGGCTTGGGGTTCTAGCAGTACTGCACACCACATCCAGATTACGGGCTCGGGGTTCTAGCAGTACTGCACACCACATCCAGATTACGGGCTCGGGGTTCTAGCAGTACTGCACACCACATCCAGATTACAGGCTCGGGGTTCTGGCGGTACTGCACACCACATCCAGATTACGGGCTCGGGGTTCTAGCAGTACTGCACACCACATCCAGATTACGGGCTCGGGGTTCTGGCGGTACTGCACACCACATCCAGATTACGGGCTTGGGGTTCTGGCGGTACTGCACACCACATCCAGATTACGGGCTTGGGGTTCTAGCAGTACTGCACACTACATCCAGATTACGGGCTTGGGGTTCTAGCAGTACTGCACACCACATCCAGATTACTGGCTTGGGGTTCTGGCGGTACTGCACACCACATCCAGATTACGGGCTTGGGGTTCTGGCGGTACTGCACACCACATTCAGCTTACGGGCTTGGGGTTCTAGCAGTACTGCACACCACATCCAGATTACGGGCTTGGGGTTCTAGCAGTACTGCACACCACATCCAGATTACGGGCTTGGGGTTCTAGCAGTACTGCACACCACATCCAGATTACGGGCTTGGGGTTCTAGCAGTACTGCACACCACATCCAGATTACGGGCTTGGGGTTCTAGCAGTACTGCACACCACATCCAGATTACGGGCTTGGGGTTCTAGCAGTACTGCACACCACATGCAGATTACGGGCTTGGGGTTCTAGCAGTACTGCACACCACATGCAGATTACGTGCTTGGGGTTCTAGCAGTACTGCACACTACTTTCAGATTACGGGCTTGGGGTTCTAGCAGTACTGCACAACACATCCAGATTACGGGCTTGGGGTTCTAGCAGTACTGCACACCACATCCAGATTACGGGCTTGGGGTTCTGGCGGTACTGCACACTACATCCAGATTACAGGCTTGGGGTTCTGGCAGGACTGCACACCACATGCAGATTACGGGCTCTGGGTTCTAGCAGTACTGCACACTACATCCAGATTACGGGCTTGGGGTTCTAGCAGTACTGCACACCACATCCAGATTACGGGCTTGGGGTTCTAGCAGTACTGCACACTACATCCAGATTACGGGCTTGGTGTTCTAGCAGTACTGCACACCACATCCAGATTACGGGCTTGGGGTTCTAGCAGTACTGCACACCACATCCAGATTACGGGCTTGGGGTTCTAGCAGTACTGCACACTACATCCAGATTACGGGCTTGGGGTTCTAGCAGTACTGCACACCACATGCAGATTACGGGCTTGGGGTTCTAGCAGTACTGCACACCACATGCAGATTACGGGCTTGGGGTTCTAGCAGTACTGCACACTACATCCAGATTACGGGCTTGGGGTTCTAGCAGTACTGCACACCACATCCAGATTACGGGCTTGGGGTTCTAGCAGTACTGCACACCACATCCAGATTACGGGCTTGGGGTTCTAGCAGTACTGCACACCACATCCAGATTACAGGCTTGGGGTTCTGGCAGGACTGCACACCACATGCAGATTACGGGCTCTGGGTTCTAGCAGTACTGCACACTACATCCAGATTACGGGCTTGGGGTTCTAGCAGTACTGCACACCACATCCAGATTACGGGCTTGGGGTTCTAGCAGTACTGCACACTACATCCAGATTACGGGCTTGGGGTTCTAGCAGTACTGCACACCACATCCAGATTACGGGCTTGGGGTTCTAGCAGTACTGCACACCACATCCAGATTACGGGCTTGGGGTTCTAGCAGTACTGCACACTACATCCAGATTACGGGCTTGGGGTTCTAGCAGTACTGCACACTACATCCAGATTACGGGCTCGGGGTTCTAGCAGTACTGCACACTACATCCAGATTACGGGCTCGGGGTTCTAGCAGTACTGCACACCACATCCAGATTACGGGCTCGGGGTTCTGGCAGTACTGCACACCACATCCAGATTACGGGCTCTGGGTTCTGGCACATGTCTTGCTATGTTGAGTCTTGAGAGGTATATACATTGCTCAGTATAATCCCCCCAATCTTTCTGCTGTGTAGACTCTGCGTGTAATAGTGCCCCCGGCTCCGGGCCCAGCTCTCCAAACAACAGCTCCAGCAACATCAGTACAGAGAATGGAATCGCTGGACCCCTCGGGATGCAGGCAGAGGTAACATAGAACTGACTGATGGGCCTGTAACAGGACGGTCTGTACGGCTCTGACTGATGGGCCTGTAACAGGACGGTCTGTACGGCTCTGACTGATGGGCCTGTAACAGGACGGTCTGCACGGCTCTGACTGAAGGACGCGTAACGGGACGGTCTGTACGGCTCTGACTGGTGGGCGCGTAACGGGACGGTCTGTACGGCTCTGACTGATGGGCGCGTAACGGGACAGTCTGTACGGCTCTGACTGATGGGCCTGTAACAGGACGGTCTGTACGGCTCTGACTGAAGGACGCGTAACGGGACGGTCTGTACGGCTCTGACTGAAGGACGCGTAACGGGACGGTCTGTACGGCTCTGACTGAAGGACGCGTAACGGGACAGTCTGTACGGCTCTGACTGAAGGACGCGTAACGGGACGGTCTGTACGGCTCTGACTGAAGGACGCGTAACGGGACGGTCTGTACGGCTCTGACTGAAGGACGCGTAACGGGACGGTCTGTACGGCTCTGACTGATGGGCGCGTAACGGGACAGTCTGTACGGCTCTGACTGAAGGACGCGTAACGGGACGGTCTGTACGGCTCTGACTGAAGGACGCGCAACGGGACGGTCTGTACGGCTCTGACTGAAGGACGCGTAACGGGACAGTCTGTACGGCTCTGACTGAAGGACGCGTAACGGGACGGTCTGTACGGCTCTGACTGAAGGACGCGTAACGGGACGGTCTGTACGGCTCTGACTGAAGGACGCGTAACGGGACGGTCTGTACGGCTCTGACTGAAGGACGCGTAACGGGACGGTCTGTACGGCTCTGACTGAAGGACGCGTAACGGGACAGTCTGTACGGCTCTGACTGTAGGACGCGTAACGGGACAGTCTGTACGGCTCTGACTGGTGGGCCTGTAACGGGACGGTCTGTATGGCTCTGACTGTAGGACGCATAACGAGACGGTCTGTACTGCTCTGACTGAAGGACGCGTAACGGGACAGTCTGTACGGCTCTGACTGAAGGACGCGTAACGGGACAGTCTGTACGGCTCTGACTGAAGGACGCGTAACGGGACGGTCTGTACGGCTCTGACTGAAGGACGCGTAACGGGACAGTCTGTACGGCTCTGACTGAAGGACGCGTAACGGGACAGTCTGTACGGCTCTGACTGGTGGGCCTGTAACGGGACGGTCTGTATGGCTCTGACTGTAGGACGCATAACGAGACGGTCTGTACTGCTCTGACTGATGGGCGCGTAACGGGACAGTCTGTATGGCTCTGACTGTAGGACGCATAACGAGACGGTCTGTACGGCTCTGACTGATGGGCGCGTAACGGGACAGTCTGTATGGCTCAGACTGAAGGACGCGTAACGGGACAGTCTGTACGGCTCTGACTGAAGGACGCGTAACGGGACTGTCTGTATGGCTCTGACTGAAGGACGCGTAACGGGACAGTCTGTACGGCTCTGACTGAAGGACGCGTAACGGGACGTCCTGTATGGCTCTGACTGAAGGACGCATAACGAGACGGTCTGTACGGCTCTGACTGAAGGACGCATAACGAGACGGTCATTATGGCCCTGACTGAAGGACGCGTAACGGGACGTCCTGTACGGCTCTGACTGAAGGACGCATAACGAGACGGTCATTATGGCTCTGACTGATGGGCCTGTAACGGGACGGTCATTATGGCCCTGACTGAAGGACGCGTAACGGGACGTCCTGTATGGCTCTGACTGAAGGACGCATAACGGGACAGTCTGTACGGCTCTAACTGAAGGGCCTGTAACGGGACAGTCTGTACGGCTCTGACTGAAGGACGCATAACGAGACGGTCTGTACGGCTCTGACTGAAGGACGCGTAACGGGACGGTCTGTACGGCTCTGACTGAAGGACGCATAACGAGACGGTCTGTACGGCTCTGACTGAAGGACGCATAACGAGACGGTCATTATGGCTCTGACTGATGGGCCTGTAACGGGACGGTCATTATGGCCCTGACTGAAGGACGCGTAACGGGACGTCCTGTATGGCTCTGACTGAAGGACGCATAACGAGACGGTCATTATGGCTCTAACTGAAGGGCCTGTAACGGGACAGTCTGTACGGCCCTGACTGAAGGACGCGTAACGGGACAGTCTGTACGGCCCTGACTGAAGGACGCGTAACGGGACAGTCTGTACGGCTCTGACTGAAGGACGCATAACGAGACGGTCATTATGGCTCTGACTGATGGGCCTGTAACGGGACGGTCATTATGGCCCTGACTGAAGGACGCGTAACGGGACGGTCATTATGGCTCTGACTGAAGGACGCATAACGAGACGGTCATTATGGCTCTGACTGAAGGACGCGCAACGGGACTGTTGTGAACACTCCAAGATTCCTATTCTTTGCGTCTTTTGTGGCGCTCTCTTATACTTCCTTTCTATTTCAGGCCTCTCTAGCTCACCGACTGGTCAGCAGGGAGGGCTCCGTGACTCAACTCCCTCTGTACACATCGCCCTCCCTACCCAACATTACGCTGGGACTGCCAGCCAGCGCCTCCGCTAATGTAAGTGCCCGCAGGACAGCGGAGGAGAATGTGGTCACTGAGAGAGCTTTACGTATGAAGTAAATGTGTGAGAGAAGTGTAAGAGAGTGGCGTATGGGGCGTCTCCAGAAAAGCGAAGGTCCTTGTGAGGGAGTTAACTTACCATCCACCCCCGTGTGACAGATACTGGATTATTGGTGTGTCCCTCCCTCTGTGTGACAGATACTGGATTATTGGTGTGTCCCTCCCCTGTGTGACAGATACTGGATTATTGGTGTGTCCCTCCCCCTGTGTGACAGATACTGGATTATTGGTGTGTCCCCCCCCCCCCTGTGTGACAGATACTGGATTATTGGTGTGTCCCTCCCCCTGTGTGACAGATACTGGATTATTGGTGTGTCCCTCCCCCTGTGTGACAGATACTGGATTATTGGTGTGTCCCTCCCCCTGTGTGACAGATACTGGATTATTGGTGTGTCCCTCCCTCTGTGTGACAGATACTGGATTATTGGTGTGTCCCTCCCCCTGTGTGACAGATACTGGATTATTGGTGTGTCCCTCCCTCTGTGTGACAGATACTGGATTATTGGTGTGTCCCTCCCTCCTGTGTGACAGATACTGGATTATTGGTGTGTCCCCCCCCCTGTGTGACAGATACTGGATTATTGGTGTGTCCCTCCCCCCGTGTGACAGATACTGGATTATTGGTGTGTCCCTCCCCCTCTGTGACAGATACTGGATTATTTGTGTGTCCCTCCCTCTGTGTGACAGATACTGGATTATTGGTGTGTCCCTCCCCCCGTGTGACAGATACTGGATTATTGGTGTGTCCCTCCCCCTCTGTGACAGATACTGGATTATTGGTGTGTCCCTCCCCTCTGTGTGACAGATACTGGATTATTGGTGTGTCCCTCCCCCCTGTGTGACAGATACTGGATTATTGGTGTGTCCCTCCCCCTCTGTGACAGATACTGGATTATTGGTGTGTCCCTCCCCCTGTGTGACAGATACTGGATTATTGGTGTGTCCCCCCTGTGTGACAGATACTGGATTATTGGTGTGTCCCTCCCCCTGTGTGACAGATACTGGATTATTGGTGTGTCCCTCCCCCCGTGTGACAGATACTGGATTATTGGTGTGTCCCTCCCCCTCTGTGACAGATACTGGATTATTGGTGTGTCCCTCCCCTCTGTGTGACAGATACTGGATTATTGGTGTGTCCCTCCCCCCTGTGTGACAGATACTGGATTATTGGTGTGTCCCTCCCCCTCTGTGACAGATACTGGATTATTGGTGTGTCCCTCCCCCTGTGTGACAGATACTGGATTATTGGTGTGTCCCCCCTGTGTGACAGATACTGGATTATTGGTGTGTCCCTCCTCCTGTGTGACAGATACTGGATTATTGGTGTGTCCCTCCGTGTGACAGATACTGGATTATTGGTGTGTCCCTCCCTCTGTGTGACAGATACTGGATTATTGGTGTGTCCCTCCCTGTGTGTGACAGATACTGGATTATTGGTGTGTCCCTCCCTCTGTGTGACAGATACTGGATTATTGGTGTGTCCCTCCTCCTGTGTGACAGATACTGGATTATTGGTGTGTCCCTCCCCCCGTGTGACAGATACTGGATTATTGGTGTGTCCCTCCCCCCGTGTGACAGATACTGGATTATTGGTGTGTCCCTCCCCCCGTGTGACAGATACTGGATTATTGGTGTGTCCCTCCCTCTGTGTGACAGATACTGGATTATTGGTGTGTCCCTCCCCCCATGTGACAGATACTGGATTATTGGTGTGTCCCTCCCCCTGTGTGACAGATACTGGATTATTGGTGTGTCCCTCCCTCTGTGTGACAGATACTGGATTATTGGTGTGTCCCTCCCCTCCTGTGTGACAGATACTGGATTATTGGTGTGTCCCTCCCCCTGTGTGACAGATACTGGATTATTGGTGTGTCCCTCCCCCTGTGTGACAGATACTGGATTATTGGTGTGTCCCTCCCCCTGTGTGACAGATACTGGATTATTGGTGTGTCCCTCCCCCTGTGTGACAGATACTGGATTATTGGTGTGTCCCTCCTCCTGTGTGACAGATACTGGATTATTGGTGTGTCCCTCCCTCCTGTGTGACAGATACTGGATTATTGGTGTGTCCCCTCCTCCTGTGTGACAGATACTGGATTATTGGTGTGTCCCGCCCCCTGTGTGACAGATACTGGATTATTGGTGTGTCCCTCCCCCTGTGTGACAGATACTGGATTATTGGTGTGTCCCTCCCCCTGTGTGACAGATACTGGATTATTGGTGTGTCCCTCCTCCTGTGTGACAGATACTGGATTATTGGTGTGTCCCTCCCCCTGTGTGACAGATACTGGATTATTGGTGTGTCCCTCCTCCTGTGTGACAGATACTGGATTATTGGTGTGTGTCCTCCCCCTGTGTGACAGATACTGGATTATTGGTGAGTCCCTCCTCCTGTGTGACAGATACTGGATTATTGGTGTGTCCCTCCCCCCGTGTGACAGATACTGGATTATTGGTGAGTCCCTCCTCCTGTGTGACAGATACTGGATTATTGGTGTGTCCCTCCCCCCTGTGTGACAGATACTGGATTATTGGTGTGTCCCTCCCTCTGTGTGACAGATACTGGATTATTGGTGTGTCCCTCCTCCTGTGTGACAGATACTGGATTATTGGTGTGTCCCTCCCTCTGTGTGACAGATACTGGATTATTGGTGTGTCCCTCCCCCCTGTGTGACAGATACTGGATTATTGGTGTGTCCCTCCCTCTGTGTGACAGATACTGGATTATTGGTGTGTCCCTCCTCCTGTGTGACAGATACTGGATTATTGGTGTGTCCCTCCCCCTGTGTGACAGATACTGGATTATTGGTGTGTCCCTCCTCCTGTGTGACAGATACTGGATTATTGGTGTGTCCCTCCCCTGTGTGACAGATACTGGATTATTGGTGTGTCCCTCCCTCTGTGTGACAGATACTGGATTATTGGTGTGTCCCTCCCTCTGTGTGACAGATACTGGATTATTGGTGTGTCCCTCCCTCTGTGTGACAGATACTGGATTATTGGTGTGTCCCTCCCCCCTGTGTGACAGATACTGGATTATTGGTGTGTCCCTCCCTCCTGTGTGACAGATACTGGATTATTGGTGTGTCCCTCCCTCTGTGTGACAGATACTGGATTATTGGTGTGTCCCTCCCTCTGTGTGACAGATACTGGATTATTGGTGTGTCCCTCCCCCTGTGTGACAGATACTGGATTATTGGTGTGTCCCTCCCCCTGTGTGACAGATACTGGATTATTGGTGTGTCCCTCCCTCTGTGTGACAGATACTGGATTATTGGTGTGTCCCTCCTCCTGTGTGACAGATACTGGATTATTGGTGTGTCCCTCCCCTGTGTGACAGATACTGGATTATTGGTGTGTCCCTCCCTCTGTGTGACAGATACTGGATTATTGGTGTGTCCCTCCCCCCTGTGTGACAGATACTGGATTATTGGTGTGTCCCTCCCTCCTGTGTGACAGATACTGGATTATTGGTGTGTCCCTCCCTCTGTGTGACAGATACTGGATTATTGGTGTGTCCCCTCCCCCTGTGTGACAGATACTGGATTATTGGTGTGTCCCTCCCCCTGTGTGACAGATACTGGATTATTGGTGTGTCCCTCCCCCCGTGTGACAGATACTGGATTATTGGTGTGTCCCTCCCCCGTGTGACAGATACTGGATTATTGGTGTGTCCCTCCCCCTGTGTGACAGATACTGGATTATTGGTGTGTCCCTCCTCCTGTGTGACAGATACTGGATTATTGGTGTGTCCCTCCCCCCGTGTGACAGATACTGGATTATTGGTGTGTCCCTCCCTCTGTGTGACAGATACTGGATTATTGGTGTGTCCCTCCCCCTGTGTGACAGATACTGGATTATTGGTGTGTCCCTCCCCCCTGTGTGACAGATACTGGATTATTGGTGTGTCCCTCCCCCTGTGTGACAGATACTGGATTATTGGTGTGTCCCTCCCTCTGTGTGACAGATACTGGATTATTGGTGTGTCCCTCCTCCTGTGTGACAGATACTGGATTATTGGTGTGTCCCTCCCCCTGTGTGACAGATACTGGATTATTGGTGTGTCCCTCCCCATGTGTGACAGATACTGGATTATTGGTGTGTCCCTCCTCCTGTGTGACAGATACTGGATTATTGGTGTGTCCCTCCCTCCTGTGTGACAGATACTGGATTATTGGTGTGTCCCTCCCCCTGTGTGACAGATACTGGATTATTGGTGTGTCCCTCCCCCTGTGTGACAGATACTGGATTATTGGTGTGTCCCTCCCCCTGTGTGACAGATACTGGATTATTGGTGTGTCCCTCCCCCTGTGTGACAGATACTGGATTATTGGTGTGTCCCTCCCCCTGTGTGACAGATACTGGATTATTGGTGTGTCCCTCCCCTGTGTGACAGATACTGGATTATTGGTGTGTCCCTCCCTCTGTGTGACAGATACTGGATTATTGGTGTGTCCCTCCCCCTGTGTGACAGATACTGGATTATTGGTGTGTCCCTCCCTCCTGTGTGACAGATACTGGATTATTGGTGTGTCCCTCCCTCCTGTGTGACAGATACTGGATTATTGGTGTGTCCCTCCTCCTGTGTGACAGATACTGGATTATTGGTGTGTCCCTCCCTCTGTGTGACAGATACTGGATTATTGGTGTGTCCCTCCCCCGTGTGACAGATACTGGATTATTGGTGTGTCCCTCCCCCCTGTGTGACAGATACTGGATTATTGGTGTGTCCCTCCCCTCTGTGTGACAGATACTGGATTATTGGTGTGTCCCTCCCCCTGTGTGACAGATACTGGATTATTGGTGTGTCCCTCCTCCTGTGTGACAGATACTGGATTATTGGTGTGTCCCTCCCTCTGTGTGACAGATACTGGATTATTGGTGTGTCCCTCCCCCGTGTGACAGATACTGGATTATTGGTGTGTCCCTCCCCCGTGTGACAGATACTGGATTATTGGTGTGTCCCTCCCCCGTGTGACAGATACTGGATTATTGGTGTGTCCCTCCCCCCGTGTGACAGATACTGGATTATTGGTGTGTCCCTCCCCCGTGTGACAGATACTGGATTATTGGTGTGTCCCTCCCTCTGTGTGACAGATACTGGATTATTGGTGTGTCCCTCCCCCTGTGTGACAGATACTGGATTATTGGTGTGTCCCTCCCCCTGTGTGACAGATACTGGATTATTGGTGTGTCCCTCCCCCTGTGTGACAGATACTGGATTATTGGTGTGTCCCTCCCCCTGTGTGACAGATACTGGATTATTGGTGTGTCCCTCCCCCCGTGTGACAGATACTGGATTATTGGTGTGTCCCTCCCTCTGTGTGACAGATACTGGATTATTGGTGTGTCCCTCCCCCTGTGTGACAGATACTGGATTATTGGTGTGTCCCTCCTCCTGTGTGACAGATACTGGATTATTGGTGTGTCCCTCCCCCCGTGTGACAGATACTGGATTATTGGTGTGTCCCTCCCCCCGTGTGACAGATACTGGATTATTGGTGTGTCCCTCCCTCTGTGTGACAGATACTGGATTATTGGTGTGTCCCTCCCTCTGTGTGACAGATACTGGATTATTGGTGTGTCCCCCCCCCCTGTGTGACAGATACTGGATTATTGGTGTGTCCCTCCTCCTGTGTGACAGATACTGGATTATTGGTGTGTCCCTCCCTCTGTGTGACAGATACTGGATTATTGGTGTGTCCCTCCCCTGTGTGACAGATACTGGATTATTGGTGTGTCCCTCCCCCCCCTCTGTGTGACAGATACTGGATTATTGGTGTGTCCCTCCTCCTGTGTGACAGATACTGGATTATTGGTGTGTCCCTCCCCTGTGTGACAGATACTGGATTATTGGTGTGTCCCTCCCTCTGTGTGACAGATACTGGATTATTGGTGTGTCCCTCCTCCTGTGTGACAGATACTGGATTATTGGTGTGTCCCTCCCCCTGTGTGACAGATACTGGATTATTGGTGTGTCCCTCCTGTGTGACAGATACTGGATTATTGGTGTGTCCCTCCCCCCGTGTGACAGATACTGGATTATTGGTGTGTGTCCCCCCCCCTGTGTGACAGATACTGGATTATTGGTGTGTCCCCCCCTCTGTGTGACAGATACTGGATTATTGGTGTGTCCCTCCCTCTGTGTGACAGATACTGGATTATTGGTGTGTCCCCCCCTCTGTGTGACAGATACTGGATTATTGGTGTGTCCCTCCCTCTGTGTGACAGATACTGGATTATTGGTGTGCCCCCCCTCCTGTGTGACAGATACTGGATTATTGGTGTGTCCCTCCCCTCTGTGTGACAGATACTGGATTATTGGTGTGTCCCTCTCCTCTGTGTGACAGATACTGGATTATTGGTGTGTCCCTCCCTCTGTGTGACAGATACTGGATTATTGGTGTGTCCCTCCCCCTGTGTGACAGATACTGGATTATTGGTGTGTCCCTCCCCCTGTGTGACAGATACTGGATTATTGGTGTGTCCCTCCCTCTGTGTGACAGATACTGGATTATTGGTGTGTCCCTCCCCCTGTGTGACAGATACTGGATTATTGGTGTGTCCCTCCCCCTGTGTGACAGATACTGGATTATTGGTGTGTCCCTCCCCCTGTGTGACAGATACTGGATTATTGGTGTGTCCCTCCCTCTGTGTGACAGATACTGGATTATTGGTGTGTCCCTCCCCTGTGTGACAGATACTGGATTATTGGTGTGTCCCTCCCCCCGTGTGACAGATACTGGATTATTGGTGTGTCCCTCCCCCTGTGTGACAGATACTGGATTATTGGTGTGTCCCTCCCCCTGTGTGACAGATACTGGATTATTGGTGTGTCCCTCCTCCTGTGTGACAGATACTGGATTATTGGTGTGTCCCTCCCCTCTGTGTGACAGATACTGGATTATTGGTGTGTCCCTCCTCCTGTGTGACAGATACTGGATTATTGGTGTGTCCCTCCCCTCTGTGTGACAGATACTGGATTATTGGTGTGTCCCTCCCTCTGTGTGACAGATACTGGATTATTGGTGTGTCCCTCCCCCCGTGTGACAGATACTGGATTATTGGTGTGTCCCTCTCCTCTGTGTGACAGATACTGGATTATTGGTGTGTCCCTCCCCCCTGTGTGACAGATACTGGATTATTGGTGTGTCCCTCCCCCTGTGTGACAGATACTGGATTATTGGTGTGTCCCTCCCTCTGTGTGACAGATACTGGATTATTGGTGTGTCCCTCCCCCTGTGTGACAGATACTGGATTATTGGTGTGTCCCTCCTCCTGTGTGACAGATACTGGATTATTGGTGAGTCCCTCCCCCCGTGTGACAGATACTGGATTATTGGTGTGTCCCTCCCCCCGTGTGACAGGTACTGGATTATTGGTGAGTCCCTCCCCCCGTGTGACAGATACTGGATTATTGGTGAGTCCCTCCCCCCGTGTGACAGATACTGGATTATTGGTGTGTCCCCCCCCCCTGTGTGACAGATACTGGATTATTGGTGTGTCCCTCCCCCTGTGTGACAGATACTGGATTATTGGTGTGTCCCTCCCCCTGTGTGACAGATACTGGATTATTGGTGTGTCCCTCCCTCTGTGTGACAGATACTGGATTATTGGTGTGTCCCTCCCTCTGTGTGACAGATACTGGATTATTGGTGTGTCCCTCCTCCTGTGTGACAGATACTGGATTATTGGTGTGTCCCCCCCCCCCGTGTGACAGATACTGGATTATTGGTGTGTCCCTCCTCCTGTGTGACAGATACTGGATTATTGGTGAGTCCCTCCCCCCGTGTGACAGATACTGGATTATTGGTGTGTCCCTCCCCCCGTGTGACAGGTACTGGATTATTGGTGAGTCCCTCCCCCCGTGTGACAGATACTGGATTATTGGTGAGTCCCTCCCCCCGTGTGACAGATACTGGATTATTGGTGTGTCCCCCCCCCCTGTGTGACAGATACTGGATTATTGGTGTGTCCCTCCCCCTGTGTGACAGATACTGGATTATTGGTGTGTCCCTCCCCCTGTGTGACAGATACTGGATTATTGGTGTGTCCCTCCCTCTGTGTGACAGATACTGGATTATTGGTGTGTCCCTCCCTCTGTGTGACAGATACTGGATTATTGGTGTGTCCCTCCCCCTGTGTGACAGATACTGGATTATTGGTGTGTCCCTCCCCCTGTGTGACAGATACTGGATTATTGGTGTGTCCCTCCCCCTGTGTGACAGATACTGGATTATTGGTGTGTCCCCCCCTCTGTGTGACAGATACTGGATTATTGGTGTGTCCCTCCCCCTGTGTGACAGATACTGGATTATTGGTGTGTCCCTCCCCCTGTGTGACAGATACTGGATTATTGGTGTGTCCCTCCTCCTGTGTGACAGATACTGGATTATTGGTGTGTCCCTCCCTCTGTGTGACAGATACTGGATTATTGGTGTGTCCCTCCTCCTGTGTGACAGATACTGGATTATTGGTGTGTCCCTCCCTCTGTGTGACAGATACTGGATTATTGGTGTGTCCCTCCCCCTCTGTGACAGATACTGGATTATTGGTGTGTCCCTCCCCTGTGTGACAGATACTGGATTATTGGTGTGTCCCTCCTCCTGTGTGACAGATACTGGATTATTGGTGTGTCCCTCCCCCTGTGTGACAGATACTGGATTATTGGTGTGTCCCTCCTCCTGTGTGACAGATACTGGATTATTGGTGTGTCCCTCCCTCTGTGTGACAGATACTGGATTATTGGTGTGTCCCTCCCCCTGTGTGACAGATACTGGATTATTGGTGTGTCCCTCCCTCTGTGTGACAGATACTGGATTATTGGTGTGTCCCTCCCTCCTGTGTGACAGATACTGGATTATTGGTGTGTCCCTCGCCCTGTGTGACAGATACTGGATTATTGGTGTGTCCCTCCCTCCTGTGTGACAGATACTGGATTATTGGTGTGTCCCTCCTCCTGTGTGACAGATACTGGATTATTGGTGTGTCCCCCCCCCTGTGTGACAGATACTGGATTATTGGTGTGTCCCTCCCCCTGTGTGACAGATACTGGATTATTGGTGTGTCCCTCCCTCCTGTGTGACAGATACTGGATTATTGGTGTGTCCCTCCTCCTGTGTGACAGATACTGGATTATTGGTGTGTCCCTCCCCTTGTGTGACAGATACTGGATTATTGGTGTGTCCCTCCCCCTGTGTGACAGATACTGGATTATTGGTGTGTCCCTCCTCCTGTGTGACAGATACTGGATTATTGGTGTGTCCCTCCCTCCTGTGTGACAGATACTGGATTATTGGTGTGTCCCTCCCCCTGTGTGACAGATACTGGATTATTGGTGTGTCCCTCCCCCTGTGTGACAGATACTGGATTATTGGTGTGTCCCTCCCCCTGTGTGACAGATACTGGATTATTGGTGTGTCCCTCCCTCTGTGTGACAGATACTGGATTATTGGTGTGTCCCTCCCTCTGTGTGACAGATACTGGATTATTGGTGTGTCCCTCCCTCTGTGTGACAGATACTGGATTATTGGTGTGTCCCTCCCCCTGTGTGACAGATACTGGATTATTGGTGTGTCCCTCCTCCTGTGTGACAGATACTGGATTATTGGTGTGTCCCTCCCCCTGTGTGACAGATACTGGATTATTGGTGTGTCCCTCCCCCTGTGTGACAGATACTGGATTATTGGTGTGTCCCTCCCTCTGTGTGACAGATACTGGATTATTGGTGTGTCCCTCCCTCTGTGTGACAGATACTGGATTATTGGTGTGTCCCTCCCTCTGTGTGACAGATACTGGATTATTGGTGTGTCCCTCCCCCTGTGTGACAGATACTGGATTATTGGTGTGTCCCTCCTCCTGTGTGACAGATACTGGATTATTGGTGTGTCCCTCCCTCTGTGTGACAGATACTGGATTATTGGTGTGTCCCTCCCCCTGTGTGACAGATACTGGATTATTGGTGTGTCCCTCCCTCCTGTGTGACAGATACTGGATTATTGGTGTGTCCCTCCCCCTGTGTGACAGATACTGGATTATTGGTGTGTCCCTCCTCTGTGTGACAGATACTGGATTATTGGTGTGTCCCTCCCTCTGTGTGACAGATACTGGATTATTGGTGTGTCCCTCCCTCTGTGTGACAGATACTGGATTATTGGTGTGTCCCTCCCCTGTGTGACAGATACTGGATTATTGGTGTGTCCCTCCCCCTGTGTGACAGATACTGGATTATTGGTGTGTCCCTCCCTCTGTGTGACAGATACTGGATTATTGGTGTGTCCCTCCCTCTGTGTGACAGATACTGGATTATTGGTGTGTCCCTCCCTCCTGTGTGACAGATACTGGATTATTGGTGTGTCCCTCCCTCTGTGTGACAGATACTGGATTATTGGTGTGTCCCTCCCCCTGTGTGACAGATACTGGATTATTGGTGTGTCCCTCCCCCTGTGTGACAGATACTGGATTATTGGTGTGTCCCTCCCCCTGTGTGACAGATACTGGATTATTGGTGTGGTCCCCCCCCCTGTGTGACAGATACTGGATTATTGGTGTGTCCCTCCCTCTGTGTGACAGATACTGGATTATTGGTGTGTCCCTCCCCTCTGTGTGACAGATACTGGATTATTGGTGTGTCCCTCCCTCTGTGTGACAGATACTGGATTATTGGTGTGTCCCTCCCTCTGTGTGACAGATACTGGATTATTGGTGTGTCCCTCCCTCTGTGTGACAGATACTGGATTATTGGTGTGTCCCTCCCCCTGTGTGACAGATACTGGATTTATTGGTGTGTCCCTCCCTCTGTGTGACAGATACTGGATTATTGGTGTGTCCCTCCCTCTGTGTGACAGATACTGGATTATTGGTGTGTCCCTCCCTCTGTGTGACAGATACTGGATTATTGGTGTGTCCCTCCCTCTGTGTGACAGATACTGGATTATTGGTGTGTCCCTCCCCTGTGTGACAGATACTGGATTATTGGTGTGTCCCCTCCCCCTGTGTGACAGATACTGGATTATTGGTGTGTCCCCTCCCCTCTGTGTGACAGATACTGGATTATTGGTGTGTCCCTCCCCCTGTGTGACAGATACTGGATTATTGGTGTGTCCCTCCTGTGTGACAGATACTGGATTATTGGTGTGTCCTCCCCTCCTGTGTGACAGATACTGGATTATTGGTGTGTCCCTCCCCCGTGTGACAGATACTGGATTATTGGTGTGTCCCTCCCCCTGTGTGACAGATACTGGATTATTGGTGTGTCCCTCCCTCTGTGTGACAGATACTGGATTATTGGTGTGTCCCTCCCCCTGTGTGACAGATACTGGATTATTGGTGTTCCCTCCCCTGTGTGACAGATACTGGATTATTGGTGTGTCCCTCCCCTTTGTGACAGATACTGGATTATTGGTGTGTCCCTCCCTCTGTGTGACAGATACTGGATTATTGGTGTGTCCCTCCCCCCTGTGTGACAGATACTGGATTATTGGTGTGTCCCTCCCTCTGTGTGACAGATACTGGATTATTGGTGTGTCCCTCCCTCTGTGTGACAGATACTGGATTATTGGTGTGTCCCTCCCCTCTGTGTGACAGATACTGGATTATTGGTGTGTCCCTCCCCCTGTGTGACAGATACTGGATTATTGGTGTGTCCCTCCTCCTGTGTGACAGATACTGGATTATTGGTGTGTCCCTCCCCCTGTGTGACAGATACTGGATTATTGGTGTGTCCCTCCCTCCTGTGTGACAGATACTGGATTATTGGTGTGTCCCTCCCCCTGTGTGACAGATACTGGATTATTGGTGTGTCCCTCCCTCTGTGTGACAGATACTGGATTATTGGTGTGTCCCTCCCCCCTTGTGACAGATACTGGATTATTGGTGTGTCCTCCCCCTGTGTGACAGATACTGGATTATTGGTGTGTCCCTCCCCTGTGTGACAGATACTGGATTATTGGTGTGTCCCTCCCCCTGTGTGACAGATACTGGATTATTGGTGTGTCCCTCCCTCCTGTGTGACAGATACTGGATTATTGGTGTTCCCTCCCCTGTGTGACAGATACTGGATTATTGGTGTGTCCCTCCCTCTGTGTGACAGATACTGGATTATTGGTGTGTCCCTCCCTCTGTGTGACAGATACTGGATTATTGGTGTGTCCCTCCCCCTGTGTGACAGATACTGGATTATTGGTGTGTCCCTCCCTCTGTGTGACAGATACTGGATTATTGGGTGTGTCCCTCCCCCCTGTGTGACAGATACTGGATTATTGGTGTGTCCCTCCTCCTGTGTGACAGATACTGGATTATTGGTGTGTCCCTCCCCAGGTGTGACAGATACTGGATTATTGGTGTTGTCCCTCCCCCTGTGTGACAGATACTGGATTATTGGTGTGTCCCTCCCTCTGTGTGACAGATACTGGATTATTGGTGTGTCCCTCCCTCCTGTGTGACAGATACTGGATTATTGGTGTGTCCCTCCCTCTGTGTGACAGATACTGGATTATTGGTGTGTCCCTCCCTCTGTGTGACAGATACTGGATTATTGGTGTGTCCCTCCCCCTGTGTGACAGATACTGGATTATTGGTGTGTCCCTCCTCCTGGTGTGACAGATACTGGATTATTGGTGTGTCCCTCCCTCTGTGTGACAGATACTGGATTATTGGTGTGTCCCTCCCCCTGTGTGACAGATACTGGATTATTGGTGTGTCCCTCCCCCCTGTGTGACAGATACTGGATTATTGGTGTGTCCCTCCCCCTGTGTGACAGATACTGGATTATTGGTGTGTCCCTCCTCCCTGTGTGACAGATACTGGATTATTGGTGTGTCCCTCCCTCCTGTGTGACAGATACTGGATTATTGGTGTGTCCCTCCCCTCTGTGTGACAGATACTGGATTATTGGTGTGTCCCTCCCCTGTGTGACAGATACTGGATTATTGGTGTGTCCCTCCCCCTGTCGTGACAGATACTGGATTATTGGTGTGTCCCCTCCCTCCTGTGTGACAGATACTGGATTATTGGTGTGTCCCTCCCCCCTGTGTGACAGATACTGGATTATTGGTGTGTCCCTCCCTCTGTGTGACAGATACTGGATTATTGGTGTGTCCCTCCCCCCTGGTGTGACAGATACTGGATTATTGGTGTGTCCCTCCCCCTGTGTGACAGATACTGGATTATTGGTGTGTCCCTCCCCTGTGTGACAGATACTGGATTATTGGTGTGTCCCTCCTCCTGTGTGACAGATACTGGATTAATTGGTGTGTCCCTCCCCCTGTGTGACAGATACTGGATTATTGGTGTGTCCCTCCCCTGTGTGACAGATACTGGATTATTGTGTGTCCCTCCCCCTGTGTGACAGATACTGGATTATTGGTGTGTCCCTCCCCCTGTGTGACAGATACTGGATTATTGGTGTGTCCCTCCCCTCTGTGTGACAGATACTGGATTATTGGTGTGTCCCTCCCCTGTGTGACAGATACTGGATTATTGGTGTGTCCCTCCCCTGTGTGACAGATACTGGATTATTGGTGTGTCCCTCCTCCTGTGTGACAGATACTGGATTATTGGTGTGTCCCTCCCCTGTGTGACAGATACTGGATTATTGGTGTGTCCCTCCCCTGTGTGACAGATACTGGATTATTGTGTGTCCCTCCCCTGTGTGACAGATACTGGATTATTGGTGTGTCCCCTCCCCTGTGTGACAGATACTGGATTATTGGTGTGTCCCTCCCCCCGTGTTGACAGATACTGGATTATTGGTGTGTCCCTCCCTCTGTGTGACAGATACTGGATTATTGGTGTGTCCCTCCCCTGTGTGACAGATACTGGATTATTGGTGTGTCCCTCCCCTGTGTGACAGATACTGGATTATTGGTGTGTCCCTCCCTCTGTGTGACAGATACTGGATTATTGGTGTGTCCCTCCCTGTGTGACAGATACTGGATTATTGGTGTGTCCCTCCCCCTGTGTGACAGATACTGGATTATTGGTGTGTCCCTCCCTCCTGTGTGACAGATACTGGATTATTGGTGTGTCCCTCCCTCTGTGTGACAGATACTGGATTATTGGTGTGTCCCCTCCCCTGTGTGACAGAATACTGGATTATTGGTGTGTCCCTCCCTCTGTGTGACAGATACTGGATTATTGGTGTGTCCCTCCCTCCTGTGTGACAGATACTGGATTATTGGTGTGTCCCTCCCCCTGTGTGACAGATACTGGATTATTGGTGTGTCCCTCCCCACTGTGTGACAGATACTGGATTATTGGTGTGTCCCTCCCCTGTGTGACAGATACTGGATTATTGGTGTGTCCCTCCCTCTGTGTGACAGATACTGGATTATTGGTGTGTCCCTCCCCCCTGTGTGACAGATACTGGATTATTGGTGTGTCCCCTCCCTCTGTGTGACAGATACTGGATTATTGGTGTGTCCCTCCCCCTGTGTGACAGATACTGGATTATTGGTGTGTCCCCTCCCCCTGTGTGACAGATACTGGATTATTGGTGTGTCCCTCCCCTGTGTGACAGATACTGGATTATTGGGTGTGTCCCTCCCTCTGTGTGACAGATACTGGATTATTGGTGTGTCCCTCCCCCTGTGTGACAGATACTGTATTATTGGTGTGTCCCTCCTCTGTGTGACAGATACTGGATTATTGGTGTTTCCCTCCCTCCTGTGTGACAGATACTGGATTTTTGGTGTGTCCCTCCCCCTGTGTGACAGATACTGGAATATTGGTGTGTCCCTCCCTCCCTGTTGGACAGATACTGGATTATTGGTGTGTCCCCTCCCCCTGTGTGACAGATAACTGGATTATTGGTGTGTCCCTCCCCCTTGTGACAGATACTGGATTATTGGTGTGTCCCTCCCCTGTGTGACAGATACTGGATTATTGGTGTGATCCCTCCCCTGTGTGACAGATACTGGATTAGTGGTGTGTCCCTCCCTCTGTGTGACAGATACTGGATTATTGGTGTGTCCACCTCCCCCTGTGTGACAGATACCTGGATTATTGGTGTGTCCCCTCCCACCTGTGTGACAGATACTGGATTATTGGTGTGTCCCTCCCCCTGTGTGACAGAATACTGATTATTGGTGTTGTCCCTCCCTCTGTGTGACAGATACTGGATTATTTGGTGTGTCCCTCCCCCTGTGTGACAGATACTGGATTATTGGTGTGTCCCTCCCCCTGTGTGACAGATACTGGATTATTGGTGTGTCCCCTCCCTCATGTGTGACAGATACCTGGATTATTGGTGTGTGTCCCTCCCCCTGCGTGACAGATACTGGATTATTGGTTGTGTCCCTCCCTCCTGTGTGACAGATACTGGATTATTGGTGTGTCCCTCCCCCTGTGTGAACAGATACTGGATTACTTGGTGTGTCCCTCCCTCCTGTGTGACAGATACTGGATTATTGGTGTGTCCCTCCCTCTGGTGACAGATACTGGATTATTGGTGTGTCCTCCCCTCTGTGTGACAGATACTGGATTATGGTGTGTCCCTCCTCCTGTGTGACAGATACTGATTATTGGTATTGTTGTGTCCTCCCCCTGTGTGACAGATACTGGATTATTGGTGTGTCCCTCCCCCAGTGTGACAGATACTGGATTATTGTGTGTCCCTCCCCCCTGTGTGACAGATACTGGATTATGGTGTGTCCCTCCACCTGTGTGACAGATACTGGATTATTGGTTGTGTCCCTCCCCCCCTGTGTGACAGATACTGGATTATTGGTGTTTCCCACCCCTCTGTGTGACAGATACTGGATTATTGGTGTGTCCCTCCCCCTGTGTGACAGATACTGGATTATGGTGTTTGTCCCTCCCCTGTGTGACAGATACTGGATTATTGGTGTGTCCCTCCCCCCTGTGTGACAGATACTGGATTATTGGTGTGTCCCTCCCTCCTGTGTGACAGATACTGGATTATTGGTGTGTCCCTCCCTCTGTGTGAAGATACTGGATTATTGGAGTGTGTCCCTCCCTCTGTGTGACAGATACTGGATTATTGGTGGTGTCCCCTCCCCTGTGTGACAGATACTGGATTATTGGTGTGTCCATCCCCGTGTGACAGATACTGGATTATTGGTGTGTCCCTCCCCCCGTGTGACAGATACTGGATTATTGGTGTGTCCCTCCCCCGTGTGACAGATACTGGATTATTGGTGTGTCCCCCCTCCCCGTGTGACAGATACTGGATTATTGGTGTGTCCTCCCTCTGTGTGACAGATACTGGATTATTGGTGTGTCCCTCCCCTGTGTGACAGATACTGGATTATTGGTGTGTCCCTCCCTCTGTGTGACAGATACTGGATTATTGGTGTGTCCCTCCCCTGTGTGACAGATACTGGATTATTGGTGTGTCCCTCCTCCTGTGTGACAGATACTGGATTATTGGTGTGTCCTCCCTCTGTGTGACAGATACTGGATTATTGGTGTGTCCCTCCCCTGTGTGACAGATACTGGATTATTGGTGTGTCCCTCCCTCTGTGTGACAGATACTGGATTATTGGTGTGTCCCTCCTCCTGTGTGACAGGATACTGGATTATTGGTGTGTCCCTCCCTCTGTGTGACAGATACTGGATTATTGGTGTGTCCCTCCCCTGTG
>CM050173.1:121037419-121113237 GCA_027410445.1 Discoglossus pictus
TCCCTCTGTGTGACAGATACTGGATTATTGGTGTGTCCCTCCCTCCTGTGTGACAGATACTGGATTATTGGTGTGTCCCTCCCCCTGTGTGACAGATACTGGATTATTGGTGTGTCCCTCCCCCTGTGTGACAGATACTGGATTATTGGTGTGTCCCTCCCCCTGTGTGACAGATACTGGATTATTGGTGTGTCCCTCCCTCTGTGTGACAGATACTGGATTATTGGTGTGTCCCTCCTCCTGTGTGACAGATACTGGATTATTGGTGTGTCCCTCCCCCTGTGTGACAGATACTGGATTATTGGTGTGTCCCTCCACCTGTGTGACAGATACTGGATTATTGGTGTGTCCCTCCCCTCTGTGTGACAGATACTGGATTATTGGTGTGTCCCTCCCCCTGTGTGACAGATACTGGATTATTGGTGTGTCCCTCCTCCTGTGTGACAGATACTGGATTATTGGTGTGTCCCTCCCCCTGTGTGACAGATACTGGATTATTGGTGTGTCCCTCCTCCTGTGTGACAGATACTGGATTATTGGTGTGTCCCTCCCTCTGTGTGACAGATACTGGATTATTGGGTGTGTCCCTCCCCCCTGTGTGACAGATACTGGATTATTGGTGTGTCCCTCCCCCTGTGTGACAGATACTGGATTATTGGTGTGTCCCTCCCTCTGTGTGACAGATACTGGATTATTGGTGTGTCCCTCCCTCTGTGTGACAGATACTGGATTATTGGTGTGTCCCTCCCCTGTGTGACAGATACTGGATTATTGGTGTGTCCCTCCCCTCTGTGTGACAGATACTGGATTATTGGTGTGTCCCTCCCCTCTGTGTGACAGATACTGGATTATTGGTGTGTCCCTCCCTCTGTGTGACAGATACTGGATTATTGGTGTGTCCCTCCCTCTGTGTGACAGATACTGGATTATTGGTGTGTCCCTCCCCTGTGTGACAGATACTGGATTATTGGTGTGTCCCTCCCTCTGTGTGACAGATACTGGATTATTGGTGTGTCCCTCCCCCTGTGTGACAGATACTGGATTATTGGTGTGTCCCTCCCCCTGTGTGACAGATACTGGATTATTGGTGTGTCCCTCCCCCTGTGTGACAGATACTGGATTATTGGTGTGTCCCTCCCTCTGTGTGACAGATACTGGATTATTGGTGTGTCCCTCCCTCTGTGTGACAGATACTGGATTATTGGTGTGTCCCTCCCTCTGTGTGACAGATACTGGATTATTGGTGTGTCCCTCCCTCTGTGTGACAGATACTGGATTATTGGTGTGTCCCTCCTCCTGTGTGACAGATACTGGATTATTGGTGTGTCCCTCCTCCTGTGTGACAGATACTGGATTATTGGTGTGTCCCTCCCTCTGTGTGACAGATACTGGATTATTGGTGTGTCCCTCCCTCTGTGTGACAGATACTGGATTATTGGTGTGTCCCTCCCCTCTGTGTGACAGATACTGGATTATTGGTGTGTCCCTCCCCCTGTGTGACAGATACTGGATTATTGGTGTGTCCCTCCCCCTGTGTGACAGATACTGGATTATTGGTGTGTCCCTCCCCCTGTGTGACAGATACTGGATTATTGGTGTGTCCCTCCCCCTGTGTGACAGATACTGGATTATTGGTGTGTCCCTCCCTCCTGTGTGACAGATACTGGATTATTGGTGTGTCCCTCCCCCTGTGTGACAGATACTGGATTATTGGTGTGTCCCTCCCCCTGTGTGACAGATACTGGATTATTGGTGTGTCCCTCCCCCTGTGTGACAGATACTGGATTATTGGTGTGTCCCTCCTCCTGTGTGACAGATACTGGATTATTGGTGTGTCCCTCCCCCTGTGTGACAGATACTGGATTATTGGTGTGTCCCTCCCCCTGTGTGACAGATACTGGATTATTGGTGTGTCCCTCCCCCTGTGTGACAGATACTGGATTATTGGTGTGTCCCTCCCCCCTGTGTGACAGATACTGGATTATTGGTGTGTCCCTCCCTCTGTGTGACAGATACTGGATTATTGGTGTGTCCCTCCCCTGTGTGACAGATACTGGATTATTGGTGTGTCCCTCCCTCTGTGTGACAGATACTGGATTATTGGTGTGTCCCTCCCCCTGTGTGACAGATACTGGATTATTGGTGTGTCCCTCCCTCTGTGTGACAGATACTGGATTATTGGTGTGTCCCTCCCTCTGTGTGACAGATACTGGATTATTGGTGTGTCCCTCCCTCTGTGTGACAGATACTGGATTATTGGTGTGTCCCTCCCCTGTGTGACAGATACTGGATTATTGGTGTGTCCCTCCTCCTGTGTGACAGATACTGGATTATTGGTGTGTCCCTCCCTCCTGTGTGACAGATACTGGATTATTGGTGTGTCCCTCCCTCCTGTGTGACAGATACTGGATTATTGGTGTGTCCCTCCCTCCTGTGTGACAGATACTGGATTATTGGTGTGTCCCTCCCTCTGTGTGACA
Organism: Discoglossus pictus; assembly: GCA_027410445.1. Lineage (NCBI taxonomy): Eukaryota > Metazoa > Chordata > Amphibia > Anura > Alytidae > Discoglossus > Discoglossus pictus. Next base: position 121,039,900 of record CM050173.1, read on the forward strand.
GATACTGGATTATTGGTGTGTCCCTCCCTCTGTGTGACAGATACTGGATTATTGGTGTGTCCCTCCCTCCGTGTGACAGATACTGGATTATTGGTGTGTCCCTCCCTCTGTGTGACAGATACTGGATTATTGGTGTGTCCCTCCCTCTGTGTGACAGATACTGGATTATTGGTGTGTCCCTCCCCCTGTGTGACAGATACTGGATTATTGGTGTGTCCCTCCCCCTGTGTGACAGATACTGGATTATTGGTGTGTCCCTCCCTCCTGTGTGACAGATACTGGATTATTGGTGTGTCCCTCCCCCTGTGTGACAGATACTGGATTATTGGTGTGTCCCTCCCCCTGTGTGACAGATACTGGATTATTGGTGTGTCCCTCCCCCTGTGTGACAGATACTGGATTATTGGTGTGTCCCTCCCCTGTGTGACAGATACTGGATTATTGGTGTGTCCCTCCCTCCTGTGTGACAGATACTGGATTATTGGTGTGTCCCTCCCCCTGTGTGACAGATACTGGATTATTGGTGTGTCCCTCCTCCTGTGTGACAGATACTGGATTATTGGTGTGTCCCTCCCTCCTGTGTGACAGATACTGGATTATTGGTGTGTCCCTCCCTCCTGTGTGACAGATACTGGATTATTGGTGTGTCCCTCCCTCTGTGTGACAGATACTGGATTATTGGTGTGTCCCTCCCTCTGTGTGACAGATACTGGATTATTGGTGTGTCCCTCCCTCTGTGTGACAGATACTGGATTATTGGTGTGTCCCTCCCTCTGTGTGACAGATACTGGATTATTGGTGTGTCCCTCCCTCTGTGTGACAGATACTGGATTATTGGTGTGTCCCCCCCCCTGTGTGACAGATACTGGATTATTGGTGTGTCCCTCCCTCCTGTGTGACAGATACTGGATTATTGGTGTGTCCCTCCCCCTGTGTGACAGATACTGGATTATTGGTGTGTCCCTCCCTCCTGTGTGACAGATACTGGATTATTGGTGTGTCCCTCCTCCTGTGTGACAGATACTGGATTATTGGTGTGTCCCTCCCCCTGTGTGACAGATACTGGATTATTGGTGTGTCCCTCCCTCTGTGTGACAGATACTGGATTATTGGTGTGTCCCTCCCTCTGTGTGACAGATACTGGATTATTGGTGTGTCCCTCCCCCTGTGTGACAGATACTGGATTATTGGTGTGTCCCTCCCCCTGTGTGACAGATACTGGATTATTGGTGTGTCCCTCCCCTCTGTGTGACAGATACTGGATTATTGGTGTGTCCCTCCCTCTGTGTGACAGATACTGGATTATTGGTGTGTCCCTCCCCCTGTGTGACAGATACTGGATTATTGGTGTGTCCCTCCCCCTGTGTGACAGATACTGGATTATTGGTGTGTCCCTCCCTCTGTGTGACAGATACTGGATTATTGGTGTGTCCCTCCCCTGTGTGACAGATACTGGATTATTGGTGTGTCCCTCCTCCTGTGTGACAGATACTGGATTATTGGTGTGTCCCTCCCTCCTGTGTGACAGATACTGGATTATTGGTGTGTCCCTCCCCCTGTGTGACAGATACTGGATTATTGGTGTGTCCCTCCCTCTGTGTGACAGATACTGGATTATTGGTGTGTCCCTCCCCTGTGTGACAGATACTGGATTATTGGTGTGTCCCTCCCCTGTGTGACAGATACTGGATTATTGGTGTGTCCCTCCCCCTGTGTGACAGATACTGGATTATTGGTGTGTCCCTCCCCCTGTGTGACAGATACTGGATTATTGGTGTGTCCCTCCCCCTGTGTGACAGATACTGGATTATTGGTGTGTCCCTCCCCTGTGTGACAGATACTGGATTATTGGTGTGTCCCTCCCCCTGTGTGACAGATACTGGATTATTGGTGTGTCCCTCCCCCTGTGTGACAGATACTGGATTATTGGTGTGTCCCTCCCCCTGTGTGACAGATACTGGATTATTGGTGTGTCCCTCCCCCTGTGTGACAGATACTGGATTATTGGTGTGTCCCTCCCCTGTGTGACAGATACTGGATTATTGGTGTGTCCCTCCTCCTGTGTGACAGATACTGGATTATTGGTGTGTCCCTCCCCCTGTGTGACAGATACTGGATTATTGGTGTGTCCCTCCCCCTGTGTGACAGATACTGGATTATTGGTGTGTCCCTCCCCCGTGTGACAGATACTGGATTATTGGTGTGTCCCTCCCCTGTGTGACAGATACTGGATTATTGGTGTGTCCCTCCCCCTGTGTGACAGATACTGGATTATTGGTGTGTCCCTCCCTCTGTGTGACAGATACTGGATTATTGGTGTGTCCCTCCCTCCTGTGTGACAGATACTGGATTATTGGTGTGTCCCTCCCCCTGTGTGACAGATACTGGATTATTGGTGTGTCCCTCCCCCTGTGTGACAGATACTGGATTATTGGTGTGTCCCTCCCTCCTGTGTGACAGATACTGGATTATTGGTGTGTCCCTCCCTCCTGTGTGACAGATACTGGATTATTGGTGTGTCCCTCCCCCTGTGTGACAGATACTGGATTATTGGTGTGTCCCCTCCCTCTGTGTGACAGATACTGGATTATTGGTGTGTCCCTCCCTCTGTGTGACAGATACTGGATTATTGGTGTGTCCCCTCCCTCTGTGTGACAGATACTGGATTATTGGTGTGTCCCTCCCTCCTGTGTGACAGATACTGGATTATTGGTGTGTCCCTCCCCCTGTGTGACAGATACTGGATTATTGGTGTGTCCCTCCCTCTGTGTGACAGATACTGGATTATTGGTGTGTCCCTCCCTCTGTGTGACAGATACTGGATTATTGGTGTGTCCCTCCTCCTGTGTGACAGATACTGGATTATTGGTGTGTCCCTCCCCTCTGTGTGACAGATACTGGATTATTGGTGTGTCCCTCCCTCTGTGTGACAGATACTGGATTATTGGTGTGTCCCTCCCCCTGTGTGACAGATACTGGATTATTGGTGTGTCCCTCCCCTGTGTGACAGATACTGGATTATTGGTGTGTCCCTCCCCCTGTGTGACAGATACTGGATTATTGGTGTGTCCCTCCCTCTGTGTGACAGATACTGGATTATTGGTGTGTCCCTCCCTCTGTGTGACAGATACTGGATTATTGGTGTGTCCCTCCCCCTGTGTGACAGATACTGGATTATTGGTGTGTCCCTCCCTCCTGTGTGACAGATACTGGATTATTGGTGTGTCCCTCCCCTCTGTGTGACAGATACTGGATTATTGGTGTGTCCCTCCCCCTGTGTGACAGATACTGGATTATTGGTGTGTCCCTCCCCTGTGTGACAGATACTGGATTATTGGTGTGTCCCTCCCCCTGTGTGACAGATACTGGATTATTGGTGTGTCCCTCCCCTCTGTGTGACAGATACTGGATTATTGGTGTGTCCCTCCCTCCTGTGTGACAGATACTGGATTATTGGTGTGTCCCTCCCCCTGTGTGACAGATACTGGATTATTGGTGTGTCCCTCCCTCCTGTGTGACAGATACTGGATTATTGGTGTGTCCCTCCCCCTGTGTGACAGATACTGGATTATTGGTGTGTCCCTCCCCCTGTGTGACAGATACTGGATTATTGGTGTGTCCCTCCCCCTGGGTGACAGATACTGGATTATTGGTGTGTCCCTCCCCCTGTGTGACAGATACTGGATTATTGGTGTGTCCCTCCCCCTGTGTGACAGATACTGGATTATTGGTGTGTCCCTCCCCCTGTGTGACAGATACTGGATTATTGGTGTGTCCCTCCCCCTGTGTGACAGATACTGGATTATTGGTGTGTCCCTCCCCCTGTGTGACAGATACTGGATTATTGGTGTGTCCCTCCCTCTGTGTGACAGATACTGGATTATTGGTGTGTCCCTCCCTCTGTGTGACAGATACTGGATTATTGGTGTGTCCCCTCCTCCTGTGTGACAGATACTGGATTATTGGTGTGTCCCTCCCCCTGTGTGACAGATACTGGATTATTGGTGTGTCCCTCCCCCTGTGTGACAGATACTGGATTATTGGTGTGTCCCTCCCCCTGTGTGACAGATACTGGATTATTGGTGTGTCCCTCCCCCTGTGTGACAGATACTGGATTATTGGTGTGTCCCTCCCTCTGTGTGACAGATACTGGATTATTGGTGTGTCCCTCCCCCTGTGTGACAGATACTGGATTATTGGTGTGTCCCTCCCCCTGTGTGACAGATACTGGATTATTGGTGTGTCCCTCCCTCTGTGTGACAGATACTGGATTATTGGTGTGTCCCTCCCCCTGTGTGACAGATACTGGATTATTGGTGTGTCCCTCCCCTGTGTGACAGATACTGGATTATTGGTGTGTCCCTCCCCCTGTGTGACAGATACTGGATTATTGGTGTGTCCCTCCCCCTGTGTGACAGATACTGGATTATTGGTGTGTCCCTCCCTCCTGTGTGACAGATACTGGATTATTGGTGTGTCCCTCCCCCTGTGTGACAGATACTGGATTATTGGTGTGTCCCTCCCTCCTGTGTGACAGATACTGGATTATTGGTGTGTCCCTCCCCTGTGTGACAGATACTGGATTATTGGTGTGTCCCTCCCTCTGTGTGACAGATACTGGATTATTGGTGTGTCCCTCCCCCTGTGTGACAGATACTGGATTATTGGTGTGTCCCTCCCCCTGTGTGACAGATACTGGATTATTGGTGTGTCCCTCCCCCTGTGTGACAGATACTGGATTATTGGTGTGTCCCCTCCCCCTGTGTGACAGATACTGGATTATTGGTGTGTCCCTCCCCCTGTGTGACAGATACTGGATTATTGGTGTGTCCCCCCCCCCCTGTGTGACAGATACTGGATTATTGGTGTGTCCCCCCCCTGTGTGACAGATACTGGATTATTGGTGTGTCCCTCCCCCTGTGTGACAGATACTGGATTATTGGTGTGTCCCTCCCCCTGTGTGACAGATACTGGATTATTGGTGTGTCCCTCCCCTGTGTGACAGATACTGGATTATTGGTGTGTCCCTCCCCCTGTGTGACAGATACTGGATTATTGGTGTGTCCCTCCCCCTGTGTGACAGATACTGGATTATTGGTGTGTCCCTCCCTCTGTGTGACAGATACTGGATTATTGGTGTGTCCCTCCCCCCTGTGTGACAGATACTGGATTATTGGTGTGTCCCTCCCTCTGTGTGACAGATACTGGATTATTGGTGTGTCCCTCCCCCTGTGTGACAGATACTGGATTATTGGTGTGTCCCTCCCCCCTGTGTGACAGATACTGGATTATTGGTGTGTCCCTCCCCCTGTGTGACAGATACTGGATTATTGGTGTGTCCCTCCCTCTGTGTGACAGATACTGGATTATTGGTGTGTCCCCTCCCCCTGTGTGACAGATACTGGATTATTGGTGTGTCCCTCCCCCTGTGTGACAGATACTGGATTATTGGTGTGTCCCTCCCCCTGTGTGACAGATACTGGATTATTGGTGTGTCCCTCCCCTCTGTGTGACAGATACTGGATTATTGTGTGTCCCTCCCCCTGTGTGACAGATACTGGATTATTGGTGTGTCCCTCCCCCCTGTGTGACAGATACTGGATTATTGGTGTGTCCCTCCCCTGTGTGACAGATACTGGATTATTGGTGTGTCCCTCCCCCTGTGTGACAGATACTGGATTATTGGTGTGTCCCTCCCCCTGTGTGACAGATACTGGATTATTGGTGTGTCCCTCCCCTGTGTGACAGATACTGGATTATTGGTGTGTCCCTCCCCCCTGTGTGACAGATACTGGATTATTGGTGTGTCCCTCCCCCCTGTGTGACAGATACTGGATTATTGGTGTGTCCCTCCCCCTGTGTGACAGATACTGGATTATTGGTGTGTCCCTCCCTCTGTGTGACAGATACTGGATTATTGGTGTGTCCCTCCCCCTGTGTGACAGATACTGGATTATTGGTGTGTCCCTCCCCCTGTGTGACAGATACTGGATTATTGGTGTGTCCCTCCCTCTGTGTGACAGATACTGGATTATTGGTGTGTCCCTCCCCCTGTGTGACAGATACTGGATTATTGGTGTGTCCCTCCCCCTGTGTGACAGATACTGGATTATTGGTGTGTCCCTCCCTCTGTGTGACAGATACTGGATTATTGGTGTGTCCCTCCCCCTGTGTGACAGATACTGGATTATTGGTGTGTCCCTCCTCCTGTGTGACAGATACTGGATTATTGGTGTGTCCCTCCCCCTGTGTGACAGATACTGGATTATTGGTGTGTCCCCCCCCCCTGTGTGACAGATACTGGATTATTGGTGTGTCCCTCCCCTGTGTGACAGATACTGGATTATTGGTGTGTCCCTCCCTCTGTGTGACAGATACTGGATTATTGGTGTGTCCCTCCCCCTGTGTGACAGATACTGGATTATTGGTGTGTCCCTCCCCTGTGTGACAGATACTGGATTATTGGTGTGTCCCTCCCTCCTGTGTGACAGATACTGGATTATTGGTGTGTCCCTCCCTCCTGTGTGACAGATACTGGATTATTGGTGTGTCCCTCCCCCCTGTGTGACAGATACTGGATTATTGGTGTGTCCCTCCCTCTGTGTGACAGATACTGGATTATTGGTGTGTCCCTCCCCCTGTGTGACAGATACTGGATTATTGGTGTGTCCCTCCCCTGTGTGACAGATACTGGATTATTGGTGTGTCCCTCCCTCTGTGTGACAGATACTGGATTATTGGTGTGTCCCTCCCCCCTGTGTGACAGATACTGGATTATTGGTGTGTCCCTCCCTCCTGTGTGACAGATACTGGATTATTGGTGTGTCCCTCCCCTGTGTGACAGATACTGGATTATTGGTGTGTCCCTCCTCCTGTGTGACAGATACTGGATTATTGGTGTGTCCCTCCTCCTGTGTGACAGATACTGGATTATTGGTGTGTCCCCCCCCTGTGTGACAGATACTGGATTATTGTGTGTCCCTCCCCCGTGTGACAGATACTGGATTTGGTGTGTCCCTCCCCTGTGTGACAGATACTGGATTATTGGTGTGTCCCTCCCTCTGTGTGACAGATACTGGATTATTGGTGTGTCCCCCCTCCTGTGTGACAGATACTGGATTATTGGTGTGTCCCTCCCTCTGTGTGACAGATACTGGATTATTGGTGTGTCCCTCCCCTGTGTGACAGATACTGGATTATTGGTGTGTCCCTCCCTGTGTGACAGATACTGGATTATTGGTGTGTCCCTCCCTCTGTGTGACAGATACTGGATTATTGGTGTGTCCCTCTCCTCTGTGTGACAGATACTGGATTATTGGTGTGTCCCTCCCCCTGTGTGACAGATACTGGATTATTGGTGTGTCCCTCCCCCCTGTGTGACAGATACTGGATTATTGGTGTGTCCCTCCCCCTGTGTGACAGATACTGGATTATTGGTGTGTCCCTCCCTCTGTGTGACAGATACTGGATTATTGGTGTGTCCCCTCCCTCCTGTGTGACAGATACTGGATTATTGTGTGTCCCTCCCTCTGTGTGACAGATACTGGATTATTGGTGTGTCCCTCCCCTCTGTGTGACAGATACTGGATTATTGGTGTGTCCCTCCCCCTGTGTGACAGATACTGGATTATTGGTGTGTCCCTCCTCCTGTGTGACAGATACTGGATTATTGGTGTGTCCCTCCCTCTGTGTGACAGATACTGGATTATTGGTGTGTCCCTCCCTCCTGTGTGACAGATACTGGATTATTGGTGTGTCCTCCCCCTGTGTGACAGATACTGGATTATTGGTGTGTCCCTCCCCCTGTGTGACAGATACTGGATTATTGGTGTGTCCCTCCCTCTGTGTGACAGATACTGGATTATTGGTGTGTCCCTCCCCCTGTGTGACAGATACTGGATTATTGGTGTGTCCCTCCCCCTGTGTGACAGATACTGGATTATTGGTGTGTCCCTCCCTCTGTGTGACAGATACTGGATTATTGGTGTGTCCCTCCTCCCTGTGTGACAGATACTGGATTATTGGTGTGTCCCTCCCTCTGTGTGACAGATACTGGATTATTGGTGTGTCCCTCCCCCCTGTGTGACAGATACTGGATTATTGGTGTGTCCCTCCTCCTGTGTGACAGATACTGGATTATTGGTGTGTCCCTCCCCCTGTGTGACAGATACTGGATTATTGGTGTGTCCCTCCCTCCTGTGTGACAGATACTGGATTATTGGTGTGTCCCTCCTCCTGTGTGACAGATACTGGATTATTGGTGTGTCCCTCCCCCTGTGTGACAGATACTGGATTATTGGTGTGTCCCTCCCCCTGTGTGACAGATACTGGATTATTGGTGTGTCCCTCCCCCTGTGTGACAGATACTGGATTATTGGTGTGTCCCTCCCCCTGTGTGACAGATACTGGATTATTGGTGTGTCCCTCCCTCTGTGTGACAGATACTGGATTATTGGTGTGTCCCTCCCCTCTGTGTGACAGATACTGGATTATTGGTGTGTCCCTCCCCCTGTGTGACAGATACTGGATTATTGGTGTGTCCCTCCCCCTGTGTGACAGATACTGGATTATTGGTGTGTCCCTCCTCCTGTGTGACAGATACTGGATTATTGGTGTGTCCCTCCCTCCTGTGTGACAGATACTGGATTATTGGTGTGTCCCTCCCTCTGTGTGACAGATACTGGATTATTGGTGTGTCCCTCCCCCCTGTGTGACAGATACTGGATTATTGGTGTGTCCCTCCCCTCTGTGTGACAGATACTGGATTATTGGTGTGTCCCTCCCCCCTGTGTGACAGATACTGGATTATTGGTGTGTCCCTCCCTCCTGTGTGACAGATACTGGATTATTGGTGTGTCCCTCCCTCTGTGTGACAGATACTGGATTATTGGTGTGTCCCTCCCCCTGTGTGACAGATACTGGATTATTGGTGTGTCCCTCCCCCCGTGTGACAGATACTGGATTATTGGTGTGTCCCTCCCCCCGTGTGTACAGATACTGGATTATTGTGTGTCCCTCCTCCTGTGTGACAGATACTGGATTATTGGTGTGTCCCCTCCCCCCCGTGTGACAGATACTGGATTATTGGTGTGTCCCTCCCCTGTGTGACAGATACTGGATTATTGGTGTGTCCCTCCCTCTGTGTGACAGATACTGGATTATTGGTGTGTCCCCTCCCCCCCGTGTGACAGATACTGGATTATTGGTGTGTCCCTCCCCCTGTGTGACAGATACTGGATTATTGGTGTGTCCCTCCCTCTGTGTGACAGATACTGGATTATTGGTGTGTCCCTCCCCCCCGTGTGACAGATACTGGATTATTGGTGTGTCCCTCCCTCTGTGTGACAGATACTGGATTATTGGTGTGTCCCTCCCCCCCGTGTGACAGATACTGGAATATTGGTGTGTCCCTCCCCCCCGTGTGACAGATACTGGATTATTGGTGTGTCCCTCCCTCTGTGTGACAGATACTGGATTATTGGTGTGTCCCTCCCTCTGTGTGACAGATACTGGATTATTGGTGTGTCCCTCCCCCCTGTGTGACAGATACTGGATTATTGGTGTGTCCCTCCCCCTGTGTGACAGATACTGGATTATTGGTGTGTCCCTCCCTCTGTGTGACAGATACTGGATTATTGGTGTGTCCCTCCCCCCCGTGTGACAGATACTGGATTATTGGTGTGTCCCTCCCTCCGTGTGACAGATACTGGATTATGTGTGTGTCCCTCCCTCTGTGTGACAGATACTGGATTATTGGTGTGTCCCTCCCCCTGTGTGACAGATACTGGATTATTGGTGTGTCCCTCCCCCTCTGTGTGACAGATACTGGATTATTGGTGTGTCCCTCCCCCTGTGTGACAGATACTGGATTATTGGTGTGTCCCTCCTCCTGTGTGACAGATACTGGATTATTGGTGTGTCCCTCCCTCTGTGTGACAGATACTGGATTATTGGTGTGTCCCTCCTCCTGTGTGACAGATACTGGATTATTGGTGTGTCCCTCCCTCTGTGTGACAGATACTGGATTATTTATCCCCCCCTTGTATCTGTATAATGTCGTACAGGCTCTCTTGTTTGTGTCCCAGTAAACCCCAGATTATAATTGGACCTCTCTGTGTCTTCTCAGGGCGGCTCTGGGCAGGATGCTGAACATCTGTCTCTGACTGGACTCCAACAGCGCCTCTCCATGTTTCCAGGTTCTCACCTCACTCCTTACCTCGGCTCAGAAGCATCAAGTTCCCATAATCCTCTTCTGCAGCACATGGTCCTACTAGAACAGCCCAGCGGGCAGAACCCCCTGGTCTCAGGTGAGCGCAGTGATCTAGTGTAATAAAGACTGTGAGCGCTAGGCGGCGCAGCATCAGTAACCTGTGCAGTTGCTCTTCACTCCTGTTCTAGGTTTGGGGGGTCTCCCTCTGCACACGCAGTCCCTGGTCTCTCCGGATCGGGTGTCTCCCACCATACACAAGTTACGTCAGCACCGCCCTCTGGGACGGACCCAATCCGCTCCACTGCCACAGAATTCCCACGCGTTGCAGCACCTCGTCATCCAGCAGCAGCACCAACAGTTCCTGGAGAAGCACAAGCAGCAGTTCCAGCAGCAGCAGCTTCATCTCAACAAGGTATGAGCCACCAAACATGGCGGCCAACACGGCGCCCTCGCTGCTCCCCAGCATGACACTGCACAGTCACAGTAGGGGGCAAATCATTATTTCCTATTTTACTTGTTCATAAGAAGTTTATGGGCAGATCCCAGAATGCAATGGCCAAGCATATTAACTGCACCTGACCATGAGGCCAAGAGAAGGCGGCCATACTGGCCTGGAATAAAAGGCTACCGTATATACTGGAGTATAAGCCGACCCGAGTATAAGCCGACCCGAGTATAAGCCGAGGCACCTATTTTACCACAAAATACTGGGAAAAATGAGTGACTCGAGTATAAGCCGAGGGTGGGGAAATGTGCTGCCCCCTGTGTCCCTCTTGTGCCCTCTGTGTCCCCCTCTCTCTCCCGTGTCTCTTCTCCCCTCTCCCTTCCCTGTGTCTCTTCTCCCCTCTCCCTTCCCTGTGTCTCTTCCTTCCTCCCTTATCACCCTCCTCAACCCCCTCCTCATCCTCAACCCCCCATCCTCAACCCTCCCATCCTCAACCCCCATCTTCATCCTCCCTCCTCATCCTCCCTCCTCAACCCCCCCATCCTCACTCCTCAACCCCTTTAATACCTCTCCCTTTTCCCTCACTTACCTATTTCTGCTCTGGCCTCCGCTCCTTCTTGATCCGGCGCGCATGTGACGTCACATGCGCGCCACGTCATTAGCATATACCAGGTGCGGCACTCGGTATATGCTAATGACGTGGCACGCATGTGACGTCACATGCGCGCCGGATCAAGAAGGAGCGCAGGCCAGAGCAGAAGCAGGTAAGTTAGGGGAAAGGGAGAGGTATTTAGGGGGGTTTAGAATGAGCAGGGGGAGTTGAGGATGAGGAGGGGGGAGGGAAAGAGACACGGGGAGGTAGAGAGACACTGGGGGGGGGTAGAGCACTGAATTAAGGAACAGTGAGATGTAGATTACATTATTATTATTATTATTAATTGGTTTGTTTTTTAGATCCACATTATAATAAACTAATTTATTATAAATGTATTATGTTTGTTACATGATCTTCACAGGATAAAATTATTTTACTCTCTAGATTTTCCCTTTTTCCCCCCTTTTCTTTCACACAAAAAGTTTTTTTTAAATGGCCCCTTTTTACATATTTTTGTACAATTACTTTGTATTATGTACATACACCTTGTGGGTTCTCTACATGATGTCACTGAGTACATTAGCCTCAAGCTGTTTAATTATCTATTTTAACAATATAAGACTGTCTTTTTCTTGTAGTGAGATGAAGGAAAAAAATATTTAAAAAGCAGTTTGAACCATGACCTCTTGTTCTTCCATTCATCTCTTTATGTAAGATGCTTCCCTCCTTTGATATATTTGCAGGCTTCTTTCATATCTCTATCTCTCCTCGCATATTAAGGTCATGAAGTATTTCCTTATAAGTTTTGTATTACAGTGGATATAAAAAGTCTACACACCCCAGTTAAAATGTCAGGTTTCTGTGTTGTAAAAAAATGAGACAAAGATAAATCATTTCAGAACTTTTTCCACCTTTAATGTGACCTATAAACTGTACAACTCAATTGAAAAACAAACTGAAATCTTTTATGTGGAGCGAAAAAAAATAAAAAGGAAAAATAATGTGGTTGCATAAGTCTGCACACCCTCTTATAACTGGGGATGTAGCTGTGTTCAGAATTAAGTAATCACATTCCAAATCGTGTTAAATAGGAGTCAGCATACACCTGCCATCATTTAAAGTGCCTCTGATTAACCACAAATAAAGTTCAGCTGAAACGTTCTTAGTCTCATCCCACAGCAAAAGCCATGGTCCACAGAGAGCTTCCAAAGCATCAGAGGGATCTCATTGTTAAAAGGTATCAGTCAGGAGAAGGGTACAAAATAATTTCCAAGGCATTAGATATACCATGGAACACAGTGAAGACAGTCATCATCAAGTGGAGAAAATATGGCACAACAGTGACATTACCAAGAACTGGAGCTCCCTCCAAAACTGATGAAAAGACGAGAAGAAAACTGGTCTGGGAGGCTACCAAGAGGCCTACAGCAACATTAAAGGAGCTGCAGGAATATCTGGCAAGTACTGGCTGTGTGGTACATGTGACAACAATCTCCCGTATTCTTCATATGTCTCGGCTATGGGGTAGAGTGGCAAGACGAAAGCCTTTTCTTAGGAAGAAAAACATCCAAGCCAGGCTACATTTTGCCAAAACACATCTGAAGTCTCCCAAAAGCATGTGGGAAAAGGTGTTATGGTCTGATGAAACCAAGGTTGAACTTTTTGGCCATAATTCCAAAAGATATGTTTGGCGCAAAAACAACACTGCACATCACCAAAAGAACACCATACCCACAGTCAAGCATGGTGGTGGCAGCATCATGATTTGGGGCTGTTTTTCTTCAGCTGGAACTGGGGCCTTAGTTAAGATAGAGGGAATTATGAACATGAAAATACCAGTCAATATTGGCACAAAACCTTCAGGCTTCTGCTAGAAAGCTGAACATGAAGAGGAACTTCATCTGTCAGCATGACAACGACCCAAAGCATACATCCAAATCACCAAAGGAATGGCTTCACCAGAAGAAGATTAAAGTTTTGGAATGGCCCAGCCAGAGCCCAGACCTGAATCCGATTGTGATCTGAAGAGGGCTGTGCCCAGGAGATGCCCTCGCAATCTGACAGAGCAAAGAAGAGTGGGCAAATCTTGCCAAGTCACAATGTGCCATGCTGATAGACTCATACCCAAAAAGACTGATCACAAGGGGCTTCAACAAAGTATTAGTGTAAGGGTGTGCAGACTTATGCAGCCATATTATTTTATTTTTATATTTTGTCTTCCCTCTACCTAAAAGATTTCAGTTTGTTTTTCAATTGAGTTGTACAGTTTATAGGTCACATTAAAGATGGAAAAAGTTCTGAAATGAAGTGCTCACACCTGCACCTTTTCACCCACGGGTGCTCACACCTTCCCCGGTTTCACCCACGGGTGCTCACACCTTCCCCGGTTTCACCCACGGGTGCTCACACCTTCCCCAGTTTCACCCACGGGTGCTCACACCTTCTCCGGTTTCACCCATTGGTGCTCACACCTTCCCCAGTTTCACCCACGGGTGCTCACACCTGCACCATTTCACCCACGGGTGCTCACACCTGCACCTTTTCACCCACGGGTGCTCACACCTGCACCATTTCACCCACGGGTGCTCACACCTGCACCATTTCACCCACGGGTGCTCACACTTGCACCTTTTCACCCACGGGTGCTCATACCTGCACCATTTCACCCACGGGTGCTCACAAATCTCTTTTCCCACATTGTGTATCATTCAGATGATTCCGAAAGTGAATGAGGCTTCCCGCCAGCATGAGAGCCACCCCGAGGAGACCGAAGAGGAGCTACGCGAGCATCAGGCGCTGCATGAAGAGCTGTACACGGAGCGTGTGTCTGTGCAGAAGGAACAGGGCCTGGGTAACATGGTGCATGTAAAGCAGGAAAGAGAAGAGAGTGAGGATGACAATGACTCCCAGGAGACAGAGCAAAGCAAGAGACAGGCAGAGCAGGATCTGCTGTTCAGACAGGTACATGAGAAGATAATCAATCTCTCCAAACGTATACTGGCAGACACTGAGATATCCTACAGAAATGATACAGATACTGGTTTAGTGGTCTTCCATTACATGCCCCAATGGTTACCACTAGTGTATTAGTATATTCTTTCTCTTTTTGCTATATGTTCATGTATACTACTAGTGAGACTATCTAAGTTTCTAAAATTCTTTGGATATTTCCATTTGGGGTTCATTTGAGTGGAATTGTCAGCTCTACAGGGATGCACATGAGGCCAGCGCCATAGATGAGCGCACGAGACAATCTAACACACACTCTCACTCATTCCCTATGCTGTGTAATCTTGCAGGAGTTTCCCAAACTCAGTGTTAGATGTTCCCTATCTGAATCCTACCACACAAGCCACAGTCATCTGAGGTCTATCTTATTTTATCAATAGTCCCTGCTATAGTGGTCACAGTGTCTGTGGGTCAGAGGGCAGCGATTTACACCCTGATCTGGTATAGACTGGCAGAGTTTAACTTTTGTAATTGCAGCAAACGTTGTTACTGGAGCAGCAGCGCATTCACCAACTGAGGAACTATCAAGCCTCCATGGAAGCTGCAGGCATGGTTGTCCCATTCAGTGGGCATCGGCCTCTGTCACGGGCGCAGTCCTCACCCGCATCTGCCTCCTTCCCAATGTCTGTCCAAGAGACTCCTAGCAAGCCCAGGTACACCACAGGTGAGTGAGGAGGATGAGGGTACAGGGAGGGGAGATGTGGGTGGGCATCACCGAGCTGCACCTTCCATTTAGTTATGTTCATAATTAGTCAGATATACAGTGATAATAAATGAATAAGAAAAGAAGAGATAAATGTCCAATCCTTCTCAGGCCTTGTGTACGACACGTTGATGCTGAAACACCAGTGCATCTGTGGGAATACAAACAGTCACCCTGAGCATGCGGGCCGGATACAGAGCATCTGGTCACGACTGCAGGAGACTGGCCTGCGCGGCATGTGTGAGGTGAGCCTGAGGTGCATGCCGACCCTAGTACCGATCTTGGTCTGCTTTGCATTTATAACTTAACATGCATAACTTGCCATAGAGGTTGCATGTGTTTCTTCACTGCTAATGATGATTGTAGCATAAACAGGTCTGTAATTAGGGCCCTGACCAGTCTCCTCTGTGCAGTGTATCAGAGGCAGGAAGGCCACACTGGAGGAACTGCAGAGCGTCCACTCTGAGACCCACACCCTGCTGTATGGCACCAACCCACTGAATCGGCAGAAACTGGAGAGTAAGTTCCTGTCCTGGTCCCAAGACTCGGCCTGTGTGTACTGGAATGTGGCGGATCAGAAAGCTGTTCCTTCAGCAGCGCTCCTCAATAATAAAACTAAAATATAACATTTCTGAAAGCTCGAGACTTCTACTGCTATCCTCAAGTGTTTTTACCAAAGAGAAGCATAAAAATGAGTATTCAGTATAAAAAGGGAACCCAATTAGTCCCTAGTTTTGCATGAAAAACATCCCAAAATAAAGATTTAAAAAAATACCTTAAAGTTTGCAAAAATCTTCAGTTTTCTGGCAGTTCATTTTGAGAAGGAACACCCCTGAAAACCTAGGCTAAATTGGCATAAAATTCTTAATTTGCTATGGCCAATCAGAGGCAAGTATAACTATGTTGCAATATCTGGAGATCAGTCTCTTCAGCAAAGCATCATGGGATATGTAATATTTTGTTCCCGTCACAAGAAAGCAGCTCAGGCACTGCTGCTCTGGATCTGTGCACTATGCTGCTGTTGGCTTGCAGGTTAGTATAGGGTAAAAAAAAAATACTTGAATGCAGTGTTGCTATTGGTTAGTACCAGCTGCTTATGTAAGCAGATCTGGGGGCGTGGAAACCATGTTTTTTTAAATAGTATGAATCAGTGTAGTGTGTGTGTGTGATATATATACAGGGTGTGTGTGTGTGTGATATATACAGGGTGTGTGTGATATATACAGGGTGTGTGTGTGTGATATATACAGGGTGTGTGTGTGTGTGTGATATATACAGGGTGTGTGTGTGTGTGTGTGTGATATATACAGGGTGTGTGTGCGTGATATATACAGGGTGTGTGTGCGTGATATATACAGGGTGTGTGTGTGTGTGATATATACAGGGTGTGTGTATGTGTGTGATATATACAGGGTGTGTGTGTGTGATATATACAGGGTGTGTGTGTGTGTGATATATACAGGGTGTGTGTATGTGTGTGATATATACAGGGTGTGTGTGTGTGATATATACAGGGTGTGTGTGTGTGATATATACAGTGTGTGTGTGTGATATATACAGGGTGTGTGTGTGTGTGATATATACAGGGTGTGTGTGTGTGATATATACAGGGTGTGTGTGTGTGTGTGATATATACAGTGTGTGTGTGTGTGATATATACAGGGTGTGTGTGTGTGTGATATATACAGGGTGTGTGTGTGTGTGATATATACAGGGTGTGTGTGTGTGTGATATATACACAGTGTGTGTGTGTGATATATACAGGGTGTGTGTGTGTGATATATATACAGGGTGTGTGTGTGTGTGTGTGATATATACAGGGTGTGTGTGATATATACAGGTTGTGTGTGTGATATACACAGTGTGTGTGTGTGATACATATAGGGTGTGTGTGTGTGTGATACATATAGGGTGTGTGTGTGTGTGTGATATATACAGGTTGTGTGTGTGTGATACATACAGGATGTGTGTCTGTGATACATATAGGGTGTGTGTGATATATACAGGGTGTGTGTGTGTGTGATATATACAGGGTGTGTGTGTGTGTGTGTGTGTGATATATACAGGTGTGTGTGTGTGATATATACAGGGTGTGTGTGTGTGATATATACAGTGTGTGTGTGATATATACAGGGTGTGTGTGTGTGTGTGTGATATATACAGGGTGTGTGTGTGTGTGATATATACAGGGTGTGTGTGTGTGATATATACAGGGTGTGTGTGTGTGTGATATATACAGGGTGTGTGTGTGTGTGTGATATATACAGGGTGTGTGTGTGTGTGATATATACAGGGTGTGTGTGTGTGATACATACAGGGTGTGTGTGTGTGATATATACAGGGTGTGTGTGATATATACAGGGTATATACAGGGTGTGTGTGTGTGATATATACAGGGTGTGTCTGTGTGATATATATACAGGGTGTGTGTGTGTGTGTGATATATACAGGGTGTGTGTGTGTGTGATATATATACAGGGTGTGTGTGTGTGTGTGATATATACAGGGTGTGTGTGTGTGTGATATATACAGGGTGTGTGTGTGATATATACAGGGTGTGTGTGTGTGTGATACATACAGGGTGTGTGTGTGTGATACATATAGGGTGTGTGTGATATATACAGGGTGTGTGTGTGTGTGTGATATATACAGGGTGTGTGTGTGTGATATATATACAGGGTGTGTGTGTGTGTGTGATACATATAGGGTGTGTGTGTGTGTGATATATACAGGTTGTGTGTGATACATATAGGGTGTGTGTGTGTGTGTGATACATATAGGGTGTGTGTGATATATACAGGGTGTGTGTGTGATATATACAGGGTGTGTGTGTGTGATATATATACAGGCGTGTGTGTGTGTGATATATACAGGGTGTGTGTGTGTGTGATATATACAGGGTGTGTGTGTGTGATACATATAGGGTGTGTGTGTGTGTGTGATATATACAGGGTGTGTGTGTGTGATATATATACAGGGTGTGTGTGTGTGTGTGATACATATAGGGTGTGTGTGTGTGTGTGATATATACAGGGTGTGTGTGTGATATATACAGGGTGTGTGTGTGTGATATATACAGGGTGTGTGTGTGTGTGATACATACAGGGTGTGTGTGTGTGATACATATAGGGTGTGTGTGATATATACAGGGTGTGTGTGTGTGTGATATATACAGGGTGTGTGTGTGTGATATATATACAGGGTGTGTGTGTGTGTGTGATACATATAGGGTGTGTGTGTGTGTGATATATACAGGTTGTGTGTGATATATACAGGGTGTGTGTGTGTGATATATACAGGGTGTGTGTGTGTGATATATATACAGGCGTGTGTGTGTGTGATATATACAGGGTGTGTGTGTGTGATACATATAGGGTGTGTGTGTGTGTGTGATATATACAGGTTGTGTGTGTGTGATACATACAGGGTGTGTGTGTGTGATACATATAGGGTGTGTGTGATATATACAGGGTGTGTGTGTGTGATACATATAGGGTGTGTGTGATATATACAGGGTGTGTGAGTGTGATATATATATATATACAGGGTGTGTGTGTGTGTGTGTGTGTGTGTGATATACAGGGTGTGTGTGTGTGATATATATAGGGTGTGTGTGTGTGTGTGATATATATAGGGTGTGTGTGATACATATAGGCTGTGTGTGTGATATATACAGGGTGTGTGTGTGTGATACATACAGGGTGTGTGTGTGTGATACATATAGGGTGTGTGTGATATATACAGGGTGTGTGTGTGTGTGATATATACAGGGTGTGTGTGTGTGATATATACAGATGTGTGTGTGTGTGTGATATATACAGGGTGTGTGTGTGTGTGATACATACAGGGTGTGTGTGTGTGTGATATATACAGGGTGTGTGTGTGTGTGTGATATATACAGGTTGTGTGTGTGTGTGATACATACAGGGTGTGTGTGTGTGATACATATAGGGTGTGTGTGATATATACAGGGTGTGTGTGTGTGTGATATATACAGGGTGTGTGTGTGATATATATATATATATACAGGGTGTGTGTGTGTGATATATACAGGGTGTGTGTGTGTGTGTGTGATATATACAGTGTGTGTGTGTGATATATACAGGGTGTGTGTGTGTGATATATACAGGGTGTGTGTGTGTGTGATATATACAGGGTGTGTGTGTGTGTGTGTGATATATATAGGGTGTGTGTGTGTGATATATACAGGGTGTGTGTGTGTGATATATACAGGGTGTGTGTGTGTGTGTGATATATACAGGGTGTGTGTGTGTGTGTGTGATATATACAGGGTGTGTGTGTGTGTGATATATATAGGGTGTGTGTGTGTGTGTGTGATATATATAGGGTGTGTGTGATACATATAGGCTGTGTTAGTGATATATACAGGGTGTGTGTGATATATACAGGGTGTGTGTGTGTGATATATACAGGGTGTGTGTGTGTGTGTGATATATACAGGGTGTGTGTGTGTGTGTGTGATATATACAGGGTGTGTGTGTGTGATATATATAGGGTGTGTGTGATACATATAGGCTGTGTTAGTGATATATACAGGGTGTGTGTGATATATACAGGGTGTGTGTGTGTGATATATACAGGGTGTGTGTGTGTGATATATACAGGGTGTGTGTGTGTGTGTGATATATACAGGGTGTGTGTGTGTGTGATATATACAGGGTGTGTGTGTGTGTGTGATATATACAGGTGTGTGCGTGTGTGATATATACAGGGTGTGTGTGATATATACAGGGTGTGTGTGATATATACAGTGTGTGTGTGATATATACAGGGTGTGTGTGTGATACATATAGGGTGTGTGTTATACATATAGGGTGTGTGTGTGTGTGTGATATATACAGGGTGTGTGTGTGTGTGATATATACAGGGTGTGTGTGTGTGTGATATATACAGGGTGTGTGTGTGTGTGTGTGATATATATAGGGTGTGTGTGTGTGATATATACAGGGTGTGTGTGTGTGATATATACAGGGTGTGTGTGTGTGTGTGATATATACAGGGTGTGTGTGTGTGTGTGTGATATATACAGGTGTGTGTGTGTGTGATATATATAGGGTGTGTGTGTGTGTGTGTGATATATATAGGGTGTGTGTGATACATATAGGCTGTGTTAGTGATATATACAGGGTGTGTGTGATATATACAGGGTGTGTGTGTGTGATATATACAGGGTGTGTGTGTGTGTGTGATATATACAGGGTGTGTGTGTGTGTGTGTGATATATACAGGGTGTGTGTGTGTGTGTGATATATATAGGGTGTGTGTGATACATATAGGCTGTGTTAGTGATATATACAGGGTGTGTGTGATATATACAGGGTGTGTGTGTGTGATATATACAGGGTGTGTGTGTGTGATATATACAGGGTGTGTGTGTGTGTGTGATATATACAGGGTGTGTGTGTGTGTGATATATACAGGGTGTGTGTGTGTGTGTGATATATACAGGTGTGTGCGTGTGTGATATATACAGGGTGTGTGTGATATATACAGGGTGTGTGTGATATATACAGTGTGTGTGTGATATATACAGGGTGTGTGTGTGTGTGATATATACAGGATGTGTGTGTGTGTGATATATACAGGGTGTGTGTGTGTGATATATACAGGGTGTGTGTGTGATATATACAGGGTGTGTGTGTGTGATATATACAGGGTGTGTGTGTGATATATATACAGGTGTGTGTGATATATACAGGGTGTGTGTGTGATATATATACAGGTGTGTGTGATATATACAGTGTGTGTGTGATATATACAGGGTGTGTGTGTGATACATATAGGGTGTGTGTTATACATATAGGGTGTGTGTGTGTGTGTGATATATACAGGGTGTGTGTGTGTGTGATATATACAGGGTGTGTGTGTGTGTGATATATACAGGGTGTGTGTGATATATACAGTGTGTGTGTGATATATACAGGGTGTGTGTGTGATACATATAGGGTGTGTGTTATACATATAGGGTGTGTGTGTGTGTGTGATATATACAGGGTGTGTGTGTGTGTGATATATACAGGGTGTGTGTGTGTGTGATATATACAGGGTGTGTGTGATACATATAGGGTGTGTGTGTGTGTGTGTGTGATATATACAGGTGTGTGCGTGTGTGATATATACAGGGTGTGTGTGTGATACATATAGGGTGTGTGTTATACATATAGGGTGTGTGTGTGTGTGTGATACATATAGGGTGTGTGTTATACATATAGGGTGTGTGTGTGTGATACATACAGGGTGTGTTAGATTAGATACAGTTACACACAGGGAAACTTCCAGATACCTTTTTTTTGGTACATGTTTTGCAGGAACATTTCCATGTCTAGTGCTATATATATGTGTCTTTGTGGTTTGTGTAGCTATGTATATACGTGTATACACACTTTTTTTTCTTTGTATCGATGCACATTTTGTATACATATGTTCCGGGGTGGACAAAAATATCTAAATCTTTGTAGCCAGGAGGGTTTTATTGGAGCCAGATTAGACTTTTTTGGGGAGCCTGGAAGGATGGCCCTCAGAGAGGTGCATTATTACATTTTTTTTTAGATATTGAGAATACGACGTTACAATTTTAGTAACCCTGAATTTCCCCCCTGTCTGTGCTTTTATATATATATACAGTCAGGTCCATAAATATTGGGACATGGACACAATTCTAATCTTTTTGGCACCACCACAATGGATTTGAAATGAAACAAACAAGATGTGCTTTACCTGCAGGTTTTCAGCTTTAATTTCAGGGTATTTACATCCAAATCAGGTGAACGGTGTAGGAATTACAACAGTTTGTATATGTGCCTCCCACTTTTTAAGGGACCAAAAGTAATGGGACAGATTAACAGTAATAAATCAAACTTTCACTTTTTAAAACTTGGTTGCAAATCCTTTGCAGTCAATTACAGCCTGAAGTCTGGAACGCATAGACATCACCAGACGCTGGGTTTCATCCCTGGTGATGCTCTGCCAGACCTCTATTGCAACTGTCTTCAGTTCCTGCTTGTTCTTGGGGCATTTTCCCTTCAGTTTTTTCTTCAGCAAGTGAAATGCATGCTCAATCGGATTCAGGTCAGGTGATTGACTTGGCCATTGCATAACATTCCACTTCTTTCCCTTAAACTCTTTGGTTGCTTTTGCAGTATGCTTCGGGTCATTGTCCATCTGCACTGTGAAGCGCCGTCCAATGAGTTCTGAAGCATTTGGCTGAATATGAGCAGATAATATTGCCCGAAACACTTCAGAATTCATCCTGCTGCTTTTGTCAGCAGTCACATCATCAATAAATACAAGAGAACCAGTTCCATTGGCAGCCATACATGCCCACGCCATGACACTACCACCAACATGCTTCACTGATGAGTTGGTATGCTTTGGATCATGAGCAGTTCCTTTCCGTCTCCATACTCTTCTCTTCCCATCACTCTGGTACAAGTTGATCTTAGTCTCATCTGTCCATAGGACGTTGTTCCAGAACTGTGAAGGCTTTTTTAGGTGTTGTTTGGAAAACTCTAATCTGGCCTTCCTGTTTTTGAGGCTCATCAATGGTTTCCATCTTGTGGTGAACCCTCTGTATTTACTCTGGTGAAGTCTTCTCTTGATTGTTGACTTTGACACACATACACCTACCTCCTGGAGAGTGTTCTTGATCTGGCCAACTGTTGTGAAGGGTGTTTTCTTCACCAGGGAAATAATTCTTGGGTCATCCACCACAGTTGTTTTCCGTGGTCTTCCGGGTCTTTTGGTGTTGCGGAGCTCACCGGTGCGTTCTTTCTTTTTAAGGATGTTCCAAACAGTTGATTTGGCCACACCTAATGTTTTTGCTATCTCTCTGATGGGTTTGTTTTGTTTTTTCAGCCTAATGATGGCTTGCTTCACTGATAGTGACAGCTCTTTGGGTCTCATATTGAGATGAACACTGGAGCTTGTATCTGCTCTTTGTAAATGGGATAATGAGGGAATAACACACACCTGGCCATGGAAAAGCTGAGCAGCCAATTGTCCCATTACTTTTGGTCCCTTAAAAAGTGGGAGGCACACATACAAACTGTTGTAATTCCTACACCGTTCACCTGATTTGGATGTAAATACCCTCAAATTAAAGCTGAAAGTCGGCAGGTAAAGCACATCTTGTTTGTTTCATTTCAAATCCATAGTGGTGGTGTATAGAGCCAAAAAGATTAGAATTGTGTCCATGTCCCAATATTTATGGACCTGACTGTATATGGATGCACACGTGTGTATGGTGTGTGCGTGTGTGTGTACTTCCCGTGTACTCCCACTTCCTGTTGTTGCTAGGTTCTGCACAGGTTCCGCTATGAATGTGGCGCTTCCTCCCATAGGTATCCCTGTATGGGCCTCAGTGTTATGAGGCAGTGCTGGCAGTCTGCTCCCTGTATTTACTACATCTTGCCATGGCCACATGTGTCCTGTCCTTGCCCCCATCCTGCTCCTCTCTACACAATGAGCTCACAGAGAGAACGTGATGGTGTGCACCATACTACTTCGCCCCTTGTGCTACCTGTACAGCGGCTTTTCTGTGTCCATGCTTGGCACTAACAGAACAAGAGGAATGAGGTCTATCCCTATGACCCCGGGGTATCCGTAAAGCTCCGCCATATTATGTAGTGGGGACATAATCTGCCTACAAATTGTTAAATACATGAAAATATTTACTAAACACCTTAGGAAGGCACGGAGGGACGTCATAATCGTTATTTGGCTTGTTTGTAATAACTTTATTGGTAAAAACACTTGAGCAAGTCACATGTGAGCAGTAGAAGCCCTTTGTAGGTGATAATATTATATCGCTAGTGTCAGGAAACGCCATATACTGCGCTGCAAACTGTAAAACACCCACCCAAATCCTTGCCCCCCCTGCCCACTCCTGTGATAGTAACACTGACCCTTTTCTCCATCTTTGTGCAGGTACTTTAACCTCCATGTTTGTCCGCCTGCCGTGTGGTGGTGTTGGGGTAAGTGTATAATCCAATTCATATTGTATGTGCCCTTCAGATCTAGCTCAGATTACATAGATCTGGGATCTACCCCATGACCCTTTCCTTCTCTTGGTTCTCCTTCTGTGCCAGTCATGTAGTCTGTGTAACCCGTTACTCTCTTGTGCCAGGTGGACAGTGATACGATCTGGAATGAAGTGCACTCTTCTGCCGCTGCCCGTCTGGCCGTAGGATGTGTTGTGGAGCTGTCCTCCAAGGTGGTGTCAGGAGAGCTGAAGGTAACAGTATAGGATACCAGATAACGGGACACCACACCTTGTGGCCTTAATGACACTGCTGATAAATCTGATCTTTTCAATTCCCTCATTGGAGCCAAGTTGTCCCATTCATTGTATTTCCTAAAACTTTAACATGCAGGGTCAGTCCTGTTACTTACAGTATTTTGCGCCGTATAAGACGAGTTGGGGGGGGGGGAGTTGGTGCGTCTTATATGACAAATACACATTTTGCCTGCATTAAAACTGCCCCTAACTTTGTGTGGTGCTTGCTCACAGTCCTCTTTCTGCCCCCCTTGATCCTCTCCCCCTCCTGATTCGAAACTTTGACCCCTCTGATCCTTCCCTTAGCCCCCTTTATTGCCCCACTCCTGATCCCCCCCCCCCCATTGGCGCTTCCTACGGCACCAGCAGCATGCCTCTGAACTGCATCTCATCTGCCGGCGCATCTTAGTGACGTCATACACGCGACGCAAGGGAAGGCTGCAGTACAGGAGGAGTGCTGGTAGGAAGCGCTGCGCGATGGGGTGAGATCAAGATGGGCCGAGGGGAGAATCAAGAGAAGAAAGGGGAGGATCAAGAGGGGCAGGGAGGGTCAAGAGCTCCTGGAGGCTCCCAAATGTGTGTGTGTGGTGTATGTGTGTGTATATATATATATATATATATATATATATGTTTGTGTGTGATGTAGGTGTGTATATATATATATATATATATGTTTGTGTGTGATGTAGGTGTGTATATATATATATATATATATATGTTTGTGTGTGATGTAGGTGTGTATATATATATATATATATATGTTTGTGTGTGATGTAGGTGTGTATATATATATATATATATATGTTTGTGTGTGATGTAGGTGTGTATATATATATATATATATGTTTGTGTGTGATGTAGGTGTGTATATATATATATATATATATATGTTTGTGTGTGATGTAGGTGTGTATATATATATATATATATATATGTTTGTGTGTGATGTAGGTGTGTATATATATATATATATATGTTTGTGTGTGATGTAGGTGTGTATATATATATATATATATATATATGTTTGTGTGTGATGTAGGTGTGTATATATATATATATATATATATGTTTGTGTGTGATGTAGGTGTGTATATATATATATATATATATATATATATATATGTTTGTGTGTGATGTAGGTGTGTATATATATATATATATATATATGTTTGTGTGTGATGTAGGTGTGTATATATATATATATATATGTTTGTGTGTGATGTAGGTGTGTATATATATATATATATATATATATGTTTGTGTGTGATGTAGGTGTGTATATATATATATATATATATGTTTGTGTGTGATGTAGGTGTGTATATATATATATATATATATATATATATATATATGTTTGTGTGTGATGTAGGTGTGTATATATATATATATATATATATATATGTTTGTGTGTGATGTAGGTGTGTATATATATATATATATATATATATATGTTTGTGTGTGATGTAGGTGTGTATATGTGTGTGAAGTGTATTTGTGTTTGATTCAGAATATTTTTTTCTTGTTTTCCTCCTCTAAAAACTAGGTGCGTCTTATGCTCAGGTGCGTCTTATATGGCGAAAAATACAGTATATTCACGATGTATGTATAGAAGGTCATTTTGTATGACTCACATATCCCTCTCTTGTCTCTGGATAGAATGGCTTTGCTGTGGTCCGTCCTCCCGGCCACCATGCAGAAGAGAGCACACCAATGTAAGTGGCACCCATGGATGCTGAACCATGAGCAGGTGGGGAACTTAGATTGAGATGAGGTGAAGGCCACGTGACTGCATGCTCAACATCCTGCCCATGCTTACTCTTTATTTATATTGGGATTTCAGACAGTTAGACCCGCTGCTTTCAGGTCTATCTTCTGACCAAGAATCGTTTTATCCTCCACTGTCTGTAGGGGCTTCTGTTACTTTAATTCGGTGGCAATAGCAGCCAAGGTTCTCCAGCAGAGGCTAAATGTTGGGAAGACTATGATTGTGGACTGGGTGAGTAGATACAGCACCTTGTGTGTTATCTGTCCAGTTACTGTAGGAGCGTTTGTTGTACAGTTTGAAATGATTCCTTGTGTTTCAGGATGTGCACCATGGGAATGGCACTCAACAGGCGTTCTACAGTGATCCGAATGTCCTGTACCTCTCTCTTCATCGCTATGATGATGGCAACTTCTTCCCAGGCAGTGGAGCACCTGATGAAGTGAGTGGATAAGCATAGTGTGTGCTGGGGATCTCTACCCTGGTGGGTCATATTAAGGAATGGTGTGAACATATTGGGTCTGGGGGACTAGGAATTGTGGTCCCTGTTGTCTTTACATAAAACATAATTTCCAAACTCAGTGAAATACATTTCTAATCTACACCCAGTTACCCTTCTCTCCCCCCCAGGTTGGCACAGGAGCTGGATTGGGTTTCAATGTGAACATTGCCTTTACTGGTGGTCTGGAGCCACCCATGGGAGATGCTGAATATTTGGCTGCATTCAGGTAACAATATACTTTGTGTGGCAATAATGGGGTTAATTTTGTTTTAGTAGCGAATTGCTCAGTAGCCCCAAGAGCCTGTATCGGAACCAATTGACTACATACACTGTCTGCCTTGCTTCTATTCTCTTCTTGGGCAGTAAAAGGGGCTACTTTTCACTTATTTAACAGTTAGTCGCTTGGTTGGGTGGAAGCAATCTTATGTTTAAAGGGCTCCTTGGCAATAATGGGAAGGCCCAATTAGCAGGTACGGGCTGCTTGAAGGGCCTGCTGCTTATTGTTTTTCCTTCCTTGCAGGACGGTGGTGATGCCCATCGCTAATGAGTTCTCCCCAGAAGTGGTTCTGGTATCTGCTGGTTTTGATGCTGTGGAAGGACACCCCTCCCCACTTGGAGGGTACAATGTGTCAGCCAAGTGTAAGTTTGATGATCTCAATCCTGAGGCTCTATGGAAATGGCTTCCAATGTATGAGCTGGTGTATCATTGAGGGCTTGAGCATCTTCAGTGGTACTCATGGCTTGTGTGAGTGTCTGTGGTTAGTGGGGTGCTCATGGCTTGTGTCTGTGGTTAGTGCGGCGCTCATGGCTTGTGTCTGTGGTTAGTGCGGCGCTCATGGCTTGTGTCTCTGGATAGTGCGGTGCTCATGGCTTGTGTCTGTGGTTAGTGCGGTGCTCATGGCTTGTGTCTGTGGTTAGTGCGGTGCTCATGGCTTGTGTCTGTGGTTAGTGCTGTGCTCATGGCTTGTGTCTGTGGTTAGTGCGGCGCTCATGGCTTGTGTCTGTGGTTAGTGCGGCGCTCATGGCTTGTGTCTGTGGTTAGTGCGGCGCTCATGGCTTGTGTCTGTGGTTAGTGCGGTGCTCATGGCTTGTGTCTGTGGTTAGTGGGATGCTCATGGCTTGTGTCTGTGGTTAGTGCGGTGCTCATGGCTTGTGTCTGTGGTTAGTGCGGTGCTCATGGCTTGTGTCTGTGGTTAGTGCGGTGCTCATGGCTTGTGTCTGTGGTTAGTGCGGTGCTCACGGCTTGTGTCTGTGGTTAGTGCGGTGCTCACGGCTTGTGTCTGTGGTTAGTGCTGTGCTCATGGCTTGTGTCTGTGGTTAGTGCTGTGCTCATGGCTTGTGTCTGTGGTTAGTGCTGTGCTCATGGCTTGTGTCTGTGGTTAGTGCGGCGCTCATGGCTTGTGTCTGTGGTTAGTGGGATGCTCATGGCTTGTGTCTGTGGTTAGTGCGGTGCTCATGGCTCGTGTCTGTGGTTAGTGCGGTGCTCATGGCTTGTGTCTGTGGTTAGTGCGGCGCTCATGGCTTGTGTCTGTGGTTAGTGCTGTGCTCATGGCTTGTGTCTGTGGTTGCTCATGGCTTGTGTCTGTGGTTAGTGCGGTGCTCATGGCTTGTGTCTGTGGTTAGTGCGGTGCTCATGGCTTGTGTCTGTGGTTAGTGCGGTGCTCATGGCTCGTGTCTGTGGTTAGTGCGGTGCTCATGGCTTGTGTCTGTGGTTAGTGCGGCGCTCATGGCTTGTGTCTGTGGTTAGTGCTGTGCTCATGGCTTGTGTCTGTGGTTGCTCATGGCTTGTGTCTGTGGCTAGTGCGGTGCTCATGGCTTGTGTCTGTGGTTAGTGCGGTGCTCATGGCTTGTGGTTAGTGCGGTGCTCATGGCTTGTGTCTGTGGTTAGTGCGGCGCTCATGGCTTGTGTCTGTGGTTAGTGGGATGCTCATGGCTTGTGTCTGTGGTTAGTGCGGTGCTCATGGCTTGTGTCTGTGGTTAGTGCAGCGCTCATGGCTTGTGTCTGTGGTTAGTGGGATGCTCATGGCTTGTGTCTGTGGTTAGTGGGATGCTCATGGCTTGTGTCTGTGGTTAGTGCTGTGCTCATGGCTTGTGTCTGTGGTTAGTGCGGTGCTCATGGCTTGTGTCTGTGGTTAGTGCTGTGCTCATGGCTTGTGTCTGTGGTTAGTGCGGTGCTAATGGCTTGTGTCTGTGGTTAGTGCGGCGCTCATGGCTTGTGTCTGTGGTTAGTGCGGTGCTCATGGCTTGTGTCTGTGGTTAGTGCGGCGCTCATGGCTTGTGTCTGTGGTTAGTGCGGCGCTCATGGCTTGTGTCTGTGGTTAGTGGGATGCTCATGGCTTGTGTCTGTGGTTAGTGCTGTGCTCATGGCTTGTGTCTGTGGTTAGTGCGGTGCTCATGGCTTGTGTCTGTGGTTAGTGCTGTGCTCACGGCTTGTGTCTGTGGTTAGTGGGATGCTCATGGCTTGTGTCTGTGGTTAGTGGGGTGCTCATGGCTTGTGTCTGTGGTTAGTGGGGTACTCATGGCTTGTGTCTGTGGTTAGTGCTGTGCTCATGGCTTGTGTCTGTGGTTAGTGGGGTGCTCATGGCTTGTTTCTGTGGTTAGTGGGATGCTCATGGCTTGTGTCTGTGGTTAGTGCGGCGCTCATGGCTTGTGTCTGTGGTTAGTGGGGTGCTCACGGCTTGTGTCTGTGGTTAGTGCAGTGCTCATGGCTTGTGTCTGTGGTTAGTGCGGTGCTCACGGCTTGTGTCTGTGGTTAGTGCGGTGCTCATGGCTTGTGTCTGTGGTTAGTGCTGTGCTCATGGCTTGTGTCTGTGGTTAGTGCTGTACTCATGGCTTGTGTCTGTGGTTAGTGCTGTGCTCATGGCTTGTGTCTGTGGTTAGTGCTGTGCTCATGGCTTGTGTCTGTGGTTAGTGCGGCGCTCATGGCTTGTGTCTGTGGTTAGTGCTGTGCTCATGGCTTGTGTCTGTGGTTAGTGGGATGCTCATGGCTTGTGTCTGTGGTTAGTGCGGTGCTCATGGCTTGTGTCTGTGGTTAGTGCGGTGCTCATGGCTTGTGTCTGTGGTTAGTGCAGCGCTCATGGCTTGTGTCTGTGGTTAGTGCGGCGCTCACGGCTTGTGTCTGTGGTTAGTGGGATGCTCATGGCTTGTGTCTGTGGTTAGTGGGGTGCTCATGGCTTGTGTCTGTGGTTAGTGCGGCGCTCATGGCTTGTGTCTGTGGTTAGTGGGATGCTCATGGCTTGTGTCTGTGGTTAGTGCGGTGCTCATGGCTTGTGTCTGTGGTTAGTGCGGTGCTCACGGCTTGTGTCTGTGGTTAGTGGGGTGCTCATGGCTTGTGTCTGTGGTTAGTGCTGCGCTCATGGCTTGTGTCTGTGGTCAGTGCGGCGCTTGTGTCTGTGGTCAGTGCGGCGCTTGTGTCTGTGGTTAGTGCGGTGCTCATGGCTTGTGTCTGTGGTCAGTGCGGCGCTTGTGTCTGTGGTCAGTGCGGCGCTTGTGTCTGTGGTTAGTGCGGCACTCATGGCTTGTGTCTGTGGTCAGTGCGGCGCTTGTGTCTGTGGTCAGTGCGGCGCTTGTGTCTGTGGTTAGTGCGGTGCTCATGGCTTGTGTCTGTGGTTAGTGCGGCGCTCATGGCTTGTGTCTGTGGTTAGTGCGGCGCTCACGGCTTGTGTCTGTGGTTAGTGCGGTGCTCATGGCTTGTGTCTGTGGTTAGTGCGGCGCTCACGGCTTGTGTCTGTGGTTAGTGCGGTGCTCATGGCTTGTGTCTGTGGTTAGTGCGGTGCTCACGGCTTGTGTGTGTAGTTGTACTTGATGTTTTTTTCCGGGGCTTGTGGGGAAGACACTCTTCTTGGTTATCGAGCTCATTGATTTTCTCTGGACTGGCGCTGCGAGGAAGCGTAAAGCCCTGTTCATGTGGGATATTCTCTCTTCAGGTTTTGGGTATCTCACAAAGCAGCTCATGGGGTTGGCCGGAGGCCGCATTATCCTGGCCCTGGAGGGAGGTCACGATCTTACAGCCATTTGTGATGCTTCTGAGGCCTGCGTATCTGCGCTGCTGGGCAATCCGGTAAGTAGACTTAATAGGTCTTGTATGGAGCATGGGATGCGCACACTTGGACTGAGCTCTGTACCTCTGTTTCTCATCCAGCTGGAGCCATTTCCTGAGTCTGTACTTCAGCAAAGACCAAACAGCAATGCAGTGAGCTCCTTGGAGAAAGTCATCGAGACTCACAGTATGTATGGGGCACACGGGCA
This sequence comes from Discoglossus pictus, assembly GCA_027410445.1. NCBI lineage: Eukaryota > Metazoa > Chordata > Amphibia > Anura > Alytidae > Discoglossus > Discoglossus pictus. Next base: position 121,070,672 of record CM050173.1, read on the forward strand.
AAATACACAGGCATGTAACCTGGAGAGCTTAAAGACATACATACAAACTCAGCACGCAGACACACACACGCGTCATACACACACACGCGTCATACACACACACGCGTCATACACACACGTCATACACACACACACGTCATACACAGGTATGTGCATTGTCTTCTCACTGGTACCAGAGCCTATCATTTGTGTATTTTCTTATGTTGCTTTACATGCTGATACATATACTAAGGAGCTGTCCTCTCTCTCCAGGTGAATATTGGTCTTGTCTGCATCATGTCTCCACCACAGTCTCCTATTCACTTATTGAGGCGCAGAAGTGTGAGAACGAAGAGGCGGAGACTGTGACGGCTATGGCTTCTCTGTCTGTCGGGGTCCGGCAAGAGCAGGGGTGAGGAAGTTACCAAGTGTAACAGTTTTCACATTAAGTCAAGGACAAGATATAAGCTGTGGAAGAGGGTGGGTAGATCAGGAGCTCTGACTTTGGAGGATATGATAGCGAGGCAGTTGGCAACATGAGCTAGAAGAGACGGGCCTAGATTTGCTTATCCTAAAGAACTTATTGGAATACCAAGTGAGAAAGTATACTTGGAAAAAAGGAGGGGACCGAGGACAAAACCTTGATGTACGCCAACGTCAGAAGGAGTAGAGATGCCAGAGAAGACACAAAATGTTTGATTTTCTAGATATGATGTAAGCCAAGAGAGTGTGACAAATGTCAAGAGTAGAGAAGAGGGTGATAAACTGTGTCTAAGGCAGCAGGGAGATCCAGGAGAATAAGAATAGAGAGGTGTCCCTTTGACTTGGTGGTGAATAAGTCATTAGTGACTTGGTGGTGAGAGCTGCCTGTGTGGAGTGTTGGGACCGGACGCCAGACTGGAAGGGATCAAGGAGCGAGTTTTAGGAAATAAATTGGGAGAGGCGATTGTAGTGATGCCGTCAAACAGTTTAGAAACCAAGGAAAGTAGAGAGATAGGACGGTAATTAGATGGGGAACCTGGATTAGATGAGGGCTTCTTAAGAATGGGTGGGATTATGGCAAACTTGCCAGTGTTCAGGGAGAGGTTGAATAGATGTGTGAGTGCTGGGACAAGTGTGGTGGTGGGGGTCAGCTGGGATAGAATAGGATCATGTGGACAATTTGTAAGACAAGAGGTTGATAAAAGACTAGAGACTTCATCCTCTGTTACAGGGTCCAAGGCGTCCATTATGTGGTAATGGGTTAGGGTAAAGGCTGGGAGCGTGATTTAAGGCCACACTGAGAGAAGAGTTTGTTACGGATATTTGCAATTTTGTTATTAATGTGGAGACAATGAGGGGCAGGAAGTGGGGGAGGGCAGAGGAGAGTGTTTAATGGGGGATGAAGGCTACATTGTATATTAATGATGAGAAGTAGCTCTGTTTGGCAAGATAAGGGGATAGTGATAGGATCGTAGAATAAACATTTCATGGAGGAAGTCTTCTAATGTACAAGACTTCCTCCATAGTTTTTCAGCAGTGCGTGTTTGTGTAGTGTGCCATGTTTGTACGTGTGATTGAGGGCGTCTGCGTGTGGTTATGGGGGCAAGAGTATCAAAGGTGGAAGTTAGAGTGAAGTTGTACTGTGTGGTGGCAACGTCTGGGCAAGTGAGCATGGTGAGAAGACCTAGACGGGGTTTGTAGCACATTGGAATAGTGTTTGCCGGGTTCTGTGGTGGCTGAGGGTGAATATGGGCCGAGAGTGGACGTTGTGGTGAGGCTGTAGGTTAGGAGATGGTGGTCAGAAAGAGGGAGTGGGGAGATAAGGTTAGATATAGAGATTTGTAAAATGTAGGTCAAGGGTGACCATCATGGTGAGTTGGGAATTCTGTCCATTGTGAGAGGCCAAGGGAGGTAATTTTGTGGGTGTAGGGGAGGAGAGAGTGTCATTGACGATGTTAAAAAAGAAGAAGTGAAGGCATGTTGGAGGAGAGAAAGCAAGGAAGCCAGGCGGCAAAATGGTCCAGAAATTGAGAGGATGGTCCAGGCGGGCGGTAGATCACATCGACTTGCAGAGAGATGGGTGAGGAGAGAATTGGAGAGAGGGAACTGGGGGGGGATGCAGTGACATGTGCAGCGAGAAGGAGGGATCTTGCAGGTTGCCAGGTCTAGGTGTGTGACAGAAGTGAAGGCCACCACATAAGGGTGCCACGGGAGCCAAAGTCTGATGGAGTGAGCCAAGCTTCAGTGATGGCCGGAAATAAACCGGTAGTGAATGAACGGAGTTTGTTGCAAGTAGACCGCATGAGAAGAGCAAAGTCTACCCTCTGCAGCATATTTAGACACAGACCCTGTATTTCTGGATGTGCGGTATACTAGCCTATCAGGGGTCATGTCTCCACTGCATGGTGCTTTCTGAGACATGGTCCGTGATAGGCTAGCACACTATACTACATATATTACTGTGTTTTGCATAGGCTGCAGAGGGCAGACGATAAATACACAATAAAATCCAGAAATCCTCCATGTACCTTTTATGGGGCCGTCTCACCCGAGTGTAATAATGATAATACCAGCACTCTACAAACTGGGATTGTATTGGTTTATCTATTGGCGCCGCTGCCGCCTCGCTAGGAACAGCGTCCTGTATTGTCCGATTTTAGTAGTAAATATCTTTTCATTTAAATCACAATATAATCCCTTAAATCCAACCAAATCGATGTCAGTCATTCCCTATTAATCAGAAGATTATTCCCTCTAATACAAAGAATGAGAAAGAGGGTCACTAGAGCCACATATGGGAGGAAAGAGAGAGACATGGCGTCCTGTAATATGAAATGGAGTGTAAGAGCCGCACAAGAGGGGAATGAGACCGGAGGGCTCCTACAACTCTACTGGTATAATCTGGCTCCTACATGGCCGATACATTCGTCCTCCATGATCTACTATATATTCCGTGTCCTTGCTGGACATTTTTGGCATATATTTATTAGTTTTCCTAATATTGGTGAAATCTGCTTGTTTCTGGGGTTAGGGGTTTGCTTATTTCTTATAACTCAAATTAAAAAGTGTTGCAGAAAAACATGAGAGCGCACAGAGCCGCGCCACGTGTAGTATTCATATCCAGTTTGGGGATCTTCAGAATCTGATAACATAAACATAAAAAATGTCCTAAAATTTAGGTAAAGCTACACAATCATACTGTTATAAAGCATTAACCTTACATATAAATAGTATAATGGCGGTGCAGATATTCAGATTATCTCCTAACCTTAATTAATAAGCCCCAATAACAAGATGCTTTGCCCCTTCTCCCTCCCTCAGGACAGAGGACGAGCCGATGGACGAGGAGCCCCCTCTGTAGCGGTGACTGGTGACCATCCAGTGTTTACTCCTGTGTCTTTGTCAGGGGACACCCCCTCAGATTTCCACGCCTGCTCTCCGTCCCCAGGAAGATGAGCAGCGACATGGATGTAACGAACCCTGTGTACATCGCATCCACAGAACCACAAATGGCGGCGCAGTGCGTGACCCACGGCCGCAACGTGTCACCCTACACTGGGGTGTACGGCTTCTCTAGGAGCATCTGGCAGCTCTTGCCAAAAATCATTTGTTACGTTACTTTTCAAGTTTTTATCAAATACTAAATCAAAGAAAATCAAGGGTAAGCCGCTTCCTCCGAGACCTTGGGCCGCTTCTCAAGGACTGTGCGGGAAGGAGGCTCACAATGACCACATTACGTGGCCACTTGTTTAAACCACTCTTGGACATTTCTCCTCCGTCTCAGGAATGGGGAGTGTAACACTGGGACCGTTTTATTGTGCGTGGTGAAGAGATCCTCCGGAGCCTGCTCATGGAGCGAGGGGCTGGTGACCTTCGCACCCGGAGGAAGGATTGTGCCTTGTTTGTGGATGGAAGACGTTTGCTTTTGGATGGGTTGTTCCTTTATTTTTTCAGAACATTGAAGGACTTGCCTTAAAACCTAATGCTCACACGTTACAAAAGGTGGGCAAAGTGACCCCACACGACCTGTGCTCTTATTGCCAAGGGACACCGCTGTGGAGCATTGGTGGAAAATGGCAGCTGTCTCCCTATCTCTCGCTCACTCTTTGTAGCCATTTCTCTGTCTCATTCTTTGTCTGGTTTCCTCTCTGTTTCTTTTCTCAATCTAGTGGCATGTCATATCCTTAAGATGACCAGACTGCTTGACTCATAATCAAGCTCTCAAGCAGAGACTTGTCTTACAATGGATGCTTTGTGAGTACATGAGTTGGGCTAAACCAGACTTCACAGCGTAGGAAGCATGAACTGACCTGTGAGGGGCTCAATGTATGTGTGGGGGGGGGGGGGGGCGGTCATTTTTTTATTATTTTGCTGAATTATATGAGCAAGGTTATCGCAGACAAATAGAACATTTCCAGATCCACTTTCAATTTTTTTATTATTATTTTTCATTCAAAGCTTTATATTGTGTATTTTTTGTAAGCGACTTGTTTTTCTTGTGGTAACTTTAATATTTTCATGTTTTTATATAGAGAATGGGTTTTTTAACCTTCCTTATGAAGATTTTTTCAGATTTATTCCTCCCCTTCTGATATTTCTGCAGAGATTCCTAGGTGTGTCTGAGCAGTGAGGAGGGGTTACCAGAGGTCACAGGATCCTACCCGCACCTCATCATCAGAGGCTTTTTTTATTAATGAGACCACCAATGTACTGTATGTGCACCCCGCTCCTGGACTGCATGGTGGGCACGGGGTGCGTTCAGTCACGGATTGATTCTCCCTATAGCACTTAGTATCCACGACTGACTTACAGCAGCATGTCTGACAGGCTCCTAGGGTGGTCCTCACTGCTGTAGGGAACGCATGTTTGGAATGATGATTATATTCCCCTGTATTGTGAGGGGGCCTCTTGGGGGTCTCATTGTGGCCTGCACCTTGTCCTGACCCAGATAGTCAGGGGATTTGCTCAATAACCATTGTGTGTTATGGGACCCTCATATTTGTGCATTTTCATTCTGTATCTACACTACAGCCCCAATGCCCCTCCATTATATCCTCTGAGAGTGGCGCGTATGTTCCTTTTGCAGTATTGGCCAGACCTCTTTCAGCTGCTGCCGGGGGTCTTATTGTTCTGTGCTGGGTTATATTTAGGGACCATGACTCAGTCTGCATGTTTTATTGGGCTCTGTTACGACAGAGATTTTTTTACACCAGGTTTTGCTTTTCCTGTTAACATCCTCCCCATGCAGCGGCGCAGGATCTGTGACCTCGAGTGCAGCATCTCCATATTTACACAGAATGGGCCTTTTTTGTGGATTTTATGCCTTTTGTGGTCATGGCATACGCCTTTCATAGAGTGACGAGCCGTGTGACGCCCACGAGGTGCCAGCTGTTTTTAGCATCACTCATTCCTTCTGTAGATTGCACACACAGTCTCCTCTCATTCCATAACTGACCCATTATATTGTTTTGTGTGTGCACGGGAGGGGCCACACTCCTATCTCTGGGCATTGACTTCCCTATAATTATAAATATATATATATAAAGATAATTATATATAGAAATATATATATATGAATCTATTTTTCTAGGTTTTACTATATACCTTGAGGTTGCATGATTTAAGCACAGCTCAGTCCTATACTGTGTGACTGGCCACGCTATGGGGCCAGCAAAAGGGACCGGGCATTAGTGGCTTATTCTCACCCCTGGAAGAAAGGGCACCAGTCTTGTTTTGTTTTTTGGCAGATTAGACACAATGGAGATTTTTATTTTATTTTGAAACCAAAATCTCTCTGAAACGCTAATTAGTAGATGAGCTCTCTCCATTGTAAAGGTTTCTGCTGGCGGGAGGGAGCTGTTCAGGCTTTTTCCGTGTGTATGTATATATGTATATATGTACTTACATCACACATTATTTTGTTTTTGTTTTTGTTTACGTAAAACACTAATGATACTCGCAGTGTGCAATCTGAAGGCCGTGGCCAAGACGTTGCATCGTCTGTAACTGTAAAGTGCATACCGGAGCTGGTACCATTCTGCTTGTTTTCTCTGCTATCTTATTCTGTACAAATATCTTTTTATACTGTTACTTTCTTTGGAGACGAGGTGTTGGATGCCTTTCACTGCAGGGACCTCTCACTGCATGCATTATGACCCTTACTGTGTGTTAATGGTGGATGGAGAGGGTCATGGAAGGTCACTGCTTTACACTGACCCCTCGCTGGCCTGTTCCAGAGGGCTCCTGGCTGCTGACCGTGCCTGCACTAGGACTGATAGACTCTCACCCAACCAATCCAGGAGTGAATGTGTTAAGCGGTGCAAGCCCCTTTAATAACACCCATCATCTGACGGGTTCTCTTGTAGCACTGCCAGGCCGAGGGTCGCCATTTACAGTCAGGAGCTGCCTTTTTATTCTGGGTGCCTGCTCTCACCTTGTGCTGCCAATGCACTGTGTTTAAATAAATAAAAAATACAAACTATAACCTTTACTGCAAAAAATCTGTCACAAGAACCATTTTGTACACGGCATTCGAAAGCAGGCCAGTTTTTCTGATACTGATTGTAAGGATCCGTTTTCTGAGGATGAAACGTGTGTGTATAAATATATATACGTAATATATATACATATATGTAATTAAGATTATAAACGTAGAGGATTTCCTGCTCGTCCACTTGATCTTGGACACTTTGCATTCACCTGCGGTTTGTATGTCAGGTTTCGCTCGGTGACCATGTCTCTGGGCACCTTTTCTGGCACTTTTCTGTTCTCTGCTGCCGCTGGATGCAGATGTTTTTTTTCTTTTATATTTTCTTTTGCATTTTTTTTTTTTATTCACATTTTTTTCACTGACCGACTGTGTCTTTAATTTTTTTCATTTCTGTGACAAAACAACTGATTTGAACTTCCTTAGCAGAGCAGTATTTTGTACCACATGATGACGGCGTGTTAATCTTGTGGTGTAAATAAACAAAATGTTACCTACTAGCAGTCTGCGTCTTTAATCTTGTTCTAAGGTTCATGGAGTGATATTATGTATATTGTTATAAATGACACATTAACCAATATTATAGCTATAATGACACACTGTGCTATAAAGGTCTTGCTTGTTGATATCCAAGATTCCTCCCAACAACCACAGTTGTGCTAGAGATATGATCACATGGAATAAGCTTTTCCCTTATGATACCTCGCTGGTGATCCAACACTAAATGGCTCTTACCAAACAAGCCTCAGAGATGGGCATAATACTGGGAGTAACATCCACCCAAAGAGATTAGAGGTCAAGCAAAGGTGAAATTACAGACCGGAACATCTAGTGGTCATTCACTGATGGAATTTACCAAGGATGACTACACACAAGGATACCATTTGATTGGCTGGGATAATCTTCAAGGTGGGAAAAGTATTTTATTATTATTATTCACTTTTATTTGTATCGTGCCAACATAATCCGTTGGGCTGTGCAAGGGATAAAAACAAGGAGAAATACAATATTAGCAAATACAGAAATGGAGGGCCCTGTTTTGAGCTTTAATATTTTTAGAAAGTGTTTTTTTCCAAAGCACCCTACAAGACGTGAAAGCAAGGGTCAGGAAGTAAGTGAAAGTTAGAAAGATTTTTATGTAGTGAAGGAGGGGAGTGATCTTAGGTGAGAGGCTCTTGTATGCAATATGTTGTCTGACCCCTAGTGGTGAAATAATATAATCTGAAAGTAGGGAGATCAGGTGATTTCATGCTTCTATCAATTGAATCTGAATAGGGGTGGGTGAGGGGCAGGGAGGGAGGGAAGTGCTCTCAGTGTTGTCCTAGAGCAGAGAGGCCAGGATGTAGATTGCAATAGGAACTAAAATAGGAATGAGAAATGGTGTGAGGGAGAGAAAGGAGAGCGTGAGAGTGAGACAGCAATGAATACATGGTGAAAGGAGGAGTTTTTAAAGTAAGGCAGGTCATAAAATGGGGGTAAGGTTTGGACAAGGAAAGCTAGACCCAACTGGGGTAGGCACAACAAACTGTCCCAAAAAATAAATAACAGGCATCACATATGTAGTTGTGAGCAATACGGGTTGTTGCTAACGCTTGCGGGCTTGTGTAGCGAGCCCACTGCAACTGCCGCCCTTGCAAAGCGAGGGCCGCAGTTGCTGGCAAGGAGCGCCAAAGGCCCTCCTTGCACTGGTGGAGATGAGTGCCGTAGACGCTCATCCCTACTACCCCGCACAACTTACGCAGTGAGCGCCTTCGGCTGGTGGAGATGAGCACCATAGGCGCTCATCCCTACAACCCTTGGTAGAAACGAAATTACACGACCCCTAAATACTCATAACACCACCAAGCACATACGACTTTTACACCGGCACGTACGAGGTATAAAGCACACTATTAGGGAAAACGGAAAATGCTCCACACCCGCGCAACGCATAGACAATCGCCGCCATTTTACAACACTAACGTACATCTAATAACATTACTATTACAAAAATTACACAACTAAAACGCTTTGCCATCGCGCACGCAGCCTATTTACCCTGCACACATTGCTGACACGTGCACCTCAACAGCCTTATTAAATTGCAATTCAGCAAATCTAAAGGGCTCTATATAAGCTCACGGCATAGTTTTTTACAGAAGTTTTTAGTCACAAAGATATGCTCTGTGCTTATATAGAGCCCTTTAGATTTGCTGAATTGCAATTTAATAAGGCTGCAAGTCAGCAACAGTGCAAATGTACATCGTATGCTGCAGGAAAATCAAAACAGATTGTTAGCTCTTCAGGATACTGATTGCTGGATATATTCATTATAAATAGGTAAAGTATATTAATTATTTAATTAATTCATTAATTAGCATTACAAAATATATATATATAAAAATGGGGAGAGGATTGCAATGAGCCACAAAGGCGTTCAGCATGGGGCTCACAATGAGCGCCGAGGGTGCTCAAAGGACCAAAAATACACAACGGGAGATGCTCGTAATGGTCGCCAAAGCCAATCAGTGCGCCCCTTGCAATGACTGACAAAGGTGCTCAGACCACCAAAACTACACGAGCGGAGAGCCTCGCAATGAGCACTGAAGGCGCTCAACGTGGGGCTCACAGTCAGTGCACAGGGTGCTCAGAGAAGCAAAAGTAGAGCAGACGAAAGGATCGCAATGAGCCCCAAAGGCATTCAGCACGGGGCTCACAATAAGCGCCCATAGTGCTTTGAGGAGCAAAAGTACATGAGGAGAGAGGCCCGCAATGAGCGCCAATAGCGATCAGCACGGCCCTTGCAATGAGCGCCAAAGGTGCTCACACCACCAAAATTACACGAGCGGAGAAACTCCTAATGAGCGCTAAAGGTGCTCCGTGCGGGGCTCACAATGAGCACAGAGGGTGCTGAGAGGAGCAAAAGTACACCAGGGGAGAGGTTCTCAATGAGCGCCAAAGGCGCTCAACGCGGGACTTGCAATGAGCACCGAAGGTACTCAGATGACCAAAAGCCTTACATTGTGTGCCAAACAGCATTCCCAGCCTTAGAATTTTATTGCCATCACTTTTGTAGGTGTATGTGTGTATATATATATATATATATATATATATATATATAGAGAGAGAGAGAGAGAGAGAGAGAGAGAGAGAGGGAGATATAATAAAACAAAAAAAAATGTCTATGGTGCAAAACACCTTATTCTTCTAATAGGAAAAAATACTTCAATAATTCATTAGGGATTATTAAAAGAACAAGGCCAATATGTCAAAAATAACCTATATAGGTAATTTATAAATGTATCCTCATATGTCTAAAGTAAGAGAAATCATTGGATCAAAAACTTGAAAAAAAAGGTTTAAAATCTATATACACCATTTACAGGATATAATGTAGTAGGGCAAAGGATAGCTGGCTTAAGCAGTAATGTACATATAGAAACGCCTACAGGTGGGAAAAACCAGACCCCTTCACACCTATAAATAAATCATAGTAAGTCCACTGACCGGATGGCAACCTCTCTAAAGGCAAGAAAAAATTATAAACCACCAGTGTTGCCTCTCTGTTTTAGATTTGACTATATAGATTTCTTAAGTTCCATATTCAGCTCATTTAACGACGTATTTTCATTTTCTTAATTACCGGGATATACCGTATATACTCGAGTATAAGCCGAGTTTTTCAGCCCTTTTTTTAAGGCTAAAAAGGGCCCCCTCGGCTTATACTCGAGTCACTCTCTCCCACCCCGTGTCTCTCTAACGCCCGTGTCTCTTTCCCTCCCCCCCCCCCCCCTCATACTACCCCCCTCTCCCCTCACCTGCTCCGCCACATCAAGACCCGGAAGGAGCGGAGGCCGGAGCAGGAAAGTGAGGGGGGGGGGGATTTAGAGGGGTAGTATGAGGGGGGGTTTAGAATGGGGGGGGGGGTGTTGAGGATGAGGAGGTAGGTTTAGGGGGGTTGAGGATGAGGAGGGAGGTTTAGGATGGCGGGTTTGAGGATGAGGAGGGGGCCTGAGGATGAGGAGGGGGCCTGAGGATGAGGACGGGGGCTGAGGATGAGGAAGGAGGATGAGGAAGGGGGTTGAGGTTGAGGAGGGAGGATGAGGAGGGGGTTGAGGATGAGGAGGGAGGTTGAGGATGAGGAGAAGGGGAAGAGTCATAGGGAAGGGAGGGGGGGAGACACAGGGAGGGGAGAGGGGGGAAGAGACACAGGGAAGGGAGAGGAGGGAAGAGACACGGGAGAGAGAGGGGAACACAGAAGGCACAAAAGGGTCACAGGGGGCAGCACATTTCCCACCCTCGGCTTATACTCGAGTCACTCGTTTTACCCAGTATTTTGTGGTAAAATAGGTGCCTCGGCCTATACTCGAGTATATACAGTAATTATTAAAAATATATTTTTTAAGATCCTTTCCTTTTTTGATTATGATATATATATATATATATATATATATATATATATATATATATATATATGTGTGTGTGCTATAAGACATTAAGATAGTGGACCAGAAAGTCTAAGTCGATGTTAATGCCCAAATCCTTTGTATTAAAAAATTGAATCATTGAATTCAAAGGTTTTCTGCTGTTGGATAGTTCTGAATTTCCCTCTGAGTACTTTTATGTTGAGGTTCTGGATATCAAATTGTCCAAAGATCCAACAGAAGAATATAGCAATGAGTTATTTGCCATTCTTACCCAGGCCCGTTATATGGGGCTATTATCCAAGAACAACTCTGACTACCTTTATCCAGAAGAACCGTCAAGAGCTACTTTCTATCCCTTCCAAAAGTTCACAAAATGATAAAGCCAGGACGTCCAATCATCTCGGGGAATGGTAGTCTAAGGGAAAGACTTAGCAAGTTAATTGATCATCATCTTCAAAGTTCTATACAAGCTTTACCTTCTTATTTACAGGATACTACAGATTTGATAAAACACTTGGATCAAGTCAGTGTACCAAAATCTGCAATAATCTGTTCTATCGATGTTGAACAATTATATTCAAGCATACCCCATGATATGGGCAGTGAGCTATTTCTTATCGATGCAAGGCAATGATAAAAAGAATTGGCATCGTTTTTTTACTGACATCATTGGAGTTTGTACTAACCCACAATTATTTCCTTTTTAATCAACAGTGGTATTAACAGGTTAGTGGCACGGCAATGGGAACGAGCTGTGCCCCTAACTATGCCAATCTTTATCTAGGAAAGTGGGAATGAAGCTTACTGCAGAGATACTTATTTAGTATCGTTATATAGACGACATTTTTTTGATTTGCACAGGCACAAAGGAACTATTTGAGAGATTCATGATAACATTGAATTCTAACAATCTAAATTTGCGATTCCCTTACGATTCAAATGATAATGAATTGAGTTTTCTCGATTTGACTATTGTAAAAGATGATCAAGGAAATCTGGGCATGACAATTTTTAGGAAACCTACAGCGACAAATATGTTATTAGATTGGCAAAGCCAACATCCAATAGCCCTTAAACGAGGAGTACCTATAGGGCAATATCTTCGGATTTGTCGCAACTGTAGCGACACACAGGAGGTCAAGAGACAAGCCAATGTTTTGAGAAAGAGACTAAAAGAAAGAGGATACCCCAACAGGGTTTTGAAGGAGGCATACAGAAGAGCTATAACATCTGAAAGAAAAGACCTCCTCTTCAAGACAAAGAATACAGAAAGGAACAAACTTGTGCGATGCATAATGACATATGGAGAGGACAGCTCCAAAGTAAAGGCCATCTTACAAAACATTGGCATTTACTTCAAAATGATTGTGCCTTGCACAAATTCATATCTCCTAGAGCTGCAAGTATAGGAGACAAGATAACTAACTCCTTTTATATGGAGGATAAAATTAAAGACCCCTGGTTAATTCCAACTATGGGGTTAAGAAAATGCTGTAAGTGCAAAGCCTGTAAATACATCTCACAAGAGACTTTGTTTATTCATCCTATTACCAACCAAACTTATCCCATCAAGGATACATTTACATGTGCTTCTTCCTTCATAGTGTACATAATAACATGTGAATGTCCTATGTTGTACGTAGGTAAAACTGAAAGACCTTTTCAAAGGAGGATCCTTGAACATATAGCCTCCATCCGTAATAATCTAGACACGGCTGTAGCAAGACATGCAAGATACAAACATATGATTTATATGGTTTAAAGCTCCATATTATAGATGCAGTTCCCAGATCACCGAGAGGTGGTGATCGGAAAAAACGATTGTTACAGCTTGAAAGTCTAAAAGCCCTCAGGGTCTCAATGAGGGTTTCACATTCACACCATATATTTAAATGGCTCTTTCTGCCATTAATCAGTGAACTACTTAAATATTGTATATTTAACCCAAAATTCCTTTAAACAATCATGTTTTCCTCCTGTTCTTTTAAATATTCAAAAACAAAAAAATGGGAAATTAAAATCAAATTTAAATGGCCAACAATATATCTTTGTATGTAATGTTTGGCAATGATGTGGAGTTATCAATAACGTGGAGTTGTAAATACCGTATATACTCGAGTATAAGCCGACCCGAGTATAAGCCGAGGCACCTATTTTACCACAAAATACTGGGTAAAATGAGTGACTCGAGTATAAGCCGAGGGTGGGAAATGTGCTGCCCCCTATGTCCCTCTGTGTCCTCTGTGTCCCCCTCTCTCTCTGTGTCTCTTCTCCCCTCTCCCTTCCCTGTGTCTCTTCCCCCCTCCCTTATCACCCTCATCAACCCCACTCCTCAACCTCCCTCCTCATCCTCAACCTCCCTCCTCATCCTCAACCTCCTTCCTCATCCTCAACTCCCTCCTCATCCTCAACCTCCCTCCTCAACCCCCCAATCCTCATCCTCTCTCCTCAACCCCCCATCCTCAACCCCCCTCCTCAACCTCAACCCCTCATCCTCAACCTCCCTCCTGATCCTCAACCTCCCTCAACCCCTCCATCCTCAACCCCTTCCTCAACCTCCCTCCTCAACCCCCTCCTCAAGCCTCTCATCCTCCCTCCTCAACCCCCCATCCTCATCCTCAACCTCAACCTCAACCCCCCCCCTCAACCCCCCTCCTCAACCCCAACCCCCCCCCCTCAACCCCCCTCCTCAACCTCCCTCCTCAAACCCCCATCCTCAACCCCCATCCTCATCCTCTCTCCTCAACCCCCTATCCTCAACCCCCCTCCTCAACCCCTCATCCTCAACCTCCCTCCTCATCTTCAACCCCCCTCCTCAACCTCCCTCCTCAACCTCCCTCCTCATCCTCAACCTCCCTCCAACCCCCTATTCTCAACCCCCTCCTAAACCCCTCCTCCTCAACCTCACTCCTCATCTTCAATCTCCCTCCTCATCCTCCCTCCTCATCCTCAACCCCCTCCTCAACCTTCCTCAACCCCCGATCCTCATCCTCAACCTCCCTTCTCAACCTCAACTCCCCTCCTCAACCCCAACCCACCTCCTCAACCCCTCATCCTCAACCTCCCTCCTCATCCTCCCTCCTCATCCTCAACCTCCCTCCTCAACCCCCCCATCCTCACCCGGTATATGCTAATGACGCGGCCTCATGTGACACTCACATGCGTGCCGTTGCCGGGTCAAGGAGCGGAGGCCGGAGCACAAGCAGGTAAGTGAGGGGAGAGGGGGGAGGTATTTAGGGGGGTTTAGGTGGAGATGGGGGGTTTAGGTTAAGGAGGGGGGAGGGAAAGAGACACGGGGGTAGAGAGACACACGGGGGGCTATAGACACGGGGGTGCTATAGACACACGGGGGGTTAGAGACACACGGGGGGGGGGTAGAGAGACACGGGGGGTGAGTGACTCGAGTATAAGCCAATGGGCCCTTTTTTGCCTTAAAAAAAAGGGCTGAAAAACACGGCTTATACTGGAGTATATACGGTATGTTTACATTTTTGGTATCTGTATACACATTTTTGCTTGTATTAAGATTCATTCCTACAAATGCATTTAAAATGCAATTTAATTCAAAGGCTAGTACATTTGTATATTAATGTCCGACTGAATCTGGACATAATGACGTTCATAATGACCTTTTTAATATAGTTATTCAGTTAGCCAAGATAAATCCCCTGTGACCTTAGTCACCTTCGCAGTGCCAATGTGAGGACGTTGCGTCTGACGTAGAGCATTCTCTATTGGTCCAGAGCATCTCTGTTGTCGGGAATCCTATACACGATACTAACGTAATGACGTAGGATTAGGAACGCCATTTCAATCACATGGGTAACATCGGTAGAAAGTATTGGTAGAGCTTGGTTGCTTATGATTGGCGTAATATTAGAATACCGCGAAAATGTAACCAATAGCAGTATAGCGCTTTATATATTAATAGTCCGCTGAACAACGTGAATACATGGCCTGAGGAAGTCCGTGTGGACTAAACCCGTTGCCAAATATAATCTGGATGCAATGGTGTCTAGTTCAGAGCACCTTTCCAGTTGATTTTCTTTTCAATAGTTATTTCCTGTATAGGCTGGATTTATGCTGTTCACCTTTTTTTTGATCCAATGCTGGTCCCTTACTACGCCAAAACGGTTCTGGTAAGAAAGGTTGGTCTCCAGACTTTATTGTGCTACTAAGCACTGATCTGGGTACAACCTGCACACACTACTCTTGAGTTGGTACTTGTGAACACCAAACTGATTAATATCTGAGCACTCATGGAAATCGTTTGCATCCATGCTTTTACAATGTTTACGGACAATTAGGGACTTGCAAAAATACGACCTTAATGGCCGACCCGCGCACAGCGAAAAACATTAAAAAAACACAAAATACGCACAAAAATAAAATAACAACCTTACCCACAACAAGGGGGGACACCCAAGACGTCTGGAAGTCAGGTTACACCTCGATTTTAGTACCATGTAAAAAGTTTAGACACTCGAAAATCCCCTAAGCGAGAGAAAAAATGGCAGCCGAAAAAAACGAAAACGAGGCTACAGGACTCTAAAGCCACAAAACACCTCCAAGCACATACGGATTTTCAAAAAAGCCGTACGAGGTACAAAATACACTTTTACCAAGGACGCTACATCATACACAGCCGCGTACCACATACACATACGCCGCCATTTTACAACACTAACTTACACAATGCGGATGTACACAGCTACACTAACGGCTTCCCCTTGTGCACGCAGCCTATTTACACTACACACTTCGCACATTGCTGACACTTACACCTCAGCTCAACAACACTGCAAATCTACATTGTATGCTGCAGGAACAAGAAAAAATACAACAGCCTTGCAATGAGCGCCAAAGGATCTCAGACCACCAAAAAAATAAATGCCGTACAATTTTATTGCCCCGTCATTTTTGACGGGCAAGTAGCTAGTATATATATATGTATATAATGTACTACTTCTACTGTATAATGCGGTGTGGGCGTGAGACCCTCACAGAGTAATATACAATTATACCACTGTATAATGCGGGGACACTACTCACAATGACGTTCTCACCGGGGTGTCCACTCTCTGAACACTGCTCCACATTTTTGAAAAGGAGAATGGACTTTATTAATTCCAGGTAAGTTGTCATATTGAGAAGCAGTGGCATGATGGCCGTCTGGTGGGCACCTTCTTCCATCTCCTTCGGGGGTCATGCTGCCACTTCTCTGAATACGAGATCTGACACTTGTGCAAGGAATATTCAACAAGTTAATGACAGATGAGTTTTTCCAACTGTCCAAGGAGCTCTCCAAGGTGCTCCGGCTCTCTACCATCTTACAGTTTCTGCAAAAAAGATTTCTCAGAGGCCTTGAAGTCCGCACCTAAATGTGACTCCAGAAATTCGGCGGCCTTATTAACCTCTTAATAATCACACTTTTTGCACAATTGGTACACACCAAAATCCAGGTCACTGGAACATGTGACTTTACATGTTAACTTATTTAAAATCAGTTCATGTGTATGAAATCGTCACAAAAACTGCAAAATGATTGTGTGTGACAAGTGGAACTGTCTCAGAAACAGAACCTGCCAAAAATGGACCAACTGCATCGGCAAAGAGCAACTGGCTCAAATTAACACCTACCGATGGGGGATAGACAGACACGTCAGAGAATAGTTGCTAAATGTCACAAAAGTACAGTATCAAAGTGACCACTGGATCAACACCTCAGAGCCACAACCAAAAGGCACGAAATGTGGCATCCAAAGCCCCGAGACACACAACATGGCCAGCTGTCATGCCCTACATCCGGGTGGGTTTATGTTTGGAGAAGACAAAATGATGCCTTCCACCCACAATGTCTGTTATGAACTGCGGAAAGCAATACAAGGTCCAGGATGGAGTGGGCAGCCATGTTGTGCTAGTCATTAGATACTATGATTGCTCTGGATAGTTGTATAACGACCAAGAATTGAAAGTGCTCTGAGGCAATGGGGGCACTACTGCTTATTAGGTTCCTGATATGAATTTATTGTTTGAGGGTTTTTATTTTGTCCACCTCCTGAATATAAAATGTCTTTGTAGGAAACATTTCACTTTCTCACTTTTAAGAAAATATGGAGAATCATTATACTGTACATAGGATAGATATACTCATGTCCCAGAGGATGTGTACGTTGTCTTAAGGTGTTTACAATACTGTTATTCAGTATAAAAGGTCTCCTCCCATAAGGGATCCCGAGGCTGATGACACACTAAAGCTAGCCATGATACAAGGCCCAATGGATTCCTCTACACTGCCAGCATAAAGGGATTATCATCAGACCCTCTCCTCATATTCCTAGAGGCATTATCCATGATTATATTGTCCAAAAAGTCCTTTCTTTTAAATATATACCGTTTTTGAGTTAATTTCTGCAGTATAGTTGTTGTCATGGTGTTGCACTTCTTTTTTTGTAATGGTGTTGTCCTGCTGCTCAAGGTTAAAAAGACGAAGATCATGGTGACTATAGCAAGCCTGGACAAGCTAGTAAAAAGTAAAGATTACACTATCCACAAAGGTCCACATACAGTGCCTTGCAAAAGTATTCACCCCCTTGACTTTTTACCTATTTTGTTACATTACAGCCTTAAGCTCAATGTTTTGTTAATCTGAATCTTATGTGGCGGATCAGAACACAATAGTCTAAGGTGGTGAAGTGAAATGAGAAAAATATATACATAAAACTATTTTTTAGAAATAGAAAACAGAAAATTGGCATGTGCGTATGTATTCACCCCCTTTGTTATGAAGCCCATAAACCAATTACCTTCAGAAGTCACATAATTAGTAAAATGATGTCCACCTGTGTGCAATCTAAGTGTCACATGATCTGTCATTACATATACACACCACAGAGGCTGCAACACCTAACCAAGAGGCACCACTAACCAAACACTACCATGAAGACCAAGGAACTTCCACGGCAGAGACTGGAGTATCTGTACATAGGACGACAATAAGCCGTACGCTCCATAGAGTTGGGCTTTATGGCAGAGTGGCCAGAAGAAAGCCATTACTTTCAGCAAAAAACAAAATGGCACGTTCTGAGTTTGCGAAAAGGCATGTGGGAGACTCCCAAAATGTATGGAGGAAGGTGCTCTGGTCTGATGAGACTAAAATTGAACTTTTCAGCCATCAAAGAAAACGCTATGTCTGGCACAAACCCAACACATCACATCACCCAAAGAGCACCGTCCCCACAGTGACACATGACGGTGGCAGCATCATGCTGTGGGGATGTCTGGGAAACTGGTCAGAGTTGAGGGAAAGATGGATGGTGCTAAATACAGGGATATTATTGAGTAAAACCTGCACCACTCTGTGCGTGATTTGAGGCTAGGACGGAGGGTCACCTTCCAGCAGGGCAATGACCCCGAACACACGGCTAAAGCAACACTTGGGGGGTGTAAGGGGAGACATGTAAATGTGTTGGGATGGCCGAGTCACAGCCCAGACCTCAAGCCAATAGGAAACCTGTGGTCAGACATAAAGATTGCTGATCACAAGCGCAAACCATCCAACTTGAAGGAGCTGGAGCAGCAAGGAGGAATGGGCAAAAATCCTAGTGGTAAGATGTGGCACGCTCATAGAAACTTATCCAAAGCGACTTGGAGCTGTGATTGGCGCAAAAGGGGCGCTACAAAGTATTGTGTTTAGGGGGTGAATAGTTATGCACAGGGACTTTTTCTGTTATTTTGTCCTATGTGTTGTTTGCTTCACAATAAATAAAAAAAAATATCTTCAAAGTTGTGGCATGTTCTGTAAATGAAATGATGCAAATCCTCAAACAATCCATGTTAATTCCAGGTTGTGAGACAACAAAACACGAAAAATGCCAAGGGGGGTGAATACTTTTGCAAGGCACTGTAGTTCTAACTTCGGTTTTCCCAGTAGTAACATACGGATGTGAGAGCTGGACCATAAAGATGTCTGAGCGCCGGAGAAGTGACGTCTTTGAATTATGTTGTTGGAAAAAACTGCTTAGAGTGCCTTGGACTGCAAAAATATCTAATAAATCAGCACTTCAGG
Source organism: Discoglossus pictus (assembly GCA_027410445.1). Lineage (NCBI taxonomy): Eukaryota > Metazoa > Chordata > Amphibia > Anura > Alytidae > Discoglossus > Discoglossus pictus. The sequence continues at coordinate 121,089,594 of CM050173.1, forward strand.
AAATGAAGCCAAACTGTTCATTGGAAGGTATGACCATGAGGTTAAAGCTCAAATATTTTGTTCATATCATGAAACGGCAGGATTTCTTAGAGAAAACTGATGGTGGAAAAGATTGAAGGCACACAGAGAAGTGGACGGTACAGGTGGAGATGGATGAGGTCATTGAAATGATGGGCATGATCTTGATGGAGCTGACAGATATGTCTAGCGTACTGCAGGTCATGAGGTTATGGAGAGCCAGACACGACTGAATGACTAGACAGCAAGGTGCTGCAGAAGTTGGATTTTCTCTTTAGTTTGTATCTTACAGAACTCTTTTTGGCATGCATAAAAGTCTAGTGATGTTTAAGGCTGTTCTTTACATTATGCTGAGTTCCTTTAAGTGAGTTCCCCTTGTGTCCGGGTTTCTTATTTAATATTCTAGCTGGATTTTTGCATGGATTGGTCCCAAAGGTGAATGATGATGTTACTGTACTCACATTGCTGCCATCTAGTGGTTCTATAGTATATTACAGGCTTTTCTTCATTTATAATAATAATAATAATAATAATAACAAATAATGTATATATAGCTTTCCTCCCAGACGGGAATCAAAGCTCTTAGAGAGAGTGGGTTGTTACTTAATGGCAGGCTTGGGTAAAGAGCATAGTCTTCAGTCTCTTTTCGAAAATGTCCAGATTTAGCTCAAGATCTGGGGATGGTTATTGGATTATCAGCTACAGATCTCAGAAGATGAGCTGGAATATAAGTGTTACAAATAAAGGATTATAATCAGCGAGGGTCCTTCAGATAGCTGAGACCTTCATCATGTGGAATGGAAAACAGTGGTTATGTGGTGGGAACGCGGTTGGTTTATAAGTAATCTCAAAGCAATCTTCGGTGCCAACTGGAAGCAATATAGCTCTTTATTTGACCGTTGCAGTAGTCCTGTTGTGACCATATAAAGATGTGGAGGTCATCTGGGTATCAAGTGCTTTATCCTGGGTATGTTCTTCATGTGAAAATAATGAGGATTTGGACACATCTGGCTCCCAATAGTTTAGTGTCAGACCACAATCTAGAACAAATTCAAGGTTGCACATTTGGTCAAAATTTAACATCTGTCAGTCTCGGCCAAACAGGAGTGGTCCTTTGGCTTGCATCTGACATGGACCCACCAGAAGTACCTCTTTCTTTTTTGGGTTCAGTCTAGGAGATCTTCTAGAAATCTAATAGGAGCAAAGGTTGGATGATCCGGGTCCAATGGCAAATAAAGCTGTGTGTCGTAACGGTGGTAATTGACGCCATGTCTGATGATCTATCCCAGTGGTAGCATGTTTGCAGCCAACTGCATAGGAGATAAAACAGGGCCTTGTGGGAATACACATGACAGGGGCATGGGTTCAGAGGAGTATGCACCTGAAGAAACCCTCTGCGAGGGAGAAAAGATATAAACCAGCGGAGGACCGTGCCACCAAGACCACAGTGGTTCTTCAGCCGCTCTATTAATACTCCATGGTCCGCTGTGTCAGATCCTGCAGAGAAGTCAACAAGAATTAGGATTGAATGGTCACTACTATCTCTTGCTTCTAAAGATTCGTAAAAACATAAACCAGGGCTGTTTCTGTGCCGTGGTTTTTATGGCATTGGGCCATAAAGCTTTTGCAGATGGATTTCAAGCTTCTCTGCATCCACTTTTTCAATAAAAAGGAAAGGTTTGAATCAGGCCTGTAGTGTGCTATGCGGTCTGAATCTAGCTCACATGCCTGGCTCTTGACCTTCATAAGCCACCAATCGTAAAATGTCATTTAGAATAGTGGACATGTTGTGTGTGAAATACTGAGCGAAGGAGTGAGGGGACCAGATGCACCCCAAACCCTCATGCTTTCAGTACAGGAACACCCTTAGATTGTCAAAGTTCTGGTCATCTCAGCAACCATCTTCTAGGTCAGGATCTGGATGAGGAACAGGTGTAGGTCCCTTTACAGTGGGACCTAACATGATACCAGCATCAGAATACAGCAGGAGAAGAAGTAGGTCCATTTAAGGTAGGAACCAAGAGAGGTATCAGAATACCTCTCAAGTGATTAAACTCAGAAGCCTTTTTCCAAGAATGACAGTACACGGTGATTATGTACAATCAAACTGAGACTGGTTTATTAATGACTGTTCAGCATATTATTACAAATAATCACCCAATCAAAACAAGACATAATATCATTCCTCCTGATTAGCCCTAGTGGTCAGGAACCAGGCTGAGTAATGCTCTGATGACACCTTGGGAGGCTGGGAACAAACAGTCAGAACAATGGAGATTAATCCCATCTCACCACCATATTCATAACTGAATGTCCATTGTTCTCTGGCGTCCGCCAGTCCATCCTCTGGTCCTACTGGACCCCTCAACCTCATAAAATTGTGACCCCTTTCCCCATGATCGGGTACTACTAAACAGACTAATAAACATTTGTACAGTTATATACCAACAACTACAGGGAACAGGGTAAACAACATGGCTGTCATAGTCCACGTATCCAGGTGGGTAGTCCAGTCGTGACGCCTTATTATAATAGTGGACGAGCACATTGGACTTGTATCGTCAATGAGACTGGAGGTATATAAAGAGATCACATCTAATATTAACACAATATAATTAGTACAATTGTTACCTCGGTGCATTACACTCAATTTGTCCAACAAAGACATTATTAAAATTAGGAATTATTTTATGGATCTTTATATACTAAATGTTTAAGAACAAAAATACATCATAACAAAAGTCTGATGACTGGCTTATTTTCCACATATAGTATGTGACGGTGCTGATGTGACAGATATAAAGCTTCTTCTATATGGCTGTGTAGATTCTCTTTTATGGTTTCAGGGATTTTTCATACTTCTCTCTTTTCTAATAAACCAAACATTCGAAAAGAGAGAAATAAGAAAAACCTCTGAAACAATAAAAGAGAATCTACACAGCCATATAGAAGAAGCTTTATATCTAACTGTCACATCAGCACTTTCTATTTAAACCTTACATTTTATTGCAACGGATTTTTGTTCTTAAAAAATGAAAAAATAAATAAAGATCCATTAAATAATTTCTTTGTTGATCTAATATTAACACTACATACGAACTCTTCACATGATGCGAGAGATGAATGTCTCTGTGATGTGGTTATACCTGTGTGTGTGTGTGCTGTGCGTGTGTGACGGTCTATGTATGTGTGTGTGACAGTCTACGTGTGTGAGTGACAGTCTATGTATGTGAGTACTGTGTGTGTGACTACTGTGTGCGTGTGTTCTGTGCATGACTGTGTGACAATCTATGTATGTGAGTGTACAGTGTGTGTACTGTGTGTGTGTGTGACAGTCTATGTATGTGTGTTTGGGTGTACTGTGTGTGACAGTCTACGTGTGTGAGTGTACTGTGTGTGCAAGTGTACTGTTAGTGTGTGAGTGTACTGTTAGTGTGTGACAGTCTGTGAGTGAGTGTACTGTGTGTGAGTGACAGTCTATGTATGTGAGTGTACTGTGTGTGTGACTACTGTGTGCATGTGTACTGTGCGTGACAGTTTGTGACAGTCTATATATGTGAGTTTACTGTGTGTGTGAGTGTACTGTGTGCGTGTGTGACAGTCTATGTATGTGAGTGTACTTTGTGTGTGTGTACTGTGTGTGCGACAGTCTATGTATGTGAGTGTGTGTGACAGTCTATGTATGCAAGTGTACTGAGTGTGCAAGTGTACTGTGTGTGTGTGACAGTCTATGCATGTGCACTGTATGTGAGTGTGTGTGACAGTCTATGTATGCAAGTGTACTGTGTGTGAGTGTGTGTGACAGTCTTTGTATGTGAGTGTAGTGTGTGTATGTGACAGTCTGTGTGTGAGAGTGTGTGACAGTCTATGTATGTGAGTGCACTGTGTTTGCGTGTGTACTGTGTGTGTGTGTGTGTGACAGTATATGTATGTGAGTGCACTGTGTGTGAGTGTGTGTGACAGTCTATGTATGTGAGTGTACTATGTGTGAGTGTGTGACAGTCTATGTTTGTGAGTGTACTGTTTGACAGTCTGTATGTGAGTGTACTTTGTCAAGTGTACTGTGTGACAGTCTATGTATGTGAGTGTACTGTGTGTGCAAGTTTACTGTGTGAGAGTGTGTGACAGTCTATGTATGTGAGTGTACTGTGTGTGAGTGTGTATCACAGTCTATGTATGTGACTACTGTGTGTGCTAGTGTACTGAGTGTGAATGTGTGTGACAATCTGTTTGTGAGTGTACTGTGTGTGACCATTTATTTATGTGAGTGTACTGTGTGTGCAAATGTACTGTGTGCGTGTGTGACAGTCTGTATGTGAGTGTACTATGTGTGTGTGACAGTCTATTTATGCGAGTTTACACTGTGTGTGCATGTGTGACAGTCTACGTATGTGAGTTTACTGTGTGTGTACTGTGTCTGTTTGTTTGTGACAGTCTATGTATGTAAGTGTACTGTGTGTGCGTGTGTACTGTGTTGGAGTGACAGTCTATGTGTGTGAGTGTACTGTGTGTGACAGTCTTTGTATGTGAGTGTGTGGATGACAGTCTATGTATGTGAGTGTACTGTGTGTGTGTTTGTACTGTGTGGGAGTGTGTGTGACAGTCTATGTATGTGAGTGCACTGTGTGTGACAGTATGTATGTGAATGTACTGTGTGTGCAAACGTACTATGTGTGTGTGTGACAGTCTGTATGTGTGTGTACTGTGTGTGACAGTCTGTATGTGAGTGTACTGTGTGTGAAAGTGTGTACTGTCTGTGACAGTCTATGTATGTGAGTGTACTGTGTGTGCAAGTGTAACGTGTGTGTGTGACAGTCTTTGTATGTGAGTGTAGTGTGTGTGACAGTGTGTGAGTGTGTGTGTGACAGTCTATGTATGTGAGTGCACTGTGGTTGCGTGTGTACTGTGCGAGTGTGTGTGCCAGTCTATGTATGTATGTGAGTGTACTGTGTGTGCGAGTGTACTGTTTGACAGTGTGTGACAGTCTATGTATGTGAGTGTACTGTGTGTGCAAATGTACTGTGTGTGTGTGTGACACTCTGTATGTGAGTGTACTATGTGTGTGTGACAGTCTATGTATGCGAGTTTACACTGTGTGCATGTGTGACAGTCTACGTATGCGAGTGTACTGTGTGTCTACTGTGTCTGTGACAGTCTATGTATGTGAGTGTACTGTGTGTGACAGTCTATGTATGTGAGTGTACTGCGTGTGTACTGTGTGCATGTGCGAGTGTACTGTGTGACAGTCTATGTATGTGAGTGTACTGTGTGCGTGTGTGACAGTCTATATATGTGAGTGTACTGTGCGCATGTGTACTGTGTGTGTGTGTGACAGTCTATGTATGTGACTGTACTGTGTGAGTGTGTGTGACAGTCTATGTTTGTGAGTGTACTATGTGTGACAGTCTGTATGTGAGTATACTGTGTTTGTGTGTATGTGTGACAGTCTATGTATGTGAGCGTACTGTATGTGCGAGTGTTCTGTGTGCGTGTGTGACAGTCTATGTATGTGAGTGTACTTTGTGTTAGTGTATGTGACAGTCTATGTATGTGAGTGTACTGTGTGTTAGTGTATGTGACCGTCTATGTTTGTGAGTGTCCTGTTTGTGTGTGTGACAGTCTATGTATGTGAGTGCACTGTGTGTGACAGTCTATGTATGTGAGCGCACTGTATGTGCGAGTGTTCTGTGTGCGTGTGTGAGTCTATGTATGTGAGTGTACTGTGTGTTAGTGTATGTGACAGTCTATGTATGTGAGTGTACTGTGTGTTAGTGTATGTGACAGTCTATGTATGTGAGTGTACTGTGTGTGTGTGTGAGTGTACTGTGTATGTGAGTGTACTGTGTGTGTGTGACAGTCTATGTATGTGACTGTACTGTGTGTGAGTGTGTGTGACAATCTATATATGCGAGTGTACTGTGTGTGCAAGTGTACTTTGTGCGTGTGGGAATGTCTATGTATGTGAGTGTACTGTGTGTGTGTGTATGTGACAGACTATGTCTGTGTGTGATCTCCATGTGTACACATTAGGTGTCTGTGTTTATATCTAACTAGCGACTTGCCCGTCAAAAAATGACAGTCAATAAAAGAAAGTGTTGAAATGCTGTTTGCCACACAATGTGAGTGTACTGTGGGCCTCAACTATATAGACCCCTCTAACACACTAATGAGCGCATGTAATAACACTATAAGTGCCATGAGGGTCATCCAGGACCCTCAGGACCCAAAGTGTAAGCACTACACCATTTTAACCCGGTCACTTATGGGGGGTCTATCCAGACCCTGATAAGCATCTATTTAACCCCATCAGTCCCATAAGGGTATACTATGACCATTATGGGCCTGTTACAACCCAACATTAACCACATAAGTGCCATGACGGTCCTCAAGGACCCTCATGACACTAAGTATAAACACTACATTGCACTATAACCCCCAATAAAACATTAAATATCAACTAAACAGCCTCTACACTATCTACAATACAATTAAATACAATACACCCCTATCTAATATACAATACTATTTATCTAATATACATCCCCCTATCTAATATACAATACTATCTATCTAATATATACCCCCCTATCAATCTAATATACAATAAATACTATCTATGTACTATACACCCCCTATCTATCTAATATACAGTACATGCTATCTCTATATAGCAACCCTAATTCTGAGGTAAAATAAAATAATTAAGACCACTAACCTTTTGAGATGTTTCTTCAGATCACCAACCTAGGGGAAAAAAGATTTAAAAAATTACTACAACACGTTTACATAAAATAAATAAACATTCTAAATATTCTACTCACCTTTCCAGCATGTCACGTCCTCCTCCATCTTTGCTTCTCCGGCGCGGCCCCTGTTAAAAAAAAAACATTACATTTGTTTACATACATAAACATAAAACCAAGTAAAATCAACACAATCTAAATTGTACTTACCGTATATACTCGAGTATAAGCCGAGGCACCTATTTTACCACAAAATACTGGGTAAAATGAGTGACTCTAGTATAAGCCGAGGGTGGGAAATGTGCTGCCCCCTGTGTCCCTCTTTTGCCTTCTGTGCCCGCCTCTCTCTCCCCTGTCTCTTCTCCCCTCTCCCTTCCCTGTGTCTCTCCCTTCCCTGTGTCTCTTCACCCCTCTCCCTTCCCTGTGTCTCTCCCCCCCTCCTCATTCTCAACCTCCCTCCTCAACCCCCCTCCTCATCCTCAACCTCCCTCCTCTTCCTCAGACCCCCTCCTCATCCTCAGGCCCCCTCCTCATCCTCAACCCACTCCTCAACCTTCTCCTCAACCTCCCTCCTCATCCTCAACCCCCTCCTCATCATCGACCTCCCTCCTCAACCCCCCTCCTCATCCTCAACCTCCCTCCTCATCCTCAGGCCCCCTCCTCATCCCCAGCCCCCTAGCCTTCCAAAAACCCCTCCTCAACCTCCCTCCTCATCCTCAACCCCCCTCATTCTAACCCCCCCTCCTCATTCTAACCCCCCCCCCTCATACTACCCCTCTAAATACCCCCCCCCCCCGCTCACTTACCTGCTCCGGCCTCCGCTCCTTCCGGGTCTTGACGTGGCGCACATCTTTATTTGAACCAATCCGAAGGCTTTATTGCCATCACGCGGTGATTAGCTGAAGACATCTGCGCCTTCCCATTGGCTGTAATACTGATTGACATTGACAATACCAATGAGAAGGCGCAAATGCCTTCACCAATCAGTACGTGGGGGTGTATTCCATTGTGATTGGCTATTGTCAGTGCAACCAATCAGAATGTGCAGATGCCTCCAGCCAATCACCCTGTGGGGGTGTATTCCATTATGATTGGATGAAGGCATCTGCGCCTTGTGATTGGTTTAAATAAAGATTGACAGGTGCATTATCCAATCAGAGTGGGATTTTACGGTGTATCCCTTTCTGATTGGCTCACACATTGGCGCCTCCTGATTGGGTGAATTTGATAGACAGCGTTTTCAACCAATCAGAAGGCGCCATTGCCTATTTTCTTCCGGAAAAGTCTCCAGGAGCCTCATTAGCGTTGGGATGTCCATCAGTGCGGATGTGAGTTCTTTTTTTTTTCTTTTTAGAGTGCGGTTCCAGGGCGGGGCAGAAGAGGAGGAGGAGGCCGGAGACATCGCGGGCAGGTAAGTACAATGTAAATTATGTTTATTTTATTTTGTTTTTATGTTTATGTATGTGTATTAATGTTATGTTTTTTTTAACAGGTGCCGCAACGGAGAAGAGGGAAAGAATAAGGACGGGACATGCTGGAAAGGTGAGTAGAATATTTAGAACGTTTATTTATTTACTGTAAATGTGTTGAACTAATTTTTTTATTTTTTTTCCTAGGTGCCAGATCTGAATGGACATCTGCAAAGGTAAGTGGTCTTAATTATTTTATTTTAGCTTAGAATTAGATTACTTTATATATAGATAGCATTTATTGTATGTTAGCTAGGGGTATGTGTTTTATATAGATAGCATAGCATGTATTGTATATTAGATTGTGGTATTTATTTAGATAGATTGTGTGATGTATATTAGATAGATAGGATGTATATTAGATAGATAGGATGTATTGTATATTAGATAGGGGTGTATTGTATTGTATTTTATTTAATTGTATTGTATTGTATTATATTGTATGTATTTGTATTGTATGTATTATATGTATTTCCTTTTCAGGTGTGTAAAAAATGTTTTTTCTCTAGTGGGGGGGGGGGTTGTAAAGTGTTTTTTTATTTTCTGCAATGTAGCTTTTTTATTTTTTGTGACTTAGGTTTTTTATTTTCTGTAATTAGAGTGGTGGGGGTTATTAGGGGGTAGGCAGGTAGTGTAGGTGTTAATAGGTTAGTGTAGAGGCTGTTTAGTTGATATTTAATGTTTTATTGGGGGGTTATAGTGCAGTGTAGTGTTTATACTTAGTGTCATGATGGTCCTTGAGGACCGTCATGGCACTTATGTGGTTAATGTTGGGTTGTAACAGGTCCATAATGGTCTTAATATACCCTTATGGGACTGATGGGGTTAAATAGAGGCTTATGAGGGTCTGTATGGACCCCCATGAGTGACAGGGTTAATTAGCGGTTTATGGGGGTCTGTATTGACCCCCATGAGTGAGGGGGTTAATTAAGGGTTTTTTTAGGGGTCTGTATTGACCCCCATGAGTGAGGGGGTTAATTAAGTGCTTATGGGGGTCTGTATTGACCCCCATGAGTGACAGGGTTAATGAAAGGCTTATGAGGGTCTGTATTGACCCCCATGAGTGACAGGGTTAATTAATTATTGACGGGGCTCTGTATAGAGCCCCATGCGTGATAGTGTATGTTATTATTTTTTTATAACAGGTCCTTTAAGGACCTTTACTGTCCTTTAAGGACCCGTAATGCAGGAATTTTGAATTTTCATTGCAGCGGGGGTCCGGGACCCCCACTGCGATGGTTAATGTGGGATTAATGCAGGTCTCCGAGCTTATCTCGGATCCCTTCTTGGGTAAGTTGGACGTGGCTGGGCAGTACTGGGGCTGTGAGCCTCGTTTTCGTTTTTTTCCGCTGCAATTTTTTCTCTCGTTTAGGGGATTTTCGTGTGTCTGAACTCAGGAATTTGGACTTAAATGGAGGTGTAACTTCACTTTCAGTGGTCCTGGGTAAATGTTTTGTGGACCTCCCAGACCTGCATGTTGTGTGTATGATCCCTGCGTGTATCATGTGAGCGCCTGACACGACTTTCATGCCCTTCTTACCTTTGTGTTGGGAAGTGTAATATCAGCGACTGAGTGCAAGCTCTGTGACCGGTGCGATTACCTGTATATGTTATATGTAACGTGTTACTGAGCAGGATTCATGTGCCCGTGTTACTGCGTCTGGCCTTCAGCGGTAACACATACTAATAACATCTTTATCTCACAATGTAGTTTAATGGCCTGTGCTGACAAGTGTTTGGGGCCCCTGAATAACTCTGCGCACCTTTGCAGTCGTTCGCGCATTATAATATATATAATAACGCATTTGTGATAATTCCAATCCCTGGTGAAACAAGAAGATAAAGCGTGGCTCGGACCAAAATGTGGGCATAGCCAGTGAATATGACCAATGAGGTAAATGGCCATGAGACCAGTCAGGTGCAATAACTATAAGGCTGTGACATCATGTCTTCCTATATATTGCGCAGTGACCCCTTCATGCCCACAGCTTACCCCGCTGGTGATATTGTTCGTTTGGTACATACTGGACAAACTAGGATTTTTTTTTTCTTGAAATGTTGTGGCCCTTTAACCAGTTGTATTAACCATGAAGGACCCAAGAAAAGTGAGCGCGCCAAAGGCCTTGGGGCGCCCACCAAGCGATACCCCAAGTGCTGCCAGATGACTGGATTAGGTTTATATGCACGTAAGATCTACATTGGAAAGCATAGAAAATATTATTGAAACCGAAAATAAAATAATTCAGCTGCTAAATATCTTACTTTATGTGAAATTACGCTGCAATGTACCATTATATTTGTTTTGGTCCGCTTGGGAATGTGGCAACTATTACTGCCAGTGCATTGAACATGTCTAATAGAATGCTAGTTTACAAGGACACGTTACCCTGAGAAGGTAAGAGACAGAATCAGCTGACAAAAGAAAATGGATTCTTGCAGTAATTAATAATAATTGGGTATAAAAGATATAAATGTGACGGTTGTTTTTATTTCACTTTCTAAAAAGATTATGCTCAGCCTCCGCTTTACTTCTTTACCCCGATGTGCACGACCCCCCTATAATATAGACTTCAAGCAGTCACTAATATTCTGGAATGTATATCTAAGCTAATAACTTTCTGGGATGTATATCTAAGCTAAGAACTTTCTGGGATGTATATCTAAGCTAATAACTTTCTGGGATGTATATCTAAGCTAAGAACTTTCTGGGATGTATATCCAAGCTAAGAACTTTCTGGGATGTATATCCAAGCTAATAACTTTCTGGGATGCATATCTAAGCTAAGAACTTTCTGGGATGTATATCTAAGCTAAGAACTTTCTGGGATGTATTTCTAAGCTAAGAACTTTCTGGGATGCATATCTAAGCTAAAAACTTTCTGGGATGTATATCTAAGCTAAGAACTTTCTGGGATGTATATCTAAGCTAAGAACTTTCTGGGATGTATATCTAAGCTAAAAACTTTCTGGGATGTATATCTAAGCTAAGAACTTTCTGGGATGTATATCTAAGCTAAAAACTTTCTGGGATGTATATCTAAGCTAAGAACTTTCTGGGATGCATATCTAAGCTAATAACTTTCTGGGATGTATATCTAAGCTAAGAACTTTCTGGGATGCATATCTAAGCTAAGAACTTTCTGGGATGCATATCTAAGCTAAGAACTTTCTGGGATGTATATCTAAGCTAAGAACTTTCTGGGATGCATATCTAAGCTAAGAACTTTCTGGGATGTATATCTAAGCTAAGAACTTTCTGGGATGTATATCTAAGCTAAGAACTTTCTGGGATGTATATCTAAGCTAAGAACTTTCTGGGATGCATATCTAAGCTAATAACTTTCTGGGACGTATGAATTCTGTCCGTGGGCTCGAAAAAGGAAGAATCTCCAATCTTTACAAGAACAGCCATAGAGGAAAATCAAGAAGATGACCTGGCTGGAACTGACCAGCTCCGAATGTATACAGAGGACCGGACTTGGTGACCAATCCTATAATAATACCCCCATGTCACATGTATAAAAAAATCACAACTGATAATAGTTACACTTCATTTAATAGCCGCCATATTGCAGAAAACAGCACATGATTGGTTACATAAATGAATAATAATATTTCTTCTGTCAAAGCCACGATTTACAGAATATTCACAGTTTGGACTCATCACTTCTGCCATGTTGTCATTGGTTGGTGTTTCCCAATAAATGGGTAAACATGGACAAAACCAAACAAAGTGCTAAGACTAAGTCCATATTGTCTCTGGCCCAGTGAGGAGGAGGTTTGGCACCAGCCCAGTGAGGAGGAGGTTTGGCACCAGCCCATTGTTAGCTCGTTTGGGTTGTCGCTCCAGTATCTGGGAATCCAGTGAAGCCGGCACCTGGTTCATTCACTGGAAGCCGCTTCAGTCCCACTTAATCCAGGAGAGACGGGCGGTCAGATCTGAGAGAGAGGAACAAACAGTGAGCGAGACAGACACAAAGGACTGAAAACAAGTCAGAAAATGCATCTCCATCAAGAACCACTCGATACAAGAGTCAGTGAGAGCCTGGGAATGTGAGACCGCGACCACGACAGAGAGACAGCATGATACAACCATGGCATGACTGAGACAGAGTGACAGAATGAGAGCGTGAGACTGTGATACAACCATGGCATGACTGAGACAGAGTGACAGAATGAGAGTGTGAGACTGTGATACAACCATGGCATGACTGAGACAGAGTGACAGAATGAGAGTGTGAGACTGTGATACAGAGTGTGACAGACAGCATGATACAACCATGGCATGACTGAGACAGAGTGAGAGAATGAGAGCGTGAGACTGTGATACAACCATGGCATGACTGAGACAGAGTGACAGAATGAGAGCGTGAGACTGTGATACAACCATGGCATGACTGAGACAGAGGGACAGAATGAGAGCGTGAGACTGTGATACAACCATGGCATGACTGAGACAGAGGGACAGAATGAGAGCGTGAGACTGTGATACAACCATGGCATGACTGAGACAGAGTGACAGAATGAGAGCGTGAGACTGTGATACAACCATGGCATGACTGAGACAGAGTGACAGAATGAGAGCGTGAGACTGTGATACAACCATGGCATGACTGAGACAGAGTGACAGAATGAGAGCGTGAGACTGTGATACAACCATGGCATGACTGAGACAGAGAGAGAGTGACAGAATGAGAGCGTGAGACTGTGATACAACCATGACATGACTGAGACAGAGGGACAGAATGAGAGCGTGAGACTGTGATACAACCATGGCATGACTGAGACAGAGGGACAGAATGAGAGCGTGAGACTGTGATACAACCATGGCATGACTGAGACAGAGTGACAGAATGAGAGCGTGAGACTGTGATACAACCATGGCATGACTGAGACAGAGAGAGAGTGACAGAATGAGAGCGTGAGACTGTGATACAACCATGGCATGACTGAGACAGAGAGACAGAATGAGAGCGTGAGACTGTGATACAACCATGGCATGACTGAGACAGAGAGAGAGTGACAGAATGAGAGCGTGAGACTGTGATACAACCATGGCATGACTGAGACAGAGTGACAGAATGAGAGCGTGAGACTGTGATACAACCATGGCATGACTGAGACAGAGGGAGAGAATGAGAGCGTGAGACTGTGATACAACCATGGCATGACTGAGACAGAGTGACAGAATGAGAGCGTGAGACTGTGATACAGAGTGTGACAGACAGCATGATACAACCATGGCATGACTGAGACAGAGTGACAGAATGAGAGCGTGAGACTGTGATACAACCATGGCATGACTGAGACAGAGAGAGAGTGACAGAATGAGAGCGTGAGACTGTGATACAACCATGGCATGACTGAGACAGAGAGAGAGTGACAGAATGAGAGCGTGAGACTGTGATACAACCATGGCATGACTGAGACAGAGAGAGAGTGACAGAATGAGAGCGTGAGACTGTGATACAACCATGGCAATGACTGAGACAGAGTGACAGATTGAGAGCGTGAGACTGTGATACAACCATGGCATGACTGAGACAGAGTGACAGAATGAGAGCGTGAGACTGTGATACAACCATGGCATGACTGAGACAGAGTGACAGAATGAGAGCGTGAGACTGTGATACAGAGTGTGACAGACAGCATGATACAACCATGGCATGACTGAGACAGAGGGAGAGAATGAGAGCGTGAGACTGTGATACAACCATGGCATGACTGAGACAGAGAGAGAGTGACAGAATGAGAGCGTGAGACTGTGATACAACCATGGCATGACTGAGACAGAGTGACAGAATGAGAGCGTGAGACTGTGATACAACCATGGCATGACTGAGACAGAGTGACAGAATGAGAGCGTGAGACTGTGATACAACCATGGCATGACTGAGACAGAGTGACAGAATGAGAGCGTGAGACTGTGATACAACCATGGCATGACTGAGACAGAGAGACAGAATGAGAGCGTGAGACTGTGATACAACCATGGCATGACTGAGACAGAGTGACAGAATGAGAGCGTGAGACTGTGATACAGAGTGTGACAGACAGCATGATACAACCATGGCATGACTGAGACAGAGGGAGAGAATGAGAGCGTGAGACTGTGATACAACCATGGCATGACTGAGACAGAGAGAGAGTGACAGAATGAGAGCGTGAGACTGTGATACAACCATGGCATGACTGAGACAGAGTGACAGAATGAGAGCGTGAGACTGTGATACAACCATGGCATGACTGAGACAGAGGGAGAGAATGAGAGCGTGAGACTGTGATACAACCATGGCATGACTGAGACAGAGAGAGAGTGACAGAATGAGAGCGTGAGACTGTGATACAACCATGGCATGACTGAGACAGAGTGAGAGTGACAGAATGAGAGCGTGAGACTGTGATACAACCATGGCATGACTGAGACAGAGAGAGAGTGACAGAATGAGAGCGTGAGACTGTGATACAACCATGGCATGACTGAGACAGAGAGAGAGTGACAGAATGAGAGCGTGAGACTGTGATACAACCATGGCATGACTGAGACAGAGGGAGAGAATGAGAGCGTGAGACTGTGATACAACCATGGCATGACTGAGACAGAGGGACAGAATGAGAGCGTGAGACTGTGATACAACCATGGCATGACTGAGACAGAGTGACAGAATGAGAGCGTGAGACTGTGATACAACCATGGCATGACTGAGACAGAGTGACAGAATGAGAGCGTGAGACTGTGATACAACCATGACATGACTGAGACAGAGAGAGAGTGACAGAATGAGAGCGTGAGACTGTGATACAACCATGGCATGACTGAGACAGAGAGAGAGTGACAGAATGAGAGCGTGAGACTGTGATACAGAGTGTGACAGACAGCTTGATACAACCATGGCATGACTGAGACAGAGGGACAGAATGAGAGCGTGAGACTGTGATACAACCATGGCATGACTGAGACAGAGAGAGAGTGACAGAATGAGAGCGTGAGACTGAGATACAACCATGGCATGACTGAGACAGAGAGAGAGTGACAGAATGAGAGCGGGAGACTGTGATACAACCATGGCATGACTGAGACAGAGTGACAGAATGAGAGCGTGAGACTGTGATACAACCATGGCATGACTGAGACAGAGTGACAGAATGAGAGTGTGAGACTGTGATACAACCATGGCATGACTGAGACAGAGTGACAGAATGAGAGTGTGAGACTGTGATACAACCATGGCATGACTGAGACAGAGAGAGAGTGACAGAATGAGAGCGTGAGACTGTGATACAACCATGACATGACTGAGACAGAGGGACAGAATGAGAGCGTGAGACTGTGATACAACCATGGCATGACTGAGACAGAGAGAGAGTGACAGAATGAGAGCGTGAGACTGTGATACAACCATGGCATGACTGAGACAGAGTGACAGAATGAGAGCGTGAGACTGTGATACAACCATGACATGACTGAGACAGAGGGAGAGAATGAGAGCGTGAGACTGTGATACAACCATGGCATGACTGAGACAGAGGGAGAGAATGAGAGCGTGAGACTGTGATACAACCATGGCATGACTGAGAGAGAGTGACAGAATGAGAGCGTGAGACTGTGATACAACCATGGCATGACTGAGAGAGAGTGACAGAATGAGAGCGTGAGACTGTGATACAACCATGGCATGACTGAGACAGAGTGACAGAATGAGAGCGTGAGACTGTGATACAACCATGACATGACTGAGACAGAGGGAGAGAATGAGAGCGTGAGACTGTGATACAACCATGGCATGACTGAGACAGAGGGAGAGAATGAGAGCGTGAGACTGTGATACAACCATGGCATGACTGAGACAGAGAGACAGAATGAGAGCGTGAGACTGTGATACAGAGTGTGACAGACAGCTTGATACAACCATGGCATGACTGAGACAGAGAGAGAGAATGAGAGTGTGAGACTGTGATACAACCATGGCATGACTGAGACAGAGGGAGAGAATGAGAGCGTGAGACTGTGATACAACCATGGCATGACTGAGACAGAGGGAGAGTGACAGAATGAGAGCGGGAGACTGTGATACAACCATGGCATGACTGAGACAGAGGGAGAGTGACAGAATGAGAGCGTGAGACTGTGATACAACCATGGCATGACTGAGACAGAGAGACAGAATGAGAGCGTGAGACTGTGATACAGAGTGTGACAGACAGCTTGATACAACCATGGCATGACTGAGACAGAGAGAGAGAATGAGAGCGTGAGACTGTGATACAGAGTGTGACAGACAGCATGATACAACCATGGCATGACTGAGACAGAGTGACAGAATGAGAGTGTGAGACTGTGATACAACCATGGCATGACTGAGACAGAGTGAGAGTGACAGAATGAGAGCGTGAGACTGTGATACAACCATGGCATGACTGAGACAGAGAGACAGAATGAGAGCGTGAGACTGTGATACAACCATGGCATGACTGAGACAGAGAGAGAGTGACAGAATGAGAGCGTGAGACTGTGATACAACCATGGCATGACTGAGACAGAGTGACAGAATGAGAGCGTGAGACTGTGATACAACCATGGCATGACTGAGACAGAGGGAGAGAATGAGAGCGTGAGACTGTGATACAACCATGGCATGACTGAGACAGAGGGAGAGAATGAGAGCGTGAGACTGTGATACAACCATGGCATGACTGAGACAGAGAGAGAGTGACAGAATGAGAGCGTGAGACTGTGATACAACCATGGCATGACTGAGACAGAGTGACAGAATGAGAGCGTGAGACTGTGATACAGAGTGTGACAGAGAGCTTGATACAACCATGGCATGACTGAGACAGAGAGAGAGTGACAGAATGAGAGCGTGAGACTGTGATACAACCATGGCATGACTGAGACAGAGTGAGAGTGACAGAATGAGAGCGTGAGACTGTGATACAACCATGGCATGACTGAGACAGAGAGAGAGTGACAGAATGAGAGCGTGAGACTGTGATACAACCATGGCATGACTGAGACAGAGTGACAGAATGAGAGCGGGAGACTGTGATACAGAGTGTTACATGACTAGACAGTCATGGAATGAGACAGGCATGATTGAGACAGTAAGATACAGCAAGAGACAGAGGGAGAGTGATAAAAATGGAGGCAGAGACTGCAATCCTATATGTCTCTGTCTCAGATTGTAAGTCAGACTGTCACAACGAGAGACACAGAGACTGTTACAGCATGAGTGAGGCAGAGCGAGGGTGACATAAAGTGAGGCCCGACCTGAGCCAGAGACATATGGGGAGACAGAGTTAGACAGACACAACATGAAACCAGAGACAGACAAGACCGTATCAGTGAGGCAGTGACAATGAGACAGACTGTGGTAGAGTGAGTGACAGTCACACTAAGAGAGTCCATTCCCCTCCAAACTGAACACTGTGTGACTGGACCAAGAAACAACCTTGTCCTTCATATTGAAGCCACATGTGTCTGGGAAGGGCCGCACCTTGTGCACACGCATGCAGCTTCAATATGAAGTAGGTTTCCAATTACTGGATGTGTTTGGACCTCCTGTAACATGTTCTGCCTCCAGAAAGACACTTGTAAGAGCGAGGCAGGAGAGGGGTATCAAGAGACTTGTCTCAAGGAAAACGCTCACGCCCTCCTGTCATGACACCGTCTTCAATGTATGTACAAATACCAGCCCCCGCGCTACGCTATGTGACGGCGCTCCACAGATAGAGCATATAGTGTTATACGGATCTTTATCTATGGCAGAGAAGTTGCTGACGGGTCAGTTGGTTTGTATCTCCTCCATATGTAGGCCTCCCTCCACCCAGGACTCACCACTTGTGTTCCAGACAGGACTGTGATGTCTTTGTGGTCCTCTCCTGACAAACTCGTCCACGTAGGACTTGGGGTCTGCTCCCGAACTTACAATGTCACTCAGTAGGGCTATGTAGGCAGCCGCCAGGCGTAGGGTGTCTATCTTGGATAGACGTTTCTCATAAGGAAAGGTCGGGACTCTGCCTCGGAGCTCCTCAAAGGCTGAATTAATACTCAGCATCCTCTTGCGCTCCCTAATGTTGGCGGCCTGTCTGTGCAACGTCCCCTGGGGACCCAGCAGGCCCTGCTCAGGACTGGAGCTATCCGGATCAGCACCAAGGTCAACAATAGGAGACCAAGGAGACAAGAGATCGGCCGATGGAAGACCATCTAACTGGCAGGAATCTAACATAGACTGGAACTGGAAGTTGCCATCGAGCTGGTCCCAGAGCTGGCAGTCAGTGGACGGCTCCAGGTCCCACAGAGACTCCTCCATTCTCTCCGAGGTGTCCTGAGGAGGAAACCCTGTGAGAAACTCCTTGTATTTAAATATCTTCCCATCCTCTCAAGTGCTCTCGGCTGCTTTTGTTGGTCTTTTTAAACTAATTAGAAGATGCAACTTCTATTCAGAGGCCGCTGGGTGACAGCTCGTTGCTTTTGTAGGACTTTCCCATTGAAGTTATGATCTGGGTCCTCAGGATAAGGACAAGGGTGTAAGGGATCACCTGGAGTGTCATTTACAGAAGGCTGTCAGGAACATACGAGGCTCTTGTGTCTCAGTAATTGGGATCACAACCTCCGATCAAAGAAAAGACTAAGATTGTGAGAAAGTTCAAATCCTTGTTTATGTATTCCCTGAGAACCCCTTTGATTGCTGGGGACGGGACAAATAAGAGACACCATTATTATATACCCCCCCTCCCAGATACAAGGATAAATATAGATGCAAGATGGCCTCCAAGTGGGCAAGAGGCTTCACGTTGAGATTGAAAGCCGATGTCAGGAGCAGCTGACTGGGCCCGTGGCAGAGACACCTGTCAGTGCCAGGCCTGCGCCCCCACCCTCTGTATTGATGTTATCGGATCATAAAAATAATAATCAAATCTATAAGAACGTCCTGAAAACCCAAAAACATAATAAATATCACCAAGAAATTGCAGCAACTTGTAGGAAAAATATCCCTGCGCCCACCACGAAGCGCCAGCTCCTGCCATGGTCCGACTCCAGTGGTCTCCATTCCAACCACTCACACGGTATCAATTATACGGGATAGAAAACCCAACACCAGCAGAAAGTGGGTTCTAAGGACGGACACCCCCTGTACTGACCACTTGAATGTATCCCCTGCTCTGGTCTCAGATATGCAGCCACTCTCCGGCCATTGATGGCAGCCCACCCAGACCCTGCACTGGCCTCAGGTCCAAGACAATCTCATGTTCAGACACTATTCTTTAACCGATCTTCAGCGGGCGGCTTTCAGTCACTTTTTGTGCCCACCATAACATACTTAGTGAGTGGTCTCAGGACCCTCCTGGCTCATATGCTCACACTGAGCATTCTGGGAAGTGACATTCAAACAGAGATGGTGTGGTCTCCTGCCCTCCTGGGACACGTACACTGGGCGTCCTCTATGTCTGTATGAGAGTAGGAATCAGGCGTTTCACTTAAATACCCAGCGTAACTCGCCATAAGGTTACCCGGTCACATAAATAATCAACAGTAATTGAAAAAGTGTTTTATTTTTTTATTTGCACGGTGCTTGTGATTGCTGGTCCTTGCAGGACCCCAGGACACATGGTTTGCAGGGGGCAGGCAGTTGAAGCAATACCTAGGTTACATGTATGGTCTTATAATACGTGTTCTGTCTCTTGACCCTCATTGACCTCTGATAACGAGGAGCATTATCGATGACCCTCATGTCCCTTTAAATATTGTTTCTACTTTTTTAATATTCTAAATAAATATTTATTGTTCTTTGTAGAGCACTAAAAAGATGTCACTGTCACTTTAACACAATGACCTCTCTGATGTCATCCTGAAATGCCCCGGCGAGAACCAATCTCTACCCATGAAGGTCGTATAGTCTGGGAATTATACTTACCTGAGCTCGAGTTTATATCCACAGCCCTCGGGAATGGCGCTCACATACTAGTCACACGCCTCTGTGACCCCAGCTGACTCAAGTCCCCCATGTTTGGATCCTAACAGTATTTAGTGGCAAGTCCTGGTGGTCACAATGTCCACAACGTGGGACATGGCACGTTTCGCTTTTTAAGGTTACCATCTTTGTGATGATGTCATACAACCTGCTCCGATGACCTCACATTGTTTTTTTTTACTACACTTGTTCTCTAGAGTTCTATTCCAGCAGTGCACACTCTGTGCCAGGGGTTAGGGCTCCTCGTGCTGCAGGAAGTGCAGGACACGGGCAGGGACGGGCAGGCAGCGGGTACTGGACAGTCGGTGCTTCCCAAGACTTCTCCTCACCTTGATACGACACAGGTCGGAGAGGGGTCGGGGGCAACCTGCACGGAGAAGGGAAAACAGGATATGAGTAAGACATGGAGAGAGAGCACACCTTGAAAAGGAGATACTGAGGACAGAAGAGCATCTTGGATAAAGATAAGAGACAAAAAGGAAAGAGAGAGAGTAGGGAGTAGGGAAGTCGTGTCCCACACAAACTAGACGCACATTTTGTCTCCATGAAGAGCTGCAGGGCTTTGGGGTTCACTGTCACAGACCCCCCCAGGGCTCCAAGCTCCTCTCGAACCAGCCACAGATTTGCCCCAAAGTCAATGAGCAGCTGCACAAAGTGCGGGTCACAGCCGCGCCGCAGAACAGCCTCTAGGACACAGCGAGGCGCCGCGCGTGAGAAGCCCTCCATGGACACCGCACCCCAACTGTTGTAATCAGGATTGGCACCGGCCTGAAGCAGGAGGCGGAAACAGGACAGGTTGTGATACACTGCACTGATATATAGGGGGCATGAGGCTAGAGAGGTCAGAGGTCGAGGAGAGTAGCCAGGGATACGGGATGAGAGCTGATGATCAACATCCACATCTGCACCAAAACTGAGGAAACAAGTGCGGAGAGACAAGGAGGAGCTCATTAACCTGTGAGATACCAGACCCTTCATAGACATGAACACGGGGAACATGGACAGCAAGCACGCCCCCCATCACACACACGGACACCACACACACACAGACAGTACTGCCCCCATCACACACATGTACATCACACACACAGACAGTACTGCCCCATCACACACACGTACACCACACACAGACAGTACTGCCCCATCACACACACGTACACCACACACACAGACAGTACTGCCCCCATCACACGCACGTACACCACACACAGACAGACAGTACTGCCCACATCACACGCACGTACACCACACACACACAGACATTACTGCCCCCATCACACACACGTACACCACACACAGACAGACAGTACTGCCCCATCACACACACGTACACCACACAAAGACAGTACTGCCCCCATCACACACACGTACACCACACGCGCACACAGACAGTACTGCCCCCATCACACACACGTACACCACACACACACAGACAGTACTGCCCACATCACACACACGTATACCACCCACACACACAGACATTACTGCCCACATCACACGCACGTACACCACACACACACAGACAGTACTGCCCCATCACACACACGTACACCACACACACACACACAGTACTGCCCCATCACACGCACGTACACCACACACAGACAGACAGTACTGCCCCATCACACACACGTACACCACACACAGACAGACAGTACTGCCCCCATCACACGCACGTACACCACCCACACACACAGACATTACTGCCCACATCACACGCACGTACACCACACACAGACAGACAGTACTGCCCACATCACACACACGTACACCACACACACACAGACAGTACTGCCCCATCACACGCACGTACACCACCCACACACACAGACATTACTGCCCACATCACACGCACGTACACCACACACAGACAGACAGTACTGCCCACATCACACGCACGTACACCACCCACACAGACAGACAGTACTGCCCCATCACACACACGTACACCACACACACGCAGACAGTACTGCCCCCATCACACACACGGACACCACACACACACACACACACAGACAGTACTGCCCCCATCACACACACGCACACCACACACACACACAGATAGTACTGCCCCCATCACACACACGGACACCACACACACACACACACAGACAGTACTGCCCCATCACACACACACGCACACACAGACAGGACTGCCCCCATCACACACACGTACACCACACAGACACACACACACACAGACAGTACTGCCCCATCACACACACACAGACAGGACTGCCCCCATCACACACACGTACACCACACACACACAGACAGTACTGCCCCCATCACACACACGTACACCACACAGACAGACAGTACTGCCCCCATCACACACACGTACACCACACACAGACACACACACACACACAGACAGTAATGCCCCATCACACACACGTACACCACACACACACACAGACAGTACTGCCCCCATCACACACACGTACACCACACACAGATAGTACTGCCCCCATCACACACACGTACACCACACACACACAGACAGTACTGCCCCATCACACACACGTACACCACACACACACACAGACAGTACTGCCCCATCACACGCACGTACACCAGACACACAGACAGTACTGCCCCCATCACACACACTTACACCACACACAGACACACACACAGACAGTACTGCCCTTATCACACACACGCACACCACACACAGACAGTACTGCCCCCCATCCCACGCACGTACACCACACACACACACACAGACAGACAGTACTGCCCCATCACACACACGTACACCACACACAGACACACACACAGACAGTACTGCCCTTATCACACACACACCACACACAGACAGTACTGCCCCCATCCCACGCACGTACACCACACACACACAGACAGACAGTACTGCCCCATCACACACACGTACACCACACAGACAGTACTGCCCCATCACACACACGTACATCACACACGCACACAGACAGTACTGCCCCCCATCACACAAACGTACACCACACATGCACACAGACAGTACTGCCCCCATCACACAAACGTACACCACACATGCACACAGACAGTACTGCCCCCATCACACACACGTACACCACACACACACACAGACAGTACTGCCCCCATCACACACACGTACACCACACACACACAGACAGTACTGCCCCCATCACACACACGTACACCACACACACACAGACAGTACTGCCCCCCATCACACACACACACAGACAGTACTGCCCCCATCACACACACGTACACCACACACAGACACACACACAGACAGTACTGCCCCCCATCACACACACGTACACCACACACACACAGACTACGTACTGCCCCCATCACACACACGTGACACCACACACAGACACACACACAGACAGTTCTGCCCCCATCACACGCACACCACACACAGACAGTACTCTGCCCCCATCACACGCACGTACACCACACACAG
>CM050173.1:121113335-121176385 GCA_027410445.1 Discoglossus pictus
TATAGGAGATCATAATGAGGGACGGGGGGATAGGAGATCAAGATGAGGGACGGGGTGATAGGAGATCATAATGGAGGACGGGAAGGATAGGAGATCATAATGGGGGACGGGGGAATAAGAGATCATAATAAGGGACGGGGGGATATGTGATCATAATGAGGGACGGGGGGAGATCATAATGGGGGACGGAGGAATAAGAGATCATAATGAGGGATGGGGGTATATGAGATCATAATGAGGGACAGGGGGATAGGAGATCATAATGTCCCCCCGTCCCCCATTATGATTTCCTATACCCCGTCCCTTATTTTGATCTCCTATTCCCCCCGACCCCCATTACGATTTCCTATCCTCCCCATCCCCCATTATGATCTCCTATTCCCCCCGTCCCCCATTATGATTTCCTATCCCCCATACCTCATTATGATCTCCTGTCCCCCATTATGATCTCCTATCCCCCCCATCCCTCATTATGATCTCCTATCCCCCCGTCCCTGATTATGATCTCCTATCCCCCCGTCCCCCATTATGATCTCCTATCCCCCCCCCCCCCCCCGTCCCTCATTATGATTTCCTATAACACTTTTTCTGCTTCTATATCATTGATGTAAAGGTAACTGCAGTAATCCACCTTAAGTGGACAGAGCCTGTGAGGGGTGGGAGGGTTGTTCTCAGGCCATGACTTGCGTTAGTGACACAGACTAGATCCCAACTTTGTATGAATGAGTAGTGTAAACCATTACAGAAAGCTTCTTAACATGCAACTTGTAGTTGAACTCCTGGTAAATCCAGAGGAAGGCAAACAGTACCCCCCCCCCCCCAACTGACGATCAGATTACTCCCTGGATCAATACTCGAAATCTAATTATACTTTTTAATTTTCCAAGAAATGATCATCCTCCTACTAACATAAAACCTTAATTAACCAGGAGTGTCTGTCCTGCAGTATATATGTGAATAGAGAGTCCAGGAGTGTCTGTCCTGCAGTATATATGTGTATAGAGAGTCCAGGAGTGTCTGTCCTGCAGTATATATGTGTATAGAGAGTCCAGGAGTGTCTGTCCTGCAGTATATATGTGAATAGAGAGTCCAGGAGTGTCTGTCCTGCAGTATATATGTGTATAGAGAGTCCAGGAGTGTCTGTCCTGCAGTATATATGTGAATAGAGAGTCCAGGAGTGTCTGTCCTGCAGTATATATGTGTATAGAGAGTCCAGGAGTGTCTGTCCTGCAGTATATATCTGTATAGAGAGTCCACGAGTGTCTGTCCTGCAGTATATATCTGAATAGAGAGTCCAGGAGTGTCTGTCCTGCAGTATATATGTGTATAGAGAGTCCAGGAGTGTCTGTCCTGCAGTATATATCTGTATAGAGAGTCCACGAGTGTCTGTCCTGCAGTATATATGTGTATAGAGAGTTCAGGAGTATCTGTCCTGCAGTATATATGTGTATAGAGTGTCCAGGAGTGTCTGTCCTGCAGTATATATGTGGGACGGGGGGGAATAGGAGATCATAATGAGGGACGGGGGATAGAAGATCATGATGAGGGACGGGGGGATAGGAGATCATAATGAGGGACGGGGGGATAGGAGATCATAATGAGGGACGGGGGGATAGGAGATCATGATGAGGGACGGGGGGATAGGAGATCATAATGGGGGACGGGGGGTATAAGAGATCATAATGAGGGATGGGGGGATAGGAGATCATGATGAGGGACGGGGGGGGATTGGAGATCATAATGAGGTATGGGGGATAGGGGATCATAATGGGGACGGGGGGAATAGGAGATCATAATGGGGGACGGGGGGGGATTGGAGATCATAATGAGGGACGGGGGGGGATTGGAGATCTTAATGAGGGACGGGGGGATAAGAGATCATGATGAGGGACGGGGGGAGATAGGAGATCATAATGAGGGACGGGGGATAGAAGATCATGATGAGGGACGGGGGGATAGGAGATCATAATGAGGGACGGGGGGATAGGAGATCATAATGAGGGACGGGGGGATAGGAGATCATGATGAGGGACGGGGGGATAGGAGATCATGATGAGGGACGGGGGGATAGGAGATCATGATGAGGGACGGGAGGATAGGAGATCATAATGGGGACGGGGGGAATAGGAGATCATAATGAGGGACAGGGGGATAGGAGATCATAATGAGGGACGGGGGATAGAAGATCATGATGAGGGATGGGGGATAGGAGATCATAATGAGGGACGGGGGGATAGGAGATCATAATGAGGGACGGGGGGATAGGAGATCATGATGAGGGATGGGGGATAGGAGATCATAATGAGGGACGGGGGGATAGGAGATCATAATGAGGGACGGGGGGATAGGAGATCAAGATGAGGGACGGGGGGGGGAGGGGAGATCAGAATGAGGTATGGGGGATAGGGGATCATGATGAGGGACGGGGGGATAGGAGATCATAATGGGGGACGGGGGGTATAAGAGATCATAATGAGGGATGGGGGGGATAGGAGATCATGATGAGGGACGGGGGATTGGAGATCATAATGAGGTATGGGGGATAGGGGATCATAATGGGGGACGGGGGGAATAGGAGATCATAATGGGGGACGGGGGGGATTGGAGATCATAATGAGGGACGGGGGGGGATTGGAGATCATAATGAGGGACGGGGGGATAAGAGATCATGATGAGGGACGGGGGGAGATAGGAGATCATAATGGGGGACGGGAGGATAGAAGATCATAATGGGGACGGGGGGAATAGGAGATCATAATGAGGGACGGGGATAGAAGATCATGATGAGGGACGGGGGGATAGGAGATCATAATGAGGGACGGGGGGATAGGAGATCATAATGAGGGACGGGGGGATAGGAGATCATGATGAGGGACGGGGGGATAGGAGATCATAATGGGGGACGGGGGGTATAAGAGATCATAATGAGGGATGGGGGGGATAGGAGATCATGGTGAGGGACGGGGGGGGATTGGAGATCATAATGAGGTATGGGGGATAGGGGATCATAATGGGGGACGGGGGGAATAGGAGATCATAATGGGGGACGGGGGGGGATTGGAGATCATAATGAGGGACGGGGGGGGGATTGGAGATCATAATGAGGGACGGGGGGATAAGATATCATGATGATGGACGGGGGGATAAGAGATCATGATGAGGGACGGGGGGAGATAGGAGATCATAATGGGGGACGGGAGGATAGAAGATCCTAATGGGGACGGGGGGAATAGGAGATCATAATGAGGGACGGGGGATAGAAGATCATGATGAGGGACGGGGGGATAGGAGATCATAATGAGGGACGGGGGGATAGGAGATCATAATGAGGGACGGGGGGATAGGAGATCATGATGAGGGACGGGGGGATAGGAGATCATGATGAGGGACGGGGAGATAGGAGATCATGATGAGGGACGGGAGGATAGGAGATCATAATGGGGACGGGGGGAATAGGAGATCATAATGAGGGACGGGGGGGATAGGAGATCATAATGAGGGACGGGGGATAGAAGATCATGATGAGGGATGGGGGATAGGAGATCATAATGAGGGACGGGGGGATAGGAGATCATAATGAGGGACGGGGGGATAGGAGATCATGATGAGGGATGGGGGATAGGAGATCATAATGAGGGACGGGGGGATAGGAGATCATAATGAGGGACGGGGGGATAGGAGATCAAGATGAGGGACGGGGTGATAGGAGATCATAATGGAGGACGGGAAGGATAGGAGATCATAATGGGGGACGGGGGAATAAGAGATCATAATAAGGGACGGGGGGATATGTGATCATAATGAGGGACGGGGGGAGATCATAATGGGGGACGGAGGAATAAGAGATCATAATGAGGGATGGGGGTATATGAGATCATAATGAGGGACAGGGGGATAGGAGATCATAATGTCCCCCCGTCCCCCATTATGATTTCCTATACCCCGTCCCTTATTTTGATCTCCTATTCCCCCCGACCCCCATTACGATTTCCTATCCTCCCCATCCCCCATTATGATCTCCTATTCCCCCCGTCCCCCATTATGATTTCCTATCCCCCATACCTCATTATGATCTCCTGTCCCTCATTATGATCTCCTATCCCCCCCATCCCTCATTATGATCTCCTATCCCCCGTCCCTGATTATGATCTCCTATCCCCCCGTCCCCCATTATGATCTCCTATCCCCCCCCCCCGTCCCTCATTATGATTTCCTATAACACCTTTTCTGCTTCTATATCATTGATGTAAAGGTAACTGCAGTAATCCACCTTAAGTGGACAGAGCCTGTGAGGGGTGGGAGGGTTGTTCTCAGGCCATGACTTGCGTTAGTGACACAGACTAGATCCCAACTTTGTATGAATGAGTAGTGTAAACCATTACAGAAAGCTTCTTAACATGCAACTTGTAGTTGAACTCCTGGTAAATCCAGAGGAAGGCAAATAGTAACCCCCCCCCCCCCAAACTGACGATCAGATTACTCCCTGGATCAATACTCGAAATCTAATTATACTTTTTAATTTTCCAAGAAATGATCATCCTCCTACTAACATAAAACCTTAATTAACCAGGAGTGTCTGTCCTGCAGTATATATGTGAATAGAGAGTCCAGGAGTGTCTGTCCTGCAGTATATATGTGAATAGAGAGTCCAGGAGTGTCTGTCCTGCAGTATATATGTGT
This sequence comes from Discoglossus pictus, assembly GCA_027410445.1. Taxonomy (NCBI): domain Eukaryota; kingdom Metazoa; phylum Chordata; class Amphibia; order Anura; family Alytidae; genus Discoglossus; species Discoglossus pictus. Next base: position 121,118,016 of record CM050173.1, read on the forward strand.
ATAGAGAGTCCAGGAGTGTCTGTCCTGCAGTATATATCTGTATAGAGAGTCCACGAGTGTCTGTCCTGCAGTATATATCTGAATAGAGAGTCCAGGAGTGTCTGTCCTGCAGTATATATGTGTATAGAGAGTCCAGGAGTGTCTGTCCTGCAGTATATATGTATATAGAGAGTCCACGAGTGTCTGTCCTGCAGTATATATGTGTATAGAGAGTTCAGGAGTATCTGTCCTGCAGTATATATGTGTATAGAGTGTCCAGGAGTGTCTGTCCTGCAGTATATATGTGTATAGAGAGTTCAGGAGTATCTGTCCTGCAGTATATATGTGTATAGAGTGTCCAGGAGTGTCTGTCCTGCAGTATATATGTGTATAGAGAGTCCTGTAGTGTCTGTCCTGCAGTATATATGTGTATAGAGAGTCCTGTAGTGTCTGTCCTGCAGTATATATGTGTATAGAGTCCTGGAGTGTCTGTCCTGCAGTATATATGTGTATAGAGTGTCCAGGAGTGTCTGTCCTGCAGTATATATGTGTATAGAGAGTCCAGGAGTGTCTGTCCTGCAGTATATATGTGTATAGAGAGTCCTGTAGTGTCTGTCCTGCAGTATATATGTGTATAGAGTCCTGGAGTGTCTGTCCTGCAGTATATATGTGTATAGAGAGTCCAGGAGTGTCTGTCCTGCAGTATATATGTGTATAGAGAGTCCAGGAGTGTCTGTCCTGCGGTATATATATGTATAGAGAGAGTCCAGGAGTGTCTGTCCTGCAGTATATATGTGTATAGAGAGTCCTGGAGTGTCTGTCCTGCGGTATATATGTGTATAAAGAGTCCACGAGTGTCTGTTCTGCAGTATATATGTGTATAGAGAGTCCAAGAGTGTCTGTCCTGCAGTATATATGTGTATAGAGAGTCCTGTAGTGTCTGTCCTGCAGTATATATGTGTATAGAGAGTACAGGAGTGTCTGTCCTGCAGTATATATGTGTATAGAGAGTCCAGTTGTGTCTGTCCTGCGGTATATATGTGTATAGAGAGTCCAGGAGTGTCTGTCCTGCAGTATATATGTGTATAGAGAGTCCAGGAGTGTCTGTCCTGCAGTATATATGTGTATAGAGAGTACAGGAGTGTCTGTCCTGCAGTATATATGTGTATAGAGAGTCCAGTTGTGTCTGTCCTGCGGTATATATGTGTATAGAGAGTCCAGGAGTGTCTGTCCTGCGGTATATATGTGTATAGAGAGAGTCCAGGAGTGTCTGTCCTGCAGTATATATGTGTATAGAGAGTCCAGGAGTGTCTGTCCTGCAGTATATATGTGTATAGAGAGTCCAGGAGTCTCTGTCCTGCGGTATATATGTGTATAGAGAGTCCAGGAGTGTCTGTCCTGCGGTATATATGTGTATAGAGAGTCCAGGAGTGTCTGTTGTACAGTATATATGTGTATAGAGAGTCCAGGAGTGTCTGTCCTGCGGTATATATGTGTATAGAGCGTCCCGGAGTGTCTGTTCTGCAGTATATATGTGTATAGATAGTCCCTTAGATTGTAAGTTTGCGAGTTTTCAATCTTGTGTCAGTGCCTTGGAAACAAGCTCTATGTACATTTGATTTTATGCTCAAAAACAGGGCCCTCCATTCTTTACAAGGTGTTTAATTTGTTTTCTGCTATGTACTCAACCCCTGTACAGCGCTACGGAATATGTTGGCGCGATATAAATAAAGATAATAATAATAATAATAATATAGATAGTCCAGGAGTGTCTGTCCTGCAGTATATATGTGTATAGAGAGTCCTGGTCTCTCTATATACATATATACTGCAGGACAGACACTCCTGGACTCTCTGTACACATATATACTGCAGGACAGACACTCCTGGACCCTCTATACACATATATACTGCAGGACAGACACTCCTGGACTCTCTATACACATATATACTGCAGGACAGACACTCCTGGACTCTCTATACACATATATACTGCAGGACAGACACTCCTGGACTCTCTATACACATATATACTGCAGGACAGACACTCCTGGACTCTCTATACACATATATACTGCAGGACAGACACTCCCGGACTCTCTATATACATATATACTGCAGGACAGACACTCCAGGACTCTATACACATATATACTGCAGGACAGACACTACAGGACTCTCTATACACATATATACTGCAGGACAGACACTACAGGACTCTCTATACACATATATACTGCAGGACAGATACTCCTGGACTCTCTATACACATATATACAGCAGGACAGACACTTTTGGACTCTCTATACACATATATACTACAGGACAGACACTCCTGGACTCTCTATACACATATATACTGCAGGACAGACACTCCTGGACTCTATATACACATATATACTACAGGACAGACACTCCTGGACTCTCTTGTACACATATATACTGCAGGACAGACACTCCTGGACTCTCTATACACATATATACTGCAGGACAGACACTTTCCTGTGCTCTCTATACACATATATACCGCAGGACAGACACTCCTGGACTCTCTATACACATATATACTGCAGGACAGACACTCCTGGACTCTCTATACACATATATACTGCAGGACAGACACTCCTGGACTCTCTATATACATATATACTGCAGGACAGACACTCCTGGACTCTATACACATATATACCGCAGGACAGACACTCCTGGACTCTCTATACACATATATACCGCAGGACAGACACTCCTGGACTCTCTCTATACACATATATACTGCAGGACAGACACTCCTGGACTCTCTATATACATATATACTGCAGGACAGACACTCCTGGACTCTCTGTACACATATATACTGCAGGACAGACACTCCTGGACTCTCTATACACATATATACTGCAGGACAGACACTTTCCTGTGCTCTCTATACACATATATACTGCAGGACAGACACTCCTGGACCCTCTATACACATATATACTGCAGGACAGACACTCCTGGACCCTCTATACACATATATACTGCAGGACAGACACTCCTGGACTCTCTATACACATATATACTGCAGGACAGACACTCCTGGACTCTCTATGCACATATATACTGCAGGACAGACACTTTCCTGTGCTCTCTATACACATATATACTGCAGGACAGACACTCCTGGACCCTCTATACACATATATACTGCAGGACAGACACTCCTGGACTCTCTATACACATATATACTGCAGGACAGACACTCCTGGACCCTCTATACACATATATACTGCAGGACAGACACTCCTGGACTCTCTATACACATATATACTGCAGGGCAGACACTCCTGGACCCTCTATACACATATATACTGCAGGGCAGACACTCCTGGACCCTCTATACACATATATACTGCAGGACAGACACTCCTGGACTCTCTATACACATATATACTGCAGGACAGACACTCCTGGACCCTCTATACACATATATACTGCAGGACAGACACTCCTGGACTCTCTATACACATATATACTGCAGGGCAGACACTCCTGGACCCTCTATACACATATATACTGCAGAACAGACACTCCTGGACTCTCTATACACATATATACTGCAGGACAGACACTACAGGACTCTCTATACACATATATACTGCAGGACAGACACTACAGGACTCTCTATACACATATATACTGCAGGACAGACACTACAGGACTCTCTATACACATATATACTGCAGGACAGACACTACAGGACTCTCTATACACATATATACTGCAGGACAGACACTCCTGGACTCTCTATACACATATATACTGCAGGACAGTCACTCCTGGACTCTCTATACACATATATACTGCAGGACAGACACTCCTGGACTCTATACACATATATACTGCAGGACAGACACTCCTGGACTCTCTATACACATATATACTGCAGGACAGACACTACAGGACTCTCTATACACATATATACTGCAGGACAGACACTACAGGACTCTCTATACACATATATACTGCAGGACAGACACTACAGGACTCTCTATACACATATATACTGCAGGACAGACACTACAGGACTCTCTATACACATATATACTGCAGGACAGACACTCCTGGACTCTCTATACACATATATACTGCAGGACAGACACTCCTGGACTCTCTATACACATATATACTGCAGGACAGACACTCCTGGACTCTCTATACACATATATACTGCAGGGCAGACACTCCTGGACTCTATACACATATATAATGCAGGACAGACACTCCTGGACTCTCTATACACATATATACTGCAGGGCAGACACTCCTGGACTCTATACACATATATACTGCAGGACAGACACTCCTGGACTCTCTATACACATATATACTGCAGGACAGACACTCCTGGACTCTCTGTACACATATATACTGCAGGACAGACACTCCTGGACTCTCTATACACATATATACTGCAGGACAGACACAACTGGACTCTCTATACACATATATAATGCAGGACAGACACTCCTGGACTCTCTATACACATATATACTGCAGGACAGACACTCCTGGACTCTCTATACACATATATACTGCAGGACAGACACTCCTGGACTCTCTATACACATATATACTGCAGGACAGACACAACTGGACTCTCTATACACATATATACTGCAGGACAGACACTCCTGGACCCTCTATACACATATATACTGCAGGACAGAACCCCCTGGACTCTCTATACACATATATACTGCAGGACAGACACTCCTGGACTCTCTATACACCTATATACTGCAGAACAGACACTCCTGGACTCTCTATACACATATATACTGCAGGACAGACACTCCTGGACTCTCTATACACATATATACTGCAGGACAGACACTCCTGGACTCTCTATACACATATATACTGCAGGACAGACACTCCTGGACTCTCTATACACATATATACTGCAGGACAGACACTCCTGGACTCTCTATACACATATATACTGCAGAACAGACACTCCTGGACTCTCTATACACATATATACTGCAGAACAGACACTCCTGGACTCTCTATACACATATATACTGCAGGACAGACACTCCTGGACTCTCTATACACATATATACTGCAGGACAGAAACCCCTGGACTCTCTATACACATATATACTGCAGGACAGACACTCCTGGACTCTCTATACACCTATATACTGCAGAACAGACACTCCTGGACTCTCTATTCACATATATACTGCAGGACAGACACTCCTGGACTCTCTATTCACATATATACTGCAGAACAGACACTCCTGGACTCTCTATACACATATATACTGCAGGACAGACACTCCTGGACTCTCTATACACATATATACTGCAGGACAGAAACCCCTGGACTCTCTATAGACATATATACTGCAGGACAGAAACCCCTGGACTCTCTATACACATATATACTGCAGGACAGACACTCCTGGACTCTCTATACACCTATACACTGCAGGACAGACACTCCTGGACCCTCTATTCACATATATACTGCAGGACAGACACTCCTGGACCCTCTATACACATATATACTGCAGGACAGACACTCCTGGACTCTCTATACACCTATATACTGCAGAACAGACACTCCTGGACTCTATACACATATATACTGCAGGACAGACACTCCAGGACTCTCTATACACATATATACTGCAGAACAGACACTCCTGGACTCTCTATACACATATATACTGCAGGACAGACACTCCAGGACTCTCTATACACATATATACTGCAGAACAGACACTCCTGGACTCTCTATACACATATATACTGCAGGACAGACACTCTGGGACTCTCTATACACATATATACTACAGGACAGACACTCCTGGACTCTCTATACACATATATACTGCAGGACAGACACTCCTGGACTCTCTATACACATATATACTGCAGGACAGACACTCTGGGACTCTCTATACACATATATACTACAGGACAGACACTCCTGGACTCTCTATACACATATATACTGCAAGACAGACACTCCTGGACTCTCTATACACATATATACTGCAGGACAGACACTCCTGGACTCTCTATACACATATATACTGCAGGACAGACACTCTGGGACTCTCTATACACATATATACTGCAGGACAGACACTCCTGGACTCTCTATACACATATATACTGCAGGACAGACACTCTGGGACTCTCTATACACATATATACTACAGGACAGACACTCCTGGACTCTCTATACACCTATATATTGCAGGACAGACACTCCAAAGAATATCAAGAATTATCCACGTGCTCTGACCAAATCTGGAAGGAATCAGCCGCCAGTTACCGAACTACAGACCCAATGCCAAGAAGACTTAGGACAAGTTCACCAAATAGAGACCGTAACCCACCAGTGTAAAGAATAGCGTTTGATACTAAAACCGTGACATTTCATGAAAAGATGGAGACACAAGGTCAGAGAGATCAGAGTGGCCGCACTACAGGGGTCAGATTAGCCCCGATCTTGCCTGACCCCACTGCTAATATCAGTCAGGAGCTCAGTAATTACCAACAATAAATAAGAACCATCCAGTAGGATCACGTGTGGTGGCACCGGTCCTTTCACCTGGATCGGCATCTTTTTAATAAAATGTATTTTTTATATTTAAAATTCAATCGGATTTACAGTGTAATATTTTTGTTTGTAGATTTAGTTCTAATGAGGACAGATTTGGGTCAAGGAGCCTCTGGGAACGAGGGGCCCAGCGCTGGTATCATTGTCCTGGCGCAATGCGGTCAGACTGGAGCAGCAGCAAGGCGCACACAGCAGTAGGGGGCGTCCTTGATGGATCTTCCAAAGGGGGGCCATCTTGGGGCACTTTTGTGGTTGTATTTGGCAGCACTTGGTTTACCCCTCCCATCTTTAAATCACTCAAGCAAGCCTCAGTTTATTCTCTTGTGTTGGGGGGACTCGCCCATCTTGAAGACATTTTGGTGAGTACAGGCGCTACTCGCGCGGGAGAAGGGCGCAGGCTGTGGCAGAGGGGCAGGGCGCAGGAGAAAGGGCAAGGCGCAGGCTGTGGCAGAGGGGCAGGGCGTGGCAGAAGGGCAGGGCGCAGGCTGTGGCAGAAGGGCAGGGCGCAGGCTGTGGCAGAGGGGCAGGGCAGGGCGCAGGCTGTGGCAGAAGGGCAGGGCGCAGGCTGTGGCAGAGGGGCAGAGTGCAGGCTGCGGCAGAGGGGCAGGGCGCAGGCTGCGGCAGAGGGGCAGGGCGCAGGCTGTGGCAGAGGGGCAGGGCGTGGGAGAAGGGCAGGGCGCAGGCTGTGGCAGAAGGGCAGGGCGCAGGCTGTGGCAGAAGGGCAGGGCGCAGGCTGTGGCAGAAGGGCAGGGCGCAGGCTGTGGCAGAGGGGCAGAGTGCAGGCTGCGGCAGAGGGGCAGAGTGCAGGCTGTGGCAGAAGGGCAGGGCGCATGCTGTGGCAGAGGGGCAGAGTGCAGGCTGCGGCAGAGGGGCAGGGCGCAGGCTGTGGCAGAGGGGCAGGGCGCAGGCTGTGGCAGAGGGGCAGGGCGCAGGCTGTGGCACAGGGGCAGGGCGCAAGCTGTGGCAGAGGGGCAGAGCGCGGGAGAAGGGCAGGGCGCAGGCTGTAGCAGAGGGCAGGGCGTGGAAGTAGGGCAGGGCGCAGGCTGTGGCAGAGGGGCAGGGCATGGGAGAAGGGCAGGGCGCAGGCTGTGGCAGAGCGCGGGAGAAGGGCAGGGCGCAGGCTGTAGCAGAGGGCAGGGCGTGGAAGTAGGGCAGGGCGCAGGCTGTGGCAGAGGGGCAGGGCATGGGAGAAGGGCAGGGCGCAGGCTGTGGCAGAGCGCGGGAGAAGGGCAGGGCGCAGGCTGTGGCAGAGGGGCAGGGAGTGGGAGAAGGGCAGGGCCCAGGCTGTGGCAGAGGGGCAGGGCGCGGGCAGGGCGCAGGAGAAGGGCAGGGCGCAGGCTGTGGCAGAGGGGCAGGGCGCAGGCTGTGGCAGAGGGGCAGGGTGCGGGCAAGGCGCAGGCTGTGGCAGAGGGGCAGGGCGTGGGAGAAGGGCAGGGCGCAGGCTGTGGCAGAGCGCGGGAGAAGGGCAGGGCGCAGGCTGTAGCAGAGGGCAGGGCGTGGAAGTAGGGCAGGGCGCAGGCTGTGGCAGAGGGGCAGGGCATGGGAGAAGGGCAGGGCGCAGGCTGTGGCAGAGCGCGGGAGAAGGGCAGGGCGCAGGCTGTGGCAGAGGGGCAGGGCGTGGGAGAAGGGCAGGGCCCAGGCTGTGGCAGAGGGGCAGGGCGCGGGCAGGGCGCAGGAGAAGGGCAGGGCGCAGGCTGTGGCAGAGGGGCAGGGCGCAGGCTGTGGCAGAGGGGCAGGGTGCGGGCAAGGCGCAGGCTGTGGCAGAGGGGCAGGGCGTGGGAGAAGGGCAGGGCCCAGGCTGTGGCAGAGGGGCAGGGCGCAGGGCGTGGGAGAAGGGCAGGGCGCAGGCTGTGGCAGAGGGGCAGGGCCCAGGCTGTGGCAGAGGGGCAGGGCGTGGGTGAAGGGCAGGGCGCAGGCTGTGGCAGAGGGGCAGGGCCCAGGCTGTGGCAGAGGGGCAGGGCGTGGGTGAAGGGCAGGGCGCAGGCCTTGGCAGGGAGCAAATTGTGGAAAAAAAACACAGCGAATATTGTTACTGGTCACCTCTTTCGTGGCCTTTGGGTCTCTCCAGACTGAAGGGGAAGCTAGAAGTCTACACTTGGGTAGAGCCACGGAGGGATCCTGGTATCACTGGGAATATAACTGCTCTATTATAACTCTACTAGTGACTTGAAGCCATGGGAATGCTGTTTCACACACACAATGTACTGTGAGGACCTTCGGCGCTCATTGTCCTCTTGTCTCGTCTATGTTTGCTCCTCTGAGCACCTTCGGCACTCATTATAAAGAGAGATATATATTTAACTATATTTAGTTAATCAATAATGAATTAATTTGTTCTTGACTAAATTAATATACTTTACCTATTTGTAATTAATATATCCAGCAATCAATAGCCTGAAGAGCTAACAATCTGTTTATATTTTCCGGCACCATACAATGTACAGTGAGTGTTGGTGCCCTGATGATAAAGTGTAATTTTGCGTGCGCGAGGGAAATCCGTTGGTGTAGTTGTGTAAAGCGCCATTGTAGATTTGTAATGTTATTAATATGTTACACTATTACAAATGACGGAAAATGCTCGCGAGCGCGTATTTTGTAGTTTGTACGTTCCTGTGTGAAAGTGCTACGTGTTTGGCAGCGTTTTGCGTGGTCCGGGGACATGTAGCCTCGTTTAAAAAAAGATTTGGCCGCCATTTTGTTTCTCGCTTCACGATTTTCGTGTTGTGAAAGTCGTCGAAATCGCCATAAAATCGCGTTCCCCCTCACTCCCAGACGTCCTGGCTGTTCCCCAGTGCTGTGGATGATGTTTTTGTTGTATTTATTTGTATTTTCGCGGTTCGGCCGTTAACCTCTTATTTTTTCTATCTCGTATTTTTTTTTCTTCAAAGTGCTGCGTCTTGTAACACGTCTTTGTCAAGTGCTTGGAGGCTAATGCGATTGCGCGTTTACTAAGTGTTTGGTGGCTTAGTCCCGCGCATTTCATTGCTTTGGCGCTCATTGCCTTTGTACTGCGAGTTTAATCGACTTAGCAGCTCGCCTTGCTACGCATTAATGGCTCGCAGCACCTTCGGCGCTTATCGTCTAAGTGCTACGAGTTGGCGGATCGCCTCGCAAGCCATGAGCGCCTGTGGTGCTCATCGCCTAACTCGTACGCACCATGCAAGCGTGATTTAAAAAAGTTCATCACCTTCAGCCTTAATATGCCCAATATATTGTCTTCCTCGCCCGCGCCTCGCACCTCGCCAGTCTATATCTCCCTCATACCCTCTAGACTGGAAGTTTGTGAGTTTTCAGTCTTGTTGGGCATTTTAGTGAAAGCGCTTTGTTTGCTTGATTTTAATCTCAATAGCAGCGCCCTCCATTCTATCGTAATTTGTTATAATTGTCTTTGACTTGTATCTACCCTGTTTAGCGCTACGGAATAAGTTGGCGCATTACAAATAAAGGATAATAATAATAATAATAATAATGATGATGATGATGAATCTCTTTATTTTGTTTTATTAAGAGATGAAATAAATGCTTTTTAAAGCATTTTTTTTGCCTAAAATCTTACAATTTGTGCCCGTTCGGGTCTGCCCTCTGTAGCTCATGAATACTCAACCGTAATGTGCTGTTTCAAATTAGCCAATCAGAGACTCTCTCTCATCAGTATTGGTTACCATGCGACCCTGCACACCCTCTAATGTCTTCAGAGGGGAGGAACCAGTCAGGGACTATTATAAGAACTTCTTAATAACATAAAGTATATAAAGGTAAATACACCCGGGGCCCCGCCCTGTTTTGGGCCACACCCGCCCGTGTCACCCTTTTGCGATCAGTTGCACAAACCCAGGTATAGATAGGAGACCATTTTTCAACGATTTTATAGAAAAATTGAGCAAATACAAGTGTATGGATCGCTCTGCACACAGCGTCTTATGATTTCTATGTATATAAATACTTTGTACACACCGGTATATAAAACCTGCAGTCACGTATGACCCTGCGCCGTGCCCTCCGGACCCCCGGCTCATGTCACGCTATGGGCGCCTGCACGACGGGGGGTGGGAGCTAAACAACATTTAAAAAAAATGATTTCAAAGTGCTCAGATATATTTCTTTTTGGACAAATGAGAATCTGTGGCCCGAGAGGTCGGACCACACTGGCTTATACTGGTCACTGGGCTAAGAGGAGGGTGACCTTGCCAAGCCCATGCACACCAGCCGTGGCACAAACAGTCACCCTACACACCGGCTGAATAAATAACTTTATATGGGTGAGGTGGGGTTGCCGGGGAGGGGGCTGCACACCCGTCACGCTCTTGTGGACACATTTATGCTCTGCACCATCCTCTGGATCTTCTCGTCGCTCCGCAGGATGTTGCCCTTCACGGTGCAGATCTTGTCTTGTTGTTCTTTGATCAGCTGCTCAAGCTCAGCCAGTTCAGCCTTCAGAGGCTCCACAGCCGTGTCTGTGACACTGAGAGAGGGACAGAGTGACACTCAGCAGCGAGAGCAACGGGGTGACTACAGGAAGCAGGGACAGAGTGACACTCAGCAGCGAGAGCAACGGGGTGACTACAGGAAGCAGGGACAGAGTGACACTCAGCAGCGAGAGCAACGGGGTGACTACAGGGACAGAGTGACACTCAGCAGCGAGAGCAACGGGGTGACTACAGGAAGCAGGGACAGAGTGACACTCAGCAGCGAGAGCAACGGGGTGACTACAGGGACAGAGTGACACTCAGCAGCGAGAGCAACGGGGTGACTACAGGAAGCAGGGACAGAGTGACACTCAGCAGCGAGAGCAACGGGGTGACTACAGGGACAGAGTGACACTCAGCAGCGAGAGCAACGGGGTGACTACAGGGACAGAGTGACACTCAGCAGCGAGAGCAACGGGGTGACTACAGGAAGCAGGGACAGAGTGACACTCAGCAGCGAGAGCAACGGGGTAACTACAGGGACAGAGTGACACTCAGCAGCGAGAGCAACGGGGTGACTACAGGGACAGAGTGACACTCAGCAGCGAGAGCAACGGGGTGACTACAGGAAGCAGGGACAGAGTGACACTCAGCAGCGAGAGCAACGGGGTGACTACAGGGACAGAGTGATACTCAGCAGTGAGAGCAACGGGGTGACTACAGGAAGCAGGGACAGAGTGACACTCAGCAGCGAGAGCAACGGGGTGACTACAGGGACAGAGTGACACTCAGCAGCGAGAGCAACGGGGTGACTACAGGGACAGAGTGACACTCAGCAGCGAGAGCAACGGGGGTGACTACAGGGACAGAGTGACACTCAGCAGCGAGAGCAACGGGGTGACTACAGGAAGCAGGGACAGAGTGACACTCAGCAGCGAGAGCAACGGGGTGACTACAGGGACAGAGTGACACTCAGCAGCGAGAGCAACGGGGTGACTACAGGGACAGAGTGACACTCAGCAGCGAGAGCAACGGGGGTGACTACAGGGACAGAGTGACACTCAGCAGCGAGAGCAACGGGGTGACTACAGGGACAGAGTGACACTCAGCAGCGAGAGCAACGGGGTGACTACAGGGACAGAGTGACACTCAGCAGCGAGAGCAACGGGGTGACTACAGGAAGCAGGGACAGAGTGACACTCAGCAGTGAGAGCAACGGGGTGACTACAGGGACAGAGTGACACTCAGCAGCGAGAGCAACGGGGTGACTACAGGAAGCAGGGACAGAGTGACACTCAGCAGCGAGAGCAACGGGGTGACTACAGGAAGCAGGGACAGAGTGACACTCAGCAGCGAGAGCAACGGGGTGACTACAGGAAGCAGGGACAGAGTGACACTCAGCAGCGAGAGCAACGGGGTGACTACAGGTAGCAGGGACAGAGTGACACTCAGAAGCGAGAGCAACGGGGTGACTACAGGAAGCAGGGACAGAGTGACACTCAGCAGCGAGAGCAACGGGGTGACTACAGGAAGCAGGGACAGAGTGACACTCAGCAGCGAGAGCAACGGGGTGACTACAGGAAGCAGGGACCGAGTGACACTCAGCAGCGAGAGCAACGGGGTGACTACAGGGACAGAGTGACACTCAGCAGCGAGAGCAACGGGGTGACTACAGGGACAGAGTGACACTCAGCAGCGAGAGCAACGGGGTGACTACAGGAAGCAGGGACAGAGTGACACTCAGCAGCGAGAGCAACGGGGTGACTACAGGAAGCAGGGACAGAGTGACACTCAGCAGCGAGAGCAACGGGGTGACTACAGGGACAGAGTGACACTCAGCAGCGAGAGCAACGGGGTGACTACAGGGACAGAGTGACACTCAGCAGCGAGAGCAACGGGGTGACTACAGGGACAGAGGGACACTCAGCAGCGAGAGCAACGGGGTGACTACAGGGACAGAGTGACACTCAGCAGCGAGAGCAACGGGGTGACTACAGGGACAGAGTGACACTCAGCAGCGAGAGCAACGGGGTGACTACAGGAAGCAGGGACAGAGTGACACTCAGCAGCGAGAGCAACGGGGTGACTACAGGAAGCAGGGACAGAGTGACACTCAGCAGCGAGAGCAACAGGGTGACTACAGGAAGCAGGGACAGAGTGACACTCAGCAGCGAGAGCAACGGGGTGACTACAGGAAGCAGGGACAGAGTGACACTCAGCAGCGAGAGCAACGGGGGTGACTACAGGAAGCAGGGACAGAGTGACACTCAGCAGCGAGAGCAACGGGGTGACTACAGGAAGCAGGGACAGAGTGACACTCAGCAGCGAGAGCAACGGGGTGACTACAGGGACAGAGTGACACTCAGCAGCGAGAGCAACGGGGTGACTACAGGGACAGAGTGACACTCAGCAGCGAGAGCAACGGGGTGACTACAGGGACAGAGTGACACTCAGCAGCAAGAGCAACGGGGTGACTACAGGGACAGAGTGACACTCAGCAGCGAGAGCAACGGGGTGACTACAGGAAGCAGGGACAGAGTGACACTCAGCAGCGAGAGCAACGGGGTGACTACAGGAAGCAGGGACAGAGTGACACTCAGCAGCGAGAGCAACAGGGTGACTACAGGAAGCAGGGACAGAGTGACACTCAGCAGCGAGAGCAACGGGGTGACTACAGGAAGCAGGGACAGAGTGACACTCAGCAGCGAGAGCAACGGGGTGACTACAGGAAGCAGGGACAGAGTGACACTCAGCAGCTAGAGCAACGGGGTGACTACAGGAAGCAGGGACAGAGTGACACTCAGCAGCGAGAGCAACGGGGTGACTACAGGGACAGAGTGACACTCAGCAGCGAGAGCAACGGGGTGACTACAGGGACAGAGTGACACTCAGCAGCGAGAGCAACGGGGTGACTACAGGAAGCAGGGACAGAGTGACACTCAGCAGCGAGAGCAACGGGGTGACTACAGGAAGCAGGGACAGAGTGACACTCAGCAGCGAGAGCAACGGGGTGACTACAGGGACAGAGTGACACTCAGCAGCGAGAGCAACGGGGTGACTACTGGGACAGAGTGACACTCAGCAGCGAGAGCAACGGGGTGACTACAGGGACAGAGGGACACTCAGCAGCGAGAGCAACGGGGTGACTACAGGGACAGAGTGACACTCAGCAGCGAGAGCAACGGGGTGACTACAGGGACAGAGTGACACTCAGCAGCGAGAGCAACGGGGTGACTACAGGAAGCAGGGACAGAGTGACACTCAGCAGCGAGAGCAACGGGGTGACTACAGGAAGCAGGGACAGAGTGACACTCAGCAGCGAGAGCAACGGGGTGACTACAGGAAGCAGGGACAGAGTGACACTCAGCAGTGAGAGCAACGGGGTGACTACAGGAAGCAGGGACAGAGTGACATTCAGCAGCAAGAGTGCACAGAGAGTAAAGTGGAGATTTTGCATCTAGAGGGTATGTAGCGCTGATATGATAGAGGGTTTCCTATGTCATGGGTCATTCGCCTCTGCAGGGATTCCATACCAACATACTACACGTTACCTCTGCTCTCGGAGCAGCACCTCCGCGTGCTGCCGATTCTCTCGTCTCCATGATTGCAGCTCATTCTGCATGGTGTCCATGTCCTCCTGTATGTAATCCATGATCTTGCCCAGCGGGAGAGCGCTTCGGCACAGGGTCTGGATGGACACTCGTAGCTTCTCGATTTCCTTGGTCACCATGTCTTTCTCCTTCCTTCTCCCGGCATCTGACACAAGCAGCCTCTCCTGGGTAGAGAAGAGTCCCATAACATACATATAGAGACTAATACATGGCTGAATGTCTGGCACCCTTCTGATCATACAGAGAAGGGACCTGTGAATGCCTGTGCCCAACACGATGCTCCTGCCCTGTACCCGAGTGTTTACCCACCCTGTCCCAAAAGCCCTGTGCTCACCCGTCCCACTGCCACGCCTTGTTCCTGCCTGTATGGGTCCTCATCCCACTCCCTGAAGCATGGCTCCCACCAATCCCTCTCTGACACCATGTGTGCGCCTGTCCCTTGTCACTTACTTTATTGCTAGCCATCTCAGGTTGAGTCTCATAATCTTTCTTGGTCTCTAAGATTTTCTTGACAAGTCCACCTGGAAAAATATAGAACAAAATTGTGTGAGGCTGGTCATGAATTACTGGACCCACAAATACTGATCAGACACACACAGAGAGGCCCATGGTGACATGCTGGTCACACACACACAGAGGGGCCTGTAGTGACATGCTGGTCACACACACACACACAGAGGGGCCTGTAGTGACATGCTGGTCACACACACACAGAGGGGCCTGTAGTGACATGCTGGTCACACACACACACACACACACAGAGGGGCCTGTAGTGACATGCTGGTCACACACACACACAGAGGGGCCTGTAGTGACATGCTGGTCACACACACACACAGAGGGGCCTGTAGTGACATGCTGGTCACACACACACAGAGGGGCCTGTAGTGACATGCTGGTCACACACACACACACACACACACAGAGGGGCCTGTAGTGACATGCTGGTCACACACACACACACAGAGGGGCCTGTAGTGACATGCTGGTCACACACACACAGAGGGGCCTGTAGTGACATGCTGGTCACACACACACACACACACACACAGAGGGGCCTGTAGTGACATGCTGGTCACACACACAAACACAGAGGGGCCTGTAGTGACATGCTGGTCACACACACACAAACACAGAGGGGCCTGTAGTGACATGCTGGTCACACACACACACACAGAGGGGCCTGTAGTGACATGCTGGTCACACACACACACAGAGGGGCCTGTAGTGACATGCTGGTCACACACACACACACAGAGGGGCCCGTGGTGACATGCTGGTCACACACACACACACACACACACACAGAGGGGCCTGTGGTGACATGCTGGTCACACACACACACACACACAGAGGGGTCTGTAGTGACATGCTGGTCACACACACGCCCTGGGTGACATGCTGGTCACACTCACACACACACACACACACACACAGAGGGGCCTGTAGTGGCATGCTGGTCACATACAGAGGGGCCTGTGGTGACATGCTGGTCACACACACACACACACACACAGAGGGGCCTGTAGTGACATGCTGGTCACACAGAGGGGCCTGTAGTGACATGCTGGTCACACACAGAGGGGCCTGTGGTGACATGCTGGTCACACACACACACACACAGGGGCCTGTAGTGACATGCTGGTCACACACACACACAGAGGGGCCTGTAGTGACATGCTGGTCACACACACACACAGAGGGGCCTGTAGTGACATGCTGGTCACACACACACACAGAGGGGCCTGTAGTGACATGCTGGTCACACACACAAGAGGGGCCTGTAGTGACATGCTGGTCACACACACACACACACACAGAGGGGCCTGTAGTGACATGCTGGTCACACACACACACACAGAGGGGCCTGTAGTGACATGCTGGTCACACACACACACACAGAGGGGCCTGTAGTGACATGCTGGTCACACACACACACAGAGGGGCCTGTAGTGACATGCTGGTCACACACACACACAGAGGGGCCTGTAGTGACATGCTGGTCACACACACACACACACAGAGGGGCCTGTAGTGACATGCTGGTCACACACACACACACAGAGGGGCCTGTAGTGACATGCTGGTCACACACACACAGAGGGGCCTGTAGTGACATGCTGGTCACACACACACACACACACAGAGGGGCCTGTAGTGACATGCTGGTCACACACACACACACACAGAGGGGCCTGTAGTGACATGCTGGTCACACACACACACACAGAGGGGCCTGTAGTGACATGCTGGTCACACACACACACAGAGGGGCCTGTAGTGACATGCTGGTCACACACACACACACACAGAGGGGCCTGTAGTGACATGCTGGTCACACACACACACACAGAGGGGCCTGTAGTGACATGCTGGTCACACAGAGGGGCCTGTGGTGACATGCTGGTCACACACACACACAGAGGGGCCTGTAGTGACATGCTGGTCACACACACACACACACACAGAGGGGCCTGTAGTGACATGCTGGTCACACACACACACAGAGGGGCCTGTAGTGACATGCTGGTCACACACACACACAGAGGGGCCTGTAGTGACATGCTGGTCACACACACACACACACACACAGAGGGGCCTGTAGTGACATGCTGGTCACACACACAGAGAGGGGCCTGTAGTGACATGCTGGTCACACACACACACACACACAGAGGGGCCTGTAGTGACATGCTGGTCACACACACAGAGAGGGGCCTGTAGTGACATGCTGGTCACACACACACACACACACACACACAGAGGGGCCTGTAGTGACATGCTGGTCACACACACAAACACAGAGGGGCCTGTAGTGACATGCTGGTCACACACACAAACACAGAGGGGCCTGTAGTGACATGCTGGTCACACACACACAGAGGGGCCTGTAGTGACATGCTGGTCACACACACACACACACAGAGGGGCCTGTAGTGACATGCTGGTCACACACACACACAGAGGGGCCTGTAGTGACATGCTGGTCACACACACACACACACAGAGGGGCCTGTAGTGACATGCTGGTCACACACACACACACACACAGAGGGGCCTGTAGTGACATGCTGGTCACACACACACACACACACACAGAGGGGCCTGTAGTGACATGCTGGTCACACACACACAGAGGGGCCTGTAGTGACATGCTGGTCACACACACACACACACACACAGAGGGGCCTGTAGTGACATGCTGGTTACACACACACACACAGAGGGGCCTGTAGTGACATGCTGGTCACACACACACAGAGGGGCCTGTAGTGACATGCTGGTCACACACACACACACACACAGAGGGGCCTGTAGTGACATGCTGGTCACACACACACACACACACACACAGAGGGGCCTGTAGTGACATGCTGGTCACACACACACACACAGAGGGGCCTGTAGTGACATGCTGGTCACACACACACACAGAGGGGCCTTTAGTGACATGCTGGTCACACACACACAGAGGGGCCTGTAGTGACATGCTGGTCACACACACACACACACACACACACACACAGAGGGGCCTGTAGTGACATGCTCGTCACACACACACACAGAGGGGCCTTTAGTGACATGCTGGTCACACACACACACACAGAGGGGCCTTTAGTGACATGCTGGTCACACACACAGGCTGGGAGTGATGTGCTGCATAGTAAGACATCGCAGCATCGAATCACAAGCCTCACACCTCCATTATTACCATTTTACAGTGTGTGGCACAGAGACAAAGCTCTCCATCCTCAGATCACTCACCGTGCTTTTCATCTGCTGACAGACTTAGCTCTTGCTCCTGGGAAGAAAAGAAAATGATCACAGAGTGTCACGGCAGACAGGACACAAAGCTTCCTGGGGCTCAGACACTTACCATCTCCATCTCAGGCATATCAGGCAGCTGAGGGGAAGCTTCCTCCACTATAAACTCCTCATCATCCTCATCAGGCTTATCCACAATCACACCGGAGATCCCCCTCCCACTGCTGACCCTGAAAGAGAAGACACAGAAATGTTATCTACCCCAAGTAACAGGCTATTGCATCGCGCTGCGCCCCCCGGACATATCTCCCTCGCCTCGCTTTCTAGTGCTGCAGTTTAATACAGTAATGGGACTGATTCTTCGGATTCCTCTTACCTCTCTTGCACTGGAGCTTCCACACTCTCCTGTCGTTTGACTCGGGGTGGAGCAGGACGGGCACTGCCAGGACGAGGGATTCGCCTGAGACAGAGGAACAGATTGAGATGTGCACATGACATCTTGAGAAAGCAGCTGGCTTTGGAAATTGTGATTGGTAAGAAGTTACTATGATTATGAGAAATGTCAGAAACAGTGTGCGGATGAACTGCCCGGGGCACAGAGGGGCGCCGAGTACGGACGCTCATATTAAGGGGCAAGGCACCATAAGGTATCCCTGCAGATGGCGCAGCTCTGGATTAGTTACCTTTGTGCGACGTTGGGTGGGAGATCCTCAGACATCTCTCCATTTTCTGCAGTTACAGGCTCTGCTGCTCCTTCTACAAACAGATTGATATGGAGTGTCACAATGGAACACAATCCTTATATCCTGGCCTGTTTATAGTGCTATATCCCTAAAATGTCAAGTTCTAATTGTGAGGAGATATATGAGCTTGTATGTAGAATTTATTCCCCCAATTTGCCTCAAGTGAGGTGTTATCCAAACTCTGCTTCAGTGACGACAACCCTTCACTCAGGGATCTGATCCCGTCTCTCACCGCCACCAGTCCAGAAGGGATTTGTGTCCCGGGTGCAGTCGCCTTCTAGGACTGGACAGGATAAGGATTCAGTTGTTTGAGGCTCAGCGTGACCGGGGACACTGGACATAATACTACTGCTTCTAGGCTGCACTGCACTAAAGCCTTCTGCAGACAGTAAACAATCTCTTTGCAAGTGTCACAGGTAGCGCGGCGGCGCCATGATTTTGATTTGAGAGAATCCCGAGTGAAGGCCTGTCGTCACAAACACTATTTCAGCTCCAGACATATTGACGGAACTTCATATAGGGGTAAAATGTTTTTTGATTTAGGGGATGTAGGATCCTATGAAGGTGGTCTATGCAGAATCCCTGGACCCTGTAAGGTCTTACCTCCATCACTGGCAGCCTCCCCTGCAAAGAAGACACAGAGCATTAGGCCGAGGGAGTACAAGGAACTACAAGCTTGCTACGCACCCACTGCCACCCACACACCAACCTCCCGGTCAGCAACGGTCGGTACGCACGCACACACACACACACGCACTTTGCAATATGTGACCCAAAACGTTTCATCAATTTTGAACACAGTGCCAACGCTCAGCGCCAGCTGGTACTGGGTGATCTCCGTCTGATCACCGCTCGGACTAGGAGCAGTCACACTAGTCACACAGCTAATATTTAATTAGAAAAAAATAAAATAAAGTAGTGATGTCTCTGCAGGACCCCAGAAGGATCCATGATACATTGGTGAAAGCTTGGCACTCCTGGTCATCATCCTGTCAGCACTATACCCGGTGGCCGTCTGGGGGCTCCAGCCTGCATTGGGGGTAGTCGCTCTCATAGTACCAGCATGCACTGGGGGATCTCTCTCACCTCTCAGGGCTCCTGTCTGTACTTGGGGCTCTCTTTCTGCTCTCACAGGGCCACTATGCCCAGGGGGCCCTCTGTCTGCCCTCACAGCGCCAGTCTGTGCTGGTAGCTCTCTCTTTGCACTCTCTCCTAAATGCTTTGCAGTCTCGCTCTCTTTAACTTCACTTGTCCTTTTCTTGGTGGGAACCTCTTGCTCCACAGGAGCTGATACACAGAGAGCCAAAATCAGTCTTACCCTAAGCGTGAAGAACAGTCTTATAATGTTATAAAGAAAAATCAAGAAAATAGCACAAAGTGAGGACCAGAAGTAGCTGGGCAGGGGGTCTAACTTAGGAAGGGGATGAGCAGCCAGTGCAGAAAGATCAGAAGCAAAAGATTAGGACAGAGCTAGAGGTGCAGCGAGCATCACAATAATATAATATAATAACATTAAACGGCCGCCCTGGGGTGCAAGCTCTGTGTACAAGAAATGATCTGACATTTTAGGCATCTTGTCACTGGGATTTCTTGGGTCCGCCCTTACCTACATGCAGGGCGCTAGCTTCCTCCTTCTGCACCGTTATTAATCTCTCAGGTCCCCTAGCTCTGGCAATGCCGGTACGTGGCACGTCTTCCCCTGACACAAACACAGGAACAAATAAGAATCTTCCTCTGTGCAAACTGTGTCCCAAGGGTAAGAGTTGGCCAAAGTATCCTCAAGGCATGGGGGGCATGTCAACAAGTATTGCACATTAGGCCACACAAGGTGTGTTGGTCACCCAATCTATGCCCCTACCTTTTCTCACTTCCTTTGTGGCCTGCCAGTCCATTGCTTTGTATGCCCTACACCTTACAGTCCCCTTTGTGACCTATGGGGTTAGTAGCTGAAAATAGGGAGACTCGATGAGTAGGCCTCATTGGGCTTTCCCTGTACGCTGACCATCCTCTCGTTCTCTGCCCACCGACCCTCCATCTTGCTCTTTCCGGTTGACCTTCCCTCTCTGCCCATTGACCCTCCATCTTGCTCTTTCCGGTTGACCTTCCCTCTCTGCCCATTGACCCTCCATCTTGCTCTTTCCGGTTGACCTCCCCTCTCTGCCCATTGACCCTCCATCTTGCTCTTTCCGGTTGACCTCCCCTCTCTGCCCATTGACCCTCCATCTTGCTCTTTCCGGTTGACGTTCCCTCTCTGCCCATTGACCCTCCATCTTGCTCTTTCCAACTGACGTCCCTCGCTGCCTGCTGATCCCAGCTTCCCTTCTGCACACTATTCTCTCCCCTCTTTTCTTATCATGCACACCATGCTCTGCACCCACTCAGTGATTGTACTCCTTTTTCTAGTTCCTTTTAACTCTGTAGCGGCCAGACAGTATCAGGAAGGCGTCATGCTTGCAATCCTGGGAGTGCTGACTAAGGCTTACAGTTTGTATTTACACAAGTGAGGGGTGGCAGACATGGCCTGGGCTTGCAGTAGAAGTCCTTATATCTTACAATGTCCCTTAGATTGTAAGTTTTCAATCTTGTGTCCGTGTCTTGGAAACAAGCTCTATGTACATTTGATTCTAAGCTCAAAAACAGGGCCCTCCATTCTTTATAAGGTGTTCATTTTGTTTTTGCCATGTGCGCAACCCCTGTACAGCACTACGGAATAGGTTTGTGCGATATAAATCAAGATAATAATAATAAAAATAATGCAATCTTTTTTGTACCCACTAAGCTCATCCCCCCCCCTCTTTTTCTTATCTGCTAGGTGTCCTGCACCCCATGCCGGCTAACCACTCAGATTTGAGGTTACTCCTTCTTCTGTGCATTTCTACTGATTACTTGATATGCTTTAGTTCCTCTTAACTCTGTAGCTGCCACCCAGTAGCAGGCGGGCGGAATTCTCTGGAATCTTTACAGTGCTGACTAAGCCTTGCAGATTGTATTTACACAAGTGAAGGGAGGCAGAACCATGGCTGGGACTCACAGCAGAGGTACCCAACAGGAAGGCACAGGCTGGGGTTAGAAGGAAGATAAGGAGTTTCAGGTGTGTTACAAGTAGAAAATATCTATCAATCAATCAATTTATATATATATATATATATATATATATATATATATATATATATATTAGTATTGCAGTATATAGTGCAACCTCTTTAATTGGACAAATATTTTAGTTAGCCACAGCCACACATACCAAGACCTATAACTTCAAGTGGCCATATTCATGCACATCCTCCAATGTGGTTTGCATAATACACTGTATGTGGAAGGCAGTTAATGTGCTCCATTTGGACACCATTATACCCAGAACAATCACTCCATTCAAAATCAGTGAACTAAAATACTCAGAAGAAAATGTCAAAAGCATCCAGGAGAGAAAAGCCATTGAAATAAGGATTATCACATTCTTCACACCAAAAAGATACGGGACTTAACATGGACTTGGGGTTTCTGGCACATTATCGAAATTTCTTGTGATCTTGTCACATTGCTTCTCATGTTTTATTGTTGTTTTTCAACTCCTAAAGGTGGAGATATTTACGGCCCTAAACAATAACATCGTCTTTCCTCTCCTCTTAAGCCTTGTGTATAGGCTCACACACTGACCGGTCAGTACTTTATGATGCTACATCCTGTCCCATGTGGGGATCTCTGCTGTGTTACAATGGGCATATTAAACCCTAATCAGTATTGCTTCTGACTTGATAAAGAGACATGAAACTCCCCGAAGCTCGTCACTAACTAAAATATTTGTTCAATAAAAAAAGGTATCACTACGTAATGCAATACTCTGATTGTTCATCTAGGTTACTGGACACTCACATACATACATATATATATATATTAGTGTAAATAAATAGTACATTTGTGTTCACATTTGAATGTCTAATCTTATCCCTGTACATTTAACAACTACCAAGCACACGTGGACCCCTAACCTACCTGCTCTCTTTGCCGGAAGCCTTTTCTGAGCTCTCCAGTCTAACCCACCAGCTAGCTTAGCTTCTTTAGCACTTTCTGCAGTGGGGACTTTCCTTGTAATCTCTTTCCTTCCTAATACAAATTGTCGTTAGAGAGTTAGCGCACTGTACAAATCCCACCATCTTGCATTACTTGTTTCTAATGGTGTATACTCACTGGCTGTCTGTAGTCTAGGCTGGCTACTGCTCTGCACTGAACCTTGGGTACACAATAGATAATGTTACGGTTTGCACGCTATGTGCCGCTTCTTATACGCATATTAAGCCACAATTCTTGTTGGATTCTACTTTCTGACATTAGGAACTGTCCGCTTTGTTTGCTGCCATGTTACAGCTCTATGTTTTGAGGGTTTTCTCCTGCACACCGCTGGAAGATCTCATTCTTTTGACTCTTTTCTATGCACTGATATTTCAGGAATTACATATAACTTCAAAAAATGTAAGGTTTAGCACCCTTGCCAGCAATGTACTCCTAATTACCAAACCATACAGTGTGTTTGCATTGCAGGAAAAGTCTGGATATCTTTTGGGCAACAAAATCAACACTAAGAGAAAAAATAACAACAACAACAACAACAACAACAACAACAACTTTAAATATTTCTCCTCTTCCACACTTGACCAACTTCCCTTCCACTGGGCCTCAAGATCCACACTACAAACACGCCACTCTAATTGCCCCACTCCAGTATGAATCTCATCGAGCTATGGACATCCATTTATTGGTTAGGGAGCATGAACTTGTCCTTTATTCCTGCTTCTTACTCTAATCATGGATGTTCATGAGCTACAAAAGGTCATTCTCGGCTTCACCTGGCTTGGATCCAGGCATGGGTCCGAAAAACAAATCCTCTTGGCGCTGATCAGCAGGGGAGGATCTCCAACACTCAACCTGCTTCAGTTTTACCAGACTAGCCAAGCTCACACAAAGGCACCATAGGCCACTAGCACCCCGATCCACAAGTACCATCTTTATATCATTCTTCTCCCATTCCATAAGTTTGGCAAAACTTTAGGTCCAGTTCTACATTACACACGGAGAGCTCAGGACTCATCCAGTTGTTTTATGACAGTAGACAAAACTCAGACCACTCTCCACAACTATGGATGTTGGACTCATTGCACCAATGGCGGACAAGATGGCTACACAATCCATAACTTAGGCAGCATTAGAAGAGACATATCAGCTCCCTGAACACGAGTTATTTACAGATATTTTCCCAACTATCAAAAACAGGCGCCAAATTTGTGTCTACGATCTACAAAAAGCGTTACAGAGTGATATGTTCAGCTCATAATCTAAGATTGCATCTCATGATGCCCTACTGGGGACCTAAACAATCATGGCAGAAGACCGTCAGTTCCCATAATACTTACCTGAACAAATGCCTACAGAAGCTGGTACCTAACGTACCCACCCCCCACTTGCGCTTTACGTTTCATGGGTCGCAGGATTGTAGAATTGTCCTCTCATCATTAAATGTGGGCCAAGGTTTTATAGGTAATTTGAGAGGAAAAACGCTATTGGTTACAAAACCTTGAACCACTTAAAGCCCAAATAATAATTTGATATCTTATAAACGTCTAGCAGCCAGATGTGCGATAGCCAAGGCCTAGAAGACTTTAAGTATACAAGTCAAACCCAGAATAAGTCACATCCATACCATGACCAATACCAGCCATCCTCAACGACACATTGCTCGCTCTCAATCCTAACAATGTCCAATGAAAGGGGGCTATTGAACTAGAACTCTGGGCTCCTCTCTGCTATCCTTATAAGTACTGGGTTATGTTCCTCCTCCTCCGACTACCCCCTTGAAGTTTCTGTCACAATTGTAACCAGGGGATAACATTTTTACTACATAAACGTAATTACCCATTTCTGTTTTTTGTGCTCCACCAGCCCCTGGTGTAAATTACAATATATATTGTCATGGTCATTACGCTTTGGGTCATAGCAGGGACTGAATTCTTAAACACACCATTAGTTTGGTCCTTGGGAAAACGGAGCTGGTACATTTGAAGTCTATCTTCACGCCACGCTCATTCTCCATTCATCCACTTACACATAAATATCCATTTACAGACAGTATATTCTCACCTTCCCCACTAGGTCTTGCGGGCCGTCTTTCCCGTAGTTTGGAAGCCGATGGCCTGGCAACTTTCACGGAACTAGACAACTTAAACAAGGATAAATATAAAATAATAATATAACATCAATAAGAGAGGGATTATCCTACATATCCTCTTCTGAATGTTACCTTGGGGAGCTTTATCTGATCTTTTACTCCCCAACATCCTATATTACAGGTATTAGGGTATTATTACAGACCTTCAGCCTTATTATTATTGTCCATATTGTTTTTTCTTTTAGCCGTTGGAGTATAAAGCACTGCCACAAGACTGAGAACGTGCAATCTAAAGGGTTTGGGATATAGGACGTATGACTTATTTGAATGGCTCTCCGGGTCAGGCTCTTACCTCCTTATCGGCGGCCAACTTGCTTTCTTTAACAGAGACTTCTGATGGTTTCTTAGACAGTGAATCCTCTGATCCTTTGGACTAGAAAGAAAAGTATTACTGGTTTGCTCTGCCAGCCCCAGCGCGCCAATAGTGCTGATATTACGAGAGCGCACGCACCAGGCACTCTGCAGCGCCGGGATGTAGGAGCCAGACAGAAGCATAATTACCTTGCGCTCAGCTCTCTCCGGCTCGGGGGGCTTCTCCTCGTCATCCTTCCCTCGCCCTTTTCTTTTCTCGCGTTCAGATTCCCGGTCTCTGTTCCGATCCTTTTCGTGGTCTCTTTCCTTTCCCTTGTCCCTCTCTCTTGTTCTCTCTTTCCCTCGGCTCCCCCTCTCTCTGCCTTTATCTTTACTCCTGTCTTTTTCTGCTTCCGTTCTTGACTCTCTCGCTCGGCTTCGTTCCTTGTCATTTTGCTCTCCTTCCCGCAGGCCGTCTCGCTCCGTCTCTCCGGCAATGTCTTTTTCACTCTCCTTTTTCCGTTCTCGGTCCCTCTCTGTCTGTTTCCGCTCATCCTCTTTCAGTTGTTGGCGGTCTTTGCTTTCCCTGCTCCCGCTTCGTTCCCTTATTTCAGTTTCCCTTTTATCCTAAATTATAAAACAAATGTTAATGTGTTACAAGCTCAGCAGATTGTGTCAGGAAGTGCAGACCAATCCTAAGACCCATATTCTGCAGATGCATGAGTGGGCTCCTGTACGTTTTCCCACACCACTCCTCGCCCTTCTCACCTCCTTGTGACTCTTCTTTGCCTCTTCTTTAGCCTCCCTGTTCTCTTTATCCTGGGATTTGACAGTTGATTGTTTCGCTTTGACGTCTGGCTTCTCCCCAGAAAGAACGCGCCTCACTGCGTCATCACTGGAGAGCTGGAAGAGACAACCCGGGGTCAGTGAGGAATTCTCTGCCCAGTCTATGTCCGTGCAGCGAGACCATCACACATGACACCCAGCACCTTGGGCTGGCACCTTACCTTACTGAGGCAGCATTTTCCTAAAGCCTGAAGCAGCTCGTTGGTCTTTTCTGGTTCGTGCCCGGCTACAATACGAGCCGGCTTCACTGCCAGTGGCTCCCCCGTCACCAGAACCACTACATCGATGGCCTTCTGCAGGAAGCTGATCTTGGCGTCCTTGTCCTAAAAAGTGTGAGCGGTCATGAGAAATCTAACACACCGCACGGTCTCCATACATGGCAGCGTCATCTCAAGGATCTGTCTGATAATGGTGAGGCAGCTGGCATAGGTATATACAAATGGAGGAGAGACCCTCAGCCACTGGAGAGCCACGGCCATGTTACAGAGAGACCCTCAGACCAGCTATGTCACTGACAGGATGTGTCTCACTAACCATGGCTGACCCTGGCCCATTAAGTTCAATATAGGTCCTGTCTTGGGTCCAGCACATTCTTACCTTCACATTATCAGATTTCAGATCGGATTCTGTATAGAGGCCCTTAAGAAACCCGGTGGTTCTGATCACCTGAAATTAGAAATATAACAGAGACTGATACAGTGGAAGTGACCAAACAGGACAGGACACGTGTGGCTGTATCCTCAATGTCACTAATCTAGCACAGAGGATGGAAACAGATTAATGGCTGGCAACAAGAACCATAACAACAGTGTAACCCAAACACCATGCCAGGAGGGGGCAACGCCATACAGTCACACGGCCAGGAGGGGGCAACGCCATACAGTCACACGGCCGGGAGGGGGCAACGCCATACAGTCACACGGCCGGGAGGGGGCAACGCCATACAGTAACACGGCCAGGAGGGGGCAACGCCATACAGTCACACGGCCGGGAGGGGGCAACGCCATACAGTCACACGGCCAGGAGGGGGCAACGCCATACAGTCACACGGCCAGGAGGGGGCAACGCCATACAGTCACACGACCAGGAGGGGGCAACGCCATACAGTCACACGACCAGGAGGGGGCAACGCCATACAGTCACACGGCCGGGAGGGGGCAACGCCATACAGTCACACGGCCAGGAGGGGGCAACGCCATACAGTCACACGGCCAGGAGGGGGCAACGCCATACAGTCACACGGCCGGGAGGGGGCAACGCCATACAGTCACACGGCCAGGAGGGGGCAATGCCATACAGTCACACGGCCAGGAGGGGCAACGCCATACAGTCACACGGCCAGGAGGGGGCAACGCCATACAGTCACACGGCCGGGAGGGGGCAACGCCATACAGTCACACGGCCAGGAGGGGGCAACGCCATACAGTCACACGGCCAGGAGGGGGCAACGCCATACAGTCACACGGCCAGGAGGGGGCAACGCCATACAGTCACACGGCCAGGAGGGGGCAACGCCATACAGTCACACGGCCGGGAGGGGGCAACGCCATACATAGTCACACGGCCAGGAGGGGGCAACGCCATACAGTCACACGGCCGGGAGGGGGCAACGCCATACAGTCACACGGCCGGGAGGGGGCAACGCCATACAATCACACGGCCAGGAGGGGGCAACGCCATACAGTCACACGGCCAGGAGGGGGCAACGCCATACAGTCACACGGCCGGGAGAGGGCAACGCCATACAGTCACACGGCTCGGGAGGGGGCAATGCCATACAGTCACACGGCCGGGAGGGGGCAACGCCATACATAGTCACACGGCCAGGAGGGGGCAACGCCATACAGTCACACAGCCGGGAGGGGGCAACGCCATACAGTCACACGGCCAGGAGGGGGCAACGCCATACAGTCACACAGCCGGGAGGGGGCAACGCCATACAGTCACACGGCCAGGAGGGGGCAACGCCATACATAGTCACACGGCCGGGAGGGGGCAACGCCATACAATCACACGGCCAGGAGGGGGCAACGCCATACAGTCACACGGCCAGGAGGGGGCAACGCCATACAGTCACACGGCCGGGAGGGGGCAACGCCATACATAGTCACACGGCCAGGAGGGGGCAACGCCATACAGTCACACGGCCGGGAGGGGGCAACGCCATACAGTCACACGGCCGGGAGGGGGCAACGCCATACAGTCACACGGCCAGGAGGGGGCAACGCCATACAGTCACACATATCTATCATTCAGCCACATATCTTTCCTATTTCTGCTCTCCAGCAGTGGCGGCCAGTGGACACCAGGTGTCGCGGCGGGTATTTTCTTACATTTCTTGTTAGTGTGAGTGTTAGATTTAGGGTTCTGGTAGTTGCAGACTATTAGCTTTAAATAGTAACTTAGGGGCACCAACAGCTACACACAACATTACCTCAGTGATGATGTCCTGCATGTATCTCCCCCTCTCTATCTCTCCTCTCCTGCCTCTCAGTATGTACATATCTATTACCTCAGTGATGATGTCCTGCAGGTATCTGAATGGCGGCTTGCTGAGCAGTTTGTCTCTCTCACTCTGTATGTACATATCTATTACCTCAGTGATAATGTCCTGCATGTCTCTCTTCTCCTGTCTCTCCCCCTCTGTATGTACATATCTATTACCTCAGTGATGATGTCCTGCAGGTCTCTCTCTCACTCTGTATGTACATATTTATTACCTCAGTGATAATGTCCTGCATGTCTCTCTTCTCCTGTCTCTCCCCCTCTGTATGTACATATCTATTACCTCAGTGATGATGTCCTGCAGGTCTCTCTCTCACTCTGTATGTACATATCCATTACCTCAGTGATGATGTCCTGCAGGTATCTGAATGGCGGCTTGCTGAGCAGTTTCTCTGTGAGCGGGGGTTTCCTGATCACTTTCCCCAGTGAGTCCTGGGTGCGGCGCAGCACTGCTGGGTCCATGTCAGATTTCGGGGCCCTGGCAGCGCTCTGGGGCCACACAAGGCGCAGCTCCCACAATACCCCGCGTGGCCGCACTGGGCATGCGCAGCCTCCGTTACCAGGCCGCCGCTGCCATAGCAACTTACAGAAACACCGCGCTGGGCGGGGCGAGGGCGTAACGTCTCAGCGTCTTTTACGCAAGCCCCGCCCCAGCAACGATCCGAGAGGATGTAACCATGGAAACAATAACAGAGCTCAGCGTGTCCTCCAGCACAGCTCCACTCTCCCAAACTGTTACAGTGACCCGCCCTCTGAGGTGATGGTTCTACAGCAATTAACCAATACATTAATTATACTAAGAAGATTTAGTTACAGTTATGCAATTATGTTCATTTTATATGTGTGTCCCTTATACCCCATAATTGCCCTTCTTTTGCACCCCCGTCCCTCTTACCCCCCATAAATGCCCTTCTTTTGGGGCTCTCCCGTCCCTCATACCCCCCATGAATGCCCTTCTTTTGGGGCACCCCCGTCCCTCATACACCCCCATAAATGCCCTTCTTTTGGGGCTCCCCCGTCCCTCATACCCCCCCATAAATGCCCTTCTTTTGGGGCACCCCAGTCTCTCTTACCCCCCCCCCCCATAAATGCCCTTCTTTTGGGGCACCCCAGTCTCTCTTACCCCCCATAAATGCCCTTCTTTCCCCCCCCCACGTCCCTCATACCCCCCCATAAATGCCCTTCTTCCCCCCCCCACGTCCCTCATACCCCCCATAAATGCCCTTCTTTTGCACCCCCATTCCTCATACCCCCCCATAAATGCCCTTCTTAGGCACCCCGCCCCTCATACCCCCCCATAAATGCCCTTCTTTTGGGGCACCCCCGTCCCTCATACCCCCCCATAAATGCCCTTCTTTTGGGGCTCCCCCGACCCTCATACCCCCCCATAAATGCCCTTCTTTTGGGGCACCCCAGTCTCTCTTCCCCCCCCCCAATAAATGCCCTTCTTTTGGGGCACCCCAGTCCCTCTTACCCCCCATAAATGCCCTTCTTTCCCCCCCACGTCCCTCATACCCCCCATAAATGCCCTTCTTTCCCCCCCACGTCCCTCATACCCCCCCATAAATGCCCTTCTTTCCCCCCCACGTCCCTCATACCGCCCCATAAATGCCCTTCTTTTGCACCCCCATTCCTCATACCCCCCCATAAATGCCCTTCTTAGGCACCCCGTCCCTCATACCCCCCATAACAAAGCCCTTCTTAGGCACCCCGTCCCTCATACCCCCCCCATAAATGCCCTTCTTTTGCACCCCCATTCCTCATACCCCCCCATAAATGCCCTTCTTAGGCACCCCGTCCCTCATACCCCCCCATAAAAGCCCTTCTTATGCACCCCCGTCCCTCATATCCCCCCATAAAAGCCCTTCTTAGGC
This sequence comes from Discoglossus pictus, assembly GCA_027410445.1. NCBI lineage: Eukaryota > Metazoa > Chordata > Amphibia > Anura > Alytidae > Discoglossus > Discoglossus pictus. The sequence goes on from CM050173.1 coordinate 121,148,878, forward strand.
ACCCCGTCCCTCATACCCCCCCATAAATGCCCTTCTTATGCACCCCCGTCCCTCATACCCCCCCATAAAAGCCCTTCTTAGGCACCCCGTCCCTCATACCCCCCCCATAAATGCCCTTCTTTTGGGGCACCCCAGTCCCTCTTACCCCCCCCATAAATGCCCTTCTTATGCACCCCCGTCCCTCATACCCCCCCATAAATGCCCTTCTTATGCACCCCCGTCCTTCATACCCCCCCATAAATGCCCTTCCTTTGGGGCCCCCCAGTCCCTCTTACCCCCCCATAAATGCCCTTCTTATGCACCCCCTGTCCCTTAAACCCCCCCATAAATGTCCTTCTTTTGGGGCACCCCAGTCCCTCTTACACCCCAATAAATGCCCTTCTTATGCACCCCCGTCCTTCATACCCCCCCCATAAATGCCCTTCTTTTGGGGCCCCCCATTCCCTCTTACCCCCCCATAAATGCCCTTCTTATGCACCCCCTGTTCCTTATACCCCCCCATAAATGCCGTTCTTTTTGGGCACCCCAGTCCCTCTTACACTCCAATAAATGCCCTTCTTATGCACCCCCGTCCTTCATACCCCCCCATAAATGCCCTTCTTTTGGGGCCCCCCAGTCCCTCTTACCCCCTCCATAAATGCCCTTCTTTTGGGGCACCCGCTTCCCTTTTACCCCCTCCATAAATGCTCTTCTTTTTAGGCACCCCCGTCCCTCTTCCCCGCCCCCCCCATAAATGTCCTTCTTTTGGGGGACCCTCTTACCCCCCCCCCCCATAAATGTCTTTCTTTTGGGCGACCCCCTGTCCCTCTTACCCCCTCCCATAAATGTCTTTCTGTTGGGGGACCCCCTGTCCCTCTTAACCCCCATAAATGTTCCTTTTTGGGGAGACCCCAGTCCCTCTTCCCCCCCCATAAATGTCCTTCTTTTGGGGGACCCCCTGTCCCGCTTACCCCCCCCCCCCCCCAATAAATGTATTTCTGTTGGGGGACCCCTGTCCCTCTTAACCCCCATAAATGTTCCTTTTTTGGGGGACCCCAGTCCCTCTCCCCCCCCCATAAATGTCCTCCTTTTGGGGGACTCCCGTCCCTCTTACCCCTCATGAATGTTCCACAAAGAACTTCATATTGGGCAACATGTTTTTAGAGTTTATAAAGAGCCCCTGAGCACTGTTCCCTCTAAGCTGTGGGGGCACACAGGTCATGAGACGAGCGCACACAAGAAAACATGGAGCGCACATATTTCTTATATATAGGGGTATATTTAATCTTAGTTTTCCAATGAACTTTTTCCACCCACAGAGAAATAGCTGTCCATTGATAATAATAATTGGTTAACGCAGAAAGAAATCAAAAAGAGGTTGGAAAAAATAAATGTTAATAAAGTCCCGGGTACTGAGGGAATACATCCAAGGGTACTGAGGGAATACATCCAAGGGTACAGAGGGAATACATCCAAGGGTACAGAGGGAATACATCCAAGGGTACCGAGGGAATACATCCAAGGGTACCGAGGGAATACATCCAAGGGTACCGAGGGAATACATCCAAGGGTACCGAGGTAATACATCCGCGGGTACCGAGGTAATACATCCGCGGGTACCGAGGGAATACATCCAAGGGTACCGAGGGAATACATCCACGGGTACCGAGGGAATACATCAGCGGGTACCGAGGGAATACATCCGCGGGTACCGAGGGAATACATCCGCGGGTACCGAGGGAATACATCCGCGGGTACCGAGGGAATACATTCAAGGATACCGAGGGAATACATTCAAGGATACCGAGGGAATACATCCGCGGGTACCGAGGGAATACATCCGCGGGTACCGAGGGAATACATCCAAGGGTACCGAGGGAATACATCCAAGGGTACCGAGGGAATACATCCAAGGGTACCGAGGAAATACATCCAAGGGTACAGAGGGAATATATCCAAGAGTACAGAGGGAATACATCCAAGGGTACCGAGGGAATACATCCAAGCGTACCGAGGGAATACATCCAAGGGTACAGAGGGAATACATCCACGGGTACAGAGGGAATACATCCAAGGGTACCGAGGGAATACATCCAAGGGTACCGAGGGAATACATCCGAGGGTACCGAGGGAATACATCCGAGGGTACAGAGGGAATACATCCAAGGGTACCGAGGGAATACATCCACGGGTACAGAGGGAATACATCCAAGGGTACTGAGGGAATACATCCACGGGTACTGAGGGAATACATCCAAGGGTACAGAGGGAATACATCCACGGGTACCGAGGGAATACATCCGCGGGTACCGAGGGAATACATCCGCGGGTACAATGGGAATATATCCAAGTGTACAGAGGGAATACATCCAAGGGTACCGAGGGAATACATCCAAGGGTCCTGAGGGAATACATCCAAGGGTACCGATGGAATACATCCAAGGGTACCGAGGGAATACATCCACGGGTACCGAGGGAATACATCCAAGGGTACTGATGGAATACATCCACGGGTACTGAAGGAATACATTCACGGTACTGAGGGAATACATCCAAGGGTACAGAGGGAATACATCCACGGGTACTGAGGGAATACATCCAAGGATACGGAGGGAATACATCCAAGGGTACCGAGAGAATACATCCAAGGGTACCGAGGGAATACATCCAAGGGTACCGAGGGTATACATCCAAGGGTACTGATGGAATACATCCAAGGGTACTGAGGGAATACATCCAAGGGTACCGAGGGAATACATCCAAGGGTCCTGATGGAATACATCCAAGGGTACCGAGGGAATACATCCAAGGGTACTGAGGGAATACATCCAAGGGTACTGATGGAATACATCCAAGGGTACCAAGGGAATACATCCAAGGGTCCTGATGGAATACATCCAAGGATACCGAGGGAATACATCCAAGGGTACTGAGGGAATACATCCACGGATACCGAGGGAATACATCCGCGGGTACCGAGGGAATACATCCACGGCTACCGAGAGAATACATCCAAGGGTACCGAGGGAATACATCCAAGGGTACCGAGGGAATACATCTGTAACGGATCTACTGGCACCCCGACCGGGTACCTCCATTGATAGACGCGTCCTAGTTTGCGTTGAGGCCTACAAGCACCGTACCGGACACCAAAACCACCACAGACTCCAAGGATAGTACATCAGGAACAAGCGTTCAGTAGTTACAGCTCAAGGGAGTATGCAAAAGCATAGCAATCCCCAGTATGATAGCGTTCCCCTCCAATAACGAGACAAGGCTACGTTTTGAAGGGTCAAGTAGAACTATATTTTAATGACAGGGAATCTCCTTTTATGCAATGGTGCCCTCTGAAGGGCTACACCCACATAATTATTACAGCCAATTATATACATGGTTCAACCCCCACGTCTCCTCCCCTCAGATAACAGGTAACACAATTAAAACAGACACAATTTTAACCACATTCTGGATGTACCTCAAATACAGGGGGTACACCTTTAAGTCCAGCACCGTTCAATAGCTCTCACCCAGGGGAACAACATATACAAAAATGGCATGAATCAGACCAGGGGTTCAAAAGTTAGTAAAAATATCTTTTACACATAACACACAGACATTGCACATATCCCCCACACAATACACATATAGGACAATAGGTGAGTCACACCTCCCTGGCAACTTGGATACAATCAGACATTAATTAGATCATTCTACTTTGTTCTTATCATAGAATGAAAACACTTTGGAAAATGCAAGGATCCTTTACAACTTTCTTATCTCTTGAATCTCTGTAACAGGATTATCTATTAGCCTAGGTCTGCAAAAGTCTGGCTAATATTCTGAGCCAATATATTCTGTAGAACATCAACCAACATACATATAGTAGGATCATATTTTAACCATAATAATCATAAAACAGTTTAAAACAGTGATGGGTTCCGCTACACACCTCCCCCGTGACCATAAGCCGGCATACACGGTCTGATCCCAACGGATCGGCCTGGGGATGTCCGGACAAAAGTATTTGTTGGTCAATTCTCTAGTTTGACAACCCATCAGCATTACTGCAATTCACATTTACTCACATTTCCCATATCCCCAGATAGCTGGGATCTGAGCGCACAAAACTACCGAATAGTGCTCAGATCCTCTTCACACAGTTCAATTGCCATGTAGCTAAAGTCTTTCCCATAGTCTTTCATCATATGAATGGGCTCCATGGCATAGCTATCTGGGGTATCACCGCTCCCACAGGGCAAGTACAGAATGACCCCCTGTATGTAAAGGGCCAGAATGAGTGACATACACTCTGGTATGGCCGAACACTGGTTCCAAAGGGCAATATGTACCAGGGCCATAGTCGCAGTGCAGGAGGCTGGCAAACAGTCCTCTCCAAGACAAAGTGGCGAAGGGCACTTCGTCACACATCTCCCCTTTGGGGGGAAGTCTAACCAGGCACCTGGATATTTTGCTGGGGTGATGGTGCAACACGCTGAGGGGACTTGAGGGGCAGAGGCCAGCGGCACTCTGCCCTGATGCCAGCTCTTCTGCTGGTATAACCTGCAAGACCTCCTGCTCTGTACAAGGGACAAAGGGAGGGCAGAGGCCGACTGCACTCTGCCCCGCTGTCAGCTCTTCTGCTGGGGTACTTGGGACATATTCCGGCTCAGTAGCCAGGGAAACGTGGGGGTCAGTGGGGGTTAACATTTCCTCTGTTAACCCTGGGGCCATATTAGAAGTTAGCTGGGGAGGGGAATTTGTACTTACCCCCTCCTCCGGTTGTCCCAGTGACGGTAGTTGGGGATCTGGACAAGCTGTGGGCGCAGAGACCACGGTCCCATCTGCGCCGTCTGGGAGATTGGTGTCTCCCCTGGTTAGGGTAAACTGTCGCTGGGGGGGAAGGACGACACCTTCTGCCCCCTGTGTTTCACATTGCCGCTGGGGGGGAAGGACGACACCTTTGGCCCCCTGGGGTACCCACTGCCGCTGTGGAGGAAGGTCGACACCTTCTGCTCCCTGGGGTACACACTGCCGCTGGGGGGGAAGAATGACACCTTCTGCCCCCTGGGGTTCACACTGCCGCTGAGGGGGAAGGACGACAACTTCTGCCCCCTGGGGTTCACACTGCCGCTGGGGGGAAAGGACGACACCTTCTGCCCCCTGGGGTTCACACTGCTGCTGGGGAGGAAGGACGGCCCCTTCTGCTCCCTGGGGTACACACTGCCGCTGTGGGAGAAGGCCGACACCTACAGCTCCCTGGGGTACACACTGCCGCTGGGGAGGAAGGACGACACCTTCAGCTCCCTGGGGTACACACTGCCGCTGGGGGGGAAGGCTGACACCTTCAACTCCCTGGGGTACACACTGCCGCTGGGGAGGAAGGACGACACCTTCAGCTCCCTGGGGTACACACTGCCGCTGGGGGGAAAGGACGACACCTTCTGCCCCCTGGGGTTCACATTGCCGCTGGGGAGGAAGGACGGCCCCTTCTGCTCCCTGGGGTACACACTGCCGCTGGGGGGGAAGGCCGACACCTTCAGCTCCCTGGGGTACACACTGCTGCTGGGGGGGAAGGATGACACCTTCGGCCCCCTGGGGTACACACTGCCGCTGGGGAGGAAGGACGACACCTTCAGCTCCCTGGGGTACACACTGCCGCTGGGGAGGAAGGACGACACCTTCGGCTCCCTGGGGAACACACTGCCGCTGGGGGGGAAGGACGACACCTTCGGCCCCCTGGGGTACACACTGTAGCTGGGGAGGAAGGACGACACCTTCAGCTCCCTGGGGTACACACTGTCGCTGGGGAGGAAGGACGACACCTTCAGCTCCCTGGGGTACACACTGTCGCTGGGGAGGAAGGACGACACCTTCCTTCCCCTGGGGTTCATACTGCCGCTGGGGGGGAAGGACGACACCTTCTGCCCCCTGGGGTTCACACTGCCGCGGGGGGGTAAGGACGACACCTTCTGCCCCCTGGGATTCACACTGCCGCTGGGGGGGAAGGACAACACCTTCTGCCCCCTGGGGTTCACACTGCCGCTGGGGGGGAAGGACGACACCTCCTGCCCCCTGGGGTTCACACTGCCGCTGGGGGGAAGGATGACACCTTCTGCCCCCTGTGGTTCACACTGCCGCTGGAGGGGAAGGACGACACCTTCTGCCCTCTGTAGGGCCGGTAGAGAGACCTCGGTCCCATCTCTACCTGCCATCTGGAGGTCATCCCAGGACCAGTCAATAAAGTCTGGTTCTGCTTGTCGAGTAGGTTGGGGCTGCACAAGGCTGAGCAGGTGTTGGTAGTCCTGTTCCAGCTCCCACTCTCTCGTTACCAGGTGGGTCATGTCTTTGCTCACCTCGCCTTCGTCATCCCAGACATACATGCCCATCCGGTAGTCGTAGATGTCCCAAAACCTAGACCCCTCCGTGCTGCCAAGATCAATATCGTCCTCCAAGGCATCCCATAATAAACCCGGGCCATCATAATCATCCCCCTCCGGTAAGTCGTGTTCAGCCGTCCAGGGGGTAAGTTGAACGGTATGCCACCAGAGGGCCTGGTATGCGTTGTCTAGCCAGAGCTCTCGCCATACCAGGGTCTCTAGTCTTGTCACCCACTCATCCAGGGGCTGCTCTCCCAATAGATACATCCGCATCGCCACACGCTTCTGTAGCCGCTGCTCATCACTGGGGAGACTCTCACCTCGCCGCCATTGGGCATCTTCCAGGGCATCATACCAGAGTTCCTTTCTGTCTGCATCCCTGTAGTCCGCGGCCTCCTCCTCATCCTCATCATGGAACGCTGTCCGAAAACTAGCCGGTTCCATCCTGCTGTAGCCAGGGGCGCTGTACGGATACTAGCGTTGCCCTCAATTTGTAACTCCAAACGTTACCGGTGTCTCTGTGCTGCATTTCCTCTTACTAGGACGCCATCCCACCACTGCCAGCCAATGTAACGGATCTACTGGCACCCCGACCGGGTACCTCCGTTGATGGACGCGTCCTAGTTTGCGTCGAGGCCTACAAGCACCGCACCGGACCTCTCCCCCAAGGAAGAGTACAGCAGGAACAAGCGTTCAGTAGTTACAGCTCAGGGGAGTATGCAAAAGCATAGCAATCCCCAGTATGATATAGCGATCCCCACAAAGAACGAGACGAGACTACGTTTTGAAGGGTCAAGCAGAACTATATTTTAATGACAGGGGATCTCCTTTTATGCAATGGTGTCCTCTGAAGGGCTACACCCACATAATTATCACAGCCAATTATATACATGGTTCAACCCCCACGTCTCCTCCCCTCAGATAACAGGTAACACAATTAAAACAGACACAATTTTAACCACATTCTGGATGTACCCCAAAAACAGGGGGTACACCTTTAAGTCCCGCACCATTCAATAGCTCTCACCCAGGGGAACAACATATACAAAAATGGCATGAATCAGACCAGTGGTTCAAAAGTTAGTAAAAGTATCTTTTACACATAACACACAGATATGTCACATATCCCCCATACAATACACATATAGGACAATAGGTGAGTCACACCTCCCTGGCAACTTGGATACAATCAGACATTAATTAGATCATTCTTCTTTGTTCTTATCAGAGAATGAAAACACTTTGGAAAATGCAAGGATCCTTTACAACTTTCTTATCTCTTGAATCTCTGTAATAGGATTATCTATTAGCCTAGGTCTGCAAAAGTCTGGCTAATATTCTGAGCCAATATATTCTGTAGAACATAAAACAACATATCTACAGTACAGCAATGTGATCATATTTTAACCAATAATTAAATAATCATAAAACAGGGTAAAACAGTGATGGGTTCCGTTACAGCTGGGGTCTGAGCGCACAAAACTACCGAATAGCGCTCAGATCCTCTTCACACAGTTCAATTGCCATGTAGCTAAAGTCTTTCCCATAGTCTTTCATTATATGAATGGGCTCCATGGCATAGCTTTCTGTGGTATCATGGTTCACACAGGGCAAGTACCGAATGACCCCCCTGTATGTAAAGGGCCAGAATGAGTGACATACACTCTGGTATGGCCGAATACTGTGTTTACAGGGCAATATGTCCCAGGGCCATAGTCGCAGGGCATGAGGCTGGCAAACAGTCCTCTCCAAGACAAAGTGGCGAAGGGCACTTCGTCACAACATCCAAGGGTACTGAGGGAATACATCCACGGATACCGAGGGAATACATCCGCGGGTACCGAGGGAATACATCCAAGGGTACAGAGGGAATACATCCACGGCTACCGAGAGAATACATCCAAGGGTACTGAGGGAATACATCCAAGGGTACAGAGGGAATACATCCACGGGTACAGAGGGAATACATCCACGGGTACCGAGGGAATACATCCACGGGTACAGAGGGAATACATCCACGGGTACTGAAGGAATACATTCACGGTACTGAGGGAATACATCCAAGGGTACAGAGGGAATACATCCACGGGTACTGAGGGAATACATCCAAGGATACGGAGGGAATACATCCAAGGGTACCGAGAGAATACATCCAAGGGTACCGAGGGAATACATCCAAGGGTACCGAGAGAATACATCCAAGGGTACCGAGGGAATACATCCAAGGGTACTGATGGAATACATCCAAGGGTACTGAGGGAATACATCCAAGGGTACCGAGGGAATACATCCAAGGGTACCGAGGGAATACATCCAAGGGTACTGAGGGAATACATCCAAGGGTACCGATGGAATACATCCGCGGGTACCGAGGGAATACATCCAAGGGTCCTGATGGAATACATCCAAGGGTACCGAGGGAATACATCCAAGGGTACTGAGGGAATACATCCTCGGATACCGAGGGAAAACATCCAAGGGTACCGAGGGAATACATCCACGGCTACCGAGAGAATACATCCAAGGGTACCGAGGGAATACATCCAAGGGTACTGAGGGAATACATCCAAGGGTACTGAGGGAATACATCCAAGGGTACTGATGGAATACATCCAAGGGTACTGAGGGAATACATCCGCGGGTACTGAGGGAATACATCCAAGGGTACCGAGGGAATTAATCCAAGGGTACCGAGGGAATACATCTACGGGTACCGAGGGAATACATCCACGGGTACCGAGGGAATACATCCAAGGGTACTGATGAAATACATCCAAGGGTACAGACGGAATACATCCGCGGGTACCGATGGAATACATCCAAGGGTACTGAGGGAAAACATCCACGGGTACTGATGGAATACGTCCAAGGGTACTGATGGAATACATCCAAGGGTACCGAGGGAATACATCCAAGGGTACCGAGGGAATACATCCAAGGGTACTGATGGAATACATCCAAGGGTACCGAGGGAATACATCCAAGGGTACCGAGGGAATACATCCAAGGGTACCGAGGGAATACATCCAAGGGTACCGAGGGAATACATCACAGGGTACTGATGGAATACATCACAGGGTACTGAAGGAATACATCCGCGGGTACTGAGGGAATACATCCAAGGGTACCGAGGGAATTAATCCAAGGGTACCGAGGGAATACATCCAAGGGTACCGAGGGAATACATCCACGGGTACCGAGGGAATACATCCAAGGGTACCGAGGGAATACATCCACGGGTACCGAGGGAATACATCCAAGGGTACTGATGAAATACATCCAAGGGTACAGAGGGAATACATCCAAGGGTACAGAGGGAATACATCCAAGGGTACTGATGGAATACATCCAAGGGTACTGATGGAATACATCCAAGGGTACTGAGGGAAAACATCCACGGGTACCGATGGAATACATCCAAGGGTACTGATGGAATACATCCAAGGGTACTGAGGGAAAACATCCACGGGTACTGAGGGAATACATCCAAGGGTACTGATTGAATACGTCCAAGGGTACTGATGGAATACATCCAAGGGTACTGATGAAATACATCCAAGGGAACCGAGGGAATACATCCAAGGGTACTGATGGAATACATCCAAGGGTACCGAGGGAATACATCCAAGGGTACTGATGGAATACATCCAAGGGTACTGAAGGAATACATCCGCGGGTACCGAGGGAATACATCCAAGGGTACAGAGGGAATTAATCCAAGGGTACCGAGGGAATACATCCACGGGTACCGAGGGAATACATCCAAGGGTACCGAGGGAATACATCCACGGGTACCGAGGGAATACATCCAAGGGTACTGATGAAATACATCCAAGGGTACAGAGGGAATACATCCGCGGGTACCGATGGAATACATCCAAGGGTACTGATGGAATACATCCAAGGGTACTGAGGGAAAACATCCACGGGTACCGATGGAATACATCCAAGGGTACTGATGGAATACATCCAAGGGTACTGAGGGAAAACATCCACGGGTACTGAGGGAATACATCCAAGGGTACTGATGGAATACGTCCAAGGGTACTGATGGAATACATCCAAGGGTACTGAGGGAATACATCCAAGGGTACTGATGAAATACATCCAAGGGTACCGAGGGAATACATCCACGGGTACTGAGGGAATACATCCAAGGGTACTGAGGGAATACATCCAAGGGTACTGAGGGAATTATTATAGGGTATAGTATAGTGCAGATGGACAATGACCCGAAGCATACTGCAAAAGCAACCAAAGAGTTTTTTAAGGGAAAGAAGTGGAATGTTATGCAATGGCCAAGTCAAACACCTGATCGGAATCCGATTGAGCATGCATTTCACTTGCTGAAGACAAAACTGAAGGGAAAATGCCCCAAGAACAAGCAGGAACTGAAGACAGTTGCAATAGAGGTCTGGCAGAGCATCACCAGGGATGAAACCCAGCGTCTGGTGATGTCTATGCGTTCCAGACTTCAGGCTGTATTTGACTGCAAAGGATTTGCAACCAAGTATTAAAAAGTGAAAGTTTGATTTATGACTGTTAATCTGTCCCATCTGTTACTCTAATCTGTTACTTTTGGTCCCTTAAAGTGAGAGGCACATATACAAACTGTTGTAATTCCTACACCGTTCACCTGATTTGGATGTAAATACCCTCAAATTAAAGCTGAAAGTCTGCAGGTAAAGCCCATCTTGTTTGTTTCATTTCAAATCCATTGTGGTGGTGTATAGAGCCAAAAAGGTTAGAATTGTGTCCATGTCCCAATATTTATGGACCTGACTGTATATGTATTATTATAGGGTACACTATAGTGCATGTATATGTATTATTATAGGGTATACTATAGTGCATGTATATGTATTATTATAGGGTATAGTATAGTGCATGTATATGTATTATTATAGGGTATAGTATAGTGCATGTATATGTATTATTATAGGGTACACTATAGTGCATGTATATGTATTATTATAGGGTACACTATAGTGCATGTATATGTATTATTAGAGGGTATAGTATAGTGCATGTATATGTATTATTATAGGGTACACTATAGTGCATGTATATGTATTATTATAGGGTACAGTATAGTGCATGTATATGTATTGTTATAGGGTACACTATAGTGCATGTATATGTATTATTATAGGGTACAGTATAGTGCATGTATATGTATTATTATAGGGTACACTATAGTGCATGTATATGTATTATTATAGGGTATAGTATAGTGCATGTATATGTATTATTATAGGGTACACTATAGTGCATGTATATGTATTATTATAGGGTATAGTATAGTGCATGTATATGTATTATTATAGGGTATAGTATAGTGCATGTATATGTATTATTATAGGGTATAGTATAGTGCATGTATATGTATTATTATAGCGTACACTATAGTGCATGTATATGTATTATTATAGGTTATAGTATAGTGTATGTATATGTATTATTATAGGGTATAGTATAGTGCATGTATATGTATTATTATAGGGTATAGTATAGTGCATGTATATGTATTATTATAGGGTATAGTACAGTGCATGTATATGTATTATTATAGGGTACACTACAGTGCATGTATATGTATTATTATAGGGTATAGTATAGTGCATGTATATGTATTATTATAGGGTATAGTATAGTGCATGTATATGTATTATTATAGGGTATAGTATAGTGCATGTATATGTATTATTATAGGGTACACTATAGTGCATGTATATGTATTATTATAGGGTATAGTATAGTGCATGTATATGTATTATTATAGGGTACAGTATAGTGCATGTATATGTATTATTATAGGGTACACTATAGTGCATGTATATGTATTATTATAGGGTATAGTATAGTGCATGTATATGTATTATTATAGGGTACAGTATAGTGCATGTATATGTATTAATATAGGGTACACTATAGTGCATGTATATGTATTATTATAGGGTATAGTATAGTGCATGTATATGTATTATTATAGGGTATAGTATAGTGCATGTATATGTATTATTATAGGGTATACTAAAGTGCATGTATATGTATTATTATAGGGTACACTATAGTGCATGTATATGTATTATTATAGGGTACACTATAGTGCATGTATATGTATTATTATATGGTATACTATAGTGCATGTATATGTATTATTATGGGGTACACTATAGTGCATGTATATGTATTATTATGGGGTACACTATAGTGCATGTATATGTTTTATTATAGCGTACACTATAGTGAATGTATATGTATTATTATAGGGTACACTATAGTGCATGTATATGTATTATTATAGGGTATTGTATAGTGCATGTATATGTATTATTATAGGGCACACTATAGTGCATGTATATGTATTATTATAGGGTACACTATAGTGCATGTATATGTATTATTATAGGGTACACTATAGTGCATGTATATGTATTATTATAGGGTATAGTACAGTGCATGTATATGTATTATTATAGGGTACACTACAGTGCCTGTATATGTATTATTATAGGGTATACTATAGTGCATGTATATGTATTATTATAGGGTATAGTATAGTGCATGTATATGTATTATTATAGGGTATAGTATAGTGCATGTATATGTATTATTATAGGGTATACTATAGTGCATGTATATGTATTATTATAGGGTATAGTATAGTGCATGTATATGTATTATTATAGGGTACACTATAGTGCATGTATATGTATTATTATAGGGTATAGTATAGTGCATGTATATGTATTATTATAGGGTATAGTATAGTGCATGTATATGTATTATTATAGGGTACAGTATAGTGCATGTATATGTATTATTATAGGGTACAGTATAGTGCATGTATATGTATTATTATAGGGTATAGTACAGTGCATGTATATGTATTATTATAGGGTACACTACAGTGCATGTATATGTATTATTATAGGGTATAGTATAGTGCATGTATATGTATTATTATAGGGTATAGTATAGTGCATGTATATGTATTATTATAGGGTATAGTATAGTGCATGTATATGTATTATTATAGGGTACACTATAGTGCATGTATATGTATTATTATAGGGTACACTATAGTGCATGTATATGTATTATTATAGGGTACACTATAGTGCATGTATATGTATTATTATAGGGTACACTATAGTGCATGTATATGTATTATTATAGGGTACACTATAGTGCCTGTATATGTATTATTATAGCGTACACTATAGTGCATGTATATGTATTATTATAGGGTACACTATAGTGCATGTATATGTATTATTATAGGGTATAGTATAGTGCATGTATATGTATTAATATAGGGTACACTATAGTGCATGTATATCTATTATTATAGTGTACAGTATAGTGCATGTATATGTATTATTATAAGGTACACTATAGTGCATGTATATGTATTATTATAGGGTACAGTATAGTGTATGTATATGTATTATTATAGGGTACACTATATGTCTATGTACACTATATCTTTATGTACAGAACTATGGAATATGTTGGCGCGTTATAAATAAACAATAATAATAATAATAATCTCTTAGTGTGGTGGTTGTCACGATCTACTTCTTCTCAGTCGGGCTTGATAAGGCTGTTATTGCCAAACCTACCCAGCAGATCTACCAGATTCTTTTGATCGCTTCACTAAGACAGCTTATGTCTCTTAAATTAGATGTAGTCTTTAAGAATATGAACGCAGGCTCAGCATTATAAGAAATCAGAAATTGTTTTTATTTCTCTGGACAAGGGCTCATTTATAAGGCATCATAACAGCAACTTCATTCATACAGTCATTGCGGTTATCTTCTTACCTCCCTTTTTAGATAGTAGCATATCTGTCTTCAATATATGTGTGAGGAATTGACTCTGCTGGGTTTTGAACCCTGGTCCCCAGGCTGCTATACCTCTTCCCTACCACTGCGCCAGCCTGCCTTTTGTGAATTTCATTGAGATCTGATAAGCTTGACTCTGCTAGCAATAGTATCAGTACCTAAGTCTCTTCAGCTGTGTCTGGTCAGGTGTCTGGTCCTTGGCCTATATAAGGCACTTCCTGTCAAATGTACCTTGCCAGATTATTGTGTGGTTTCTGATCACTTCAATAAAGCTTGTTCCTGTTTCACCTACAAATTGCTGAACTGGATTATTGCTGACCTTGGCTGCTGGTCTCCACAACCTTGTGATTCCATATCATTACAATATGTCTTCTTCCCTTGGCTTAGGAACATATATATATATATATATACTTTAAGACATTCAACCCAGCATTATCTCAACTGCCCTCAGAGACACCAATACATCTCTTTCTCTGTCAGAAAAAACTCAACTGCCAACTGCTCTCTCCCCTCTCTGACAGTTACCACCGACCACACAACATTCTAAACCATTTAACTCCTTACACACTGGACACAATTAATCATATAGTCATCAACATAACATAACATAGCATAACATTTTACATATTAATTAACATGACATAACTCATATAGGATAATCAAATTAACATAAAAGCATATTAAACAACTAAACTTTTACTGACCCCAAAGGGGGTTCAGGGGAATCATGACAACTACTTCCCCCTTTTATTAGTGTAGCCTAGAGGATCATCCTGATGGATAATTCTCTAGCTACACTGTTTTTACTTGTCCTCCTGTCTAGAAAGTCCGTCCGCATTCTGATGGACTTTTCCTCGTCTATGTTGGATAGTAAAATTATAAGTCTGTAAGGCCAAGCTCCACCTCAGTAAACGGCCATTATCCCCAGCCACCTTAGATAACCAACATAGGGGATTATGGTCTGTAACCACAGTAAATTCCCTTCTGTGACGAGATCAGTCTCGTCACTGCGAATTGGAGAAGCTTGGTTGCCCACATTCTGCCGTTTGACTACGGCCCATGTTGACTTTCCCCCTACAAAGACATGGAAGCCATGCTTCATTTGGTCAGAAAGGACTATGATATAACTTTTGAACCACTGGACCAATTTGTATCATTTTGACACATGTTTGTATTTGGAGTATGCTGATTCTGAAAATGTATGTTTTATGTGAATGTGATGCATACTTTTAAAGTTATGAAAAATGTGTAGAAATGTGTTACAGATTCTGACCATCCCCATCTATGAGTCACTAAGGCCAGGTGGTTAAGAGCAAAGGTTATCTACAGGCACAGCAGGGGAGATAGCTTAACAAAGGGAGCTCTAGACATACAGACTCCATAACCCCTGGGGTTTCTCAGCTTTCTTAGCAGAGGCACAGGGGACTGCTAAAGGCCATGTTTCCCCTCCGGTGGTCAGAAGCCAAATGACTCTATTAGCCACACCTAGTGGGCGGACCTGGGAGGAGTCTCATGTTTCCCACGGTGTGACACTATGTGATTGGCCAGAGGCCATTGGGGGCCGACCTCAGGTAGCCCCACCCTCTACTGTGTATGTGGAAATGGTTTTTATATATGTCTTGGTTTTAATAAAGAAGAGAGTTCACTGCTTGACCCTCAACCACAGAGCTTATGTCTCGTTCTTGGGGGGATTCATGGTATGCTGTTGCAGACTGACGGCCAGGAGTGTAAGCATCTTGGGGTGCTTTTCCTGCTCAGCTGCTAGCGGCTATTCGTGAGGTTCCAGTTCAAGGCTTGCAGTATATTCCCCTTGGATCCGTTCTTGGGGGATTGGGTGTCTTGCAGTAGGTGTCCCTATATCACTGGACGGGCGGATCGGCTAAAACGGCATGGGCGCCCCCTTCTATGTGTGGGGGGTACCGTTACACTGGTGGCAAGCGGCGAAATTGTTCCAATAGATAGAAGGACAGCTACAGGAGACACCATTCTGTGGATTTACAAGTTGGGGGCAACGCATGTCCCAGTACAGCGACCCTAAAAGCAGCAGAATGGAACCAGCAGTGCTATACGAAGATGAGGACCTGGATGGCCGGGATGCATTAAGGAAAGGCATCTGGTACCAGGCCCTGGATAATGTACAATACCAGCGGGGTGAGAGTCTCCCCAGTGAAGAGCAGCGGTTGCAGAAGCAAGTGGCCCTGCGCATGCCCTTCCTGGGAGAGCAGCCCCTTGAGGAATGGGTGGAGGAACTAAAGCTCCGTGCATGGCAGGAGCTATGGCTGGAGGATGCCTACCAGGCGCTCTGGTGGTATATGGCACAGTATATACCCTGGACAGCCGAGCATGACAAGCCAGAGGGAGAGGAGTTTGATGGTCCTGGGTTGTTATGGCAGTCATTTGCAGAGCCTGACTTTGGGAGCCCTGCGCAGACCAGACTTCAGGATATTTTCTATGAGATGGAGGCTAGGCATGACTGGGATGACCCCCATGAGGTAGAGCAAGACCTTGTTCACCTAGCAACCCTGGAGTGGGAACTGGAGAAGGACTACCGAGATCTCTTCCACTCCATTGGGAAGGCTCAGCATTACAACAAGGTGAGAGACCCAGATCCAGACCCCTTCAGCTGGGAAGATATTGTAGAGATTTATTGGGAGGAACCCCAGGCGGCAGGTGTAGATGGGACCGAGGTCTCTCCACCGGCCCTACAGGGATGCTGGGTGGCTAGCCCAGATCACCAGCGCCAGTGTGAAGTGCAGGGAGTGGAGAGCATTGTCTCCCCTACCCAGCGGAAGTGTACCTTGCAGGGAGAGGAGAGCAGCGTCCTCCCTCCCCAGCGTCAGGGTGAGCTGCAGGGAATTGAGAGCTCAGTCTCCATTCTCCAGCAACAGGCTGAGCTACCAGGGGCAGAGACGGTCGGTCCTGTCCCCCAGCAACAGGGCTGTTTAGCCAAAGGGGAGACCGTCGGTCTCCCCCCCCTACAACCAGGCCCCAAACAGGCTACTTCCGTGGTAGCGCTGGCACCAGGGAAGAGTACCGCTGGTCTCTGCCCACTCAGCAACCCACCAAGGCAGCCTACCAGTGCCCAGCACAGCCGTGGTGAGGCACCTGGACATGGACAAGTTTCTCCTCTACCCAGGTGTAGTAACCAGTTATTGTGGGTGGGCTGTACTGCTGATTGTGTTTTGTGGGTGGCCTTCTGGACTAACCAGGGATCTGACCGGAAGGTCAGATACCCTGTTAGTCTGTTTGGAAAGGGGGAGAGATGTGACGAGATCAGTCTCGTCACTGCGAATTGGAGAAGCTTGGTTGCCCACATTCTGCCGTTTGACTACGGCCATTTTGACTTTCCCCCTACAAAGACATGAAAGCCATGCTTCATTTGGTCAGAAAGGACTATGATATAACTTTTGTACCACTGGACCAATTTGTATCATTTTGACACATGTTTGTATTTGGAGTATGCTGATTCTGAAAATGTATGTTTTATGTGAATGTGATGCATACTTTTAAAGTTATGAAAAATGTGTAGAAATGTGTTACAGATTCTGACCACCCCCATCTATGAGTCACTAAGGCCAGGTGGTTAAGAGCAAAGGTTATCTACATGCCCAGCAGGGCGAAATAGCAGAACCAAGGGAGCCCCCAGACATACCGGCTCCAAAACCCCTGGGGTTTCTCAGCTTTCTTAGCAGGGGCACAGGGGACTGCTAAAGGCCATGTTTCCCCCTCCGGTGGTCAGAAGCCAAATGACTCTATTAGCCACACCTAGTGGGCGGACCTGAATATATGTCTTGGTTTTAATAAAGAAGAGAGTTCACTGCTTGACCCTCAACCACAGAGCTTATGTCTCATGCTTGGGGGGATTCATGGTATGCTGTTGCAGACTGACGGCCAGGAGTGTAAGCATCTTGGGGTGCTTTTCCTGCTCAGCTGCTAGCGGCTATTCGTGAGGTTCCAGTTCAAGGCTTGCAGTATATTCCCCTTGGATCCGTTCTTGGGGGATTGGGTGTCTTGCAGTAGGTGTCCCTATATCACTGGACGGGCGGATCGGCTAAAACGGCCTGGGCGCCCCCTTCTATGTGTGGGGGGTACCGTTACACCTTCCATATAAGTAGTGTTGTAGCTTCTTAAGGGCCCATACCACAGCCAAACACTCCTTTTCAACTGCTGCATATGCCACCTCCCTTGGTAGCAGCTTTCGGCTGAGGTAGGCAATGGGGTGCTCACATCCCTGCTCATCCTTCTGACACAACACAGCCCCCAGTCCATATGTGGAAGCATCCGTTTGTACAATAAAGGGCTGTTGATAGTCTGGAGCAGCTAATACAGGGGAGCAGGTGAGAGCATCCTTCAAGGCCTGGAAGGCAACTTCAGAAGAAGAGGTCCAGTCCACCAACTTGGGCATCCTCTTCTTTGTCAAGTCGGTCAGAGGCTTGGCCATGGCACTGTATAAAGGAATAAACTTTCTATAATATCCTGTGGTCCCCAGGAAAGCCATTACCTGCTTCTTAGTTTGGGGGGTGGGCCATGCAGCTATCCCCTCAACCTTGGCTGGTTCTGGCCTAATCTGCCCACTGCCCACCCAATGGCCTAAATACTGTACTTCAGCCCTGGCCCACTGACATTTGTCTGGGCGAATAGTCAATCTGGCCTCCCTTATAGCATCCAGTATACTTTTGATATGCTGAAAGTGATCCTCCCAAGTATTACTGAATATGGCGATGTCATCCAAGTAGGCCTGAGCATACCCTTGGTGCCCCTGTAATAATTGATCTATTAACCTCTGAAAAGTTGAAGGGGCATTCTTCATCCCAAATGGTATCACCTTGAATTGGTAAAGACCAAAGGGGGTGATGAAGGCCGACCTCTGTTTGGCTGTCTCAGCGAGGGGAATTTGCCAGTACCTCTTGGAAAGATCCAGAGTGGTGAGGTACTTGGCAGTACCTAGACGGTCCAACAACTCGTCCATGCGTGGAATAGGGTAAGCATCAGTCTTGGTCCTGTCATTTAGCTTACGATAGTCCACACAGAAACGAGTGGTCCCATATTTTTTAGGCACCAGTATTACTGGGGAAGCCTACGGGCTATTGGAACGTTCAATCACCCCTAATCTTAGCATCTCCCGCAGCTCATCAAAGATACTAGCCCTCACTGTCTCTGGTACCCGGTAGGAGGGCTGTTTTAATGGTGGGCAACCTTCTGTTATGACCTCATGCACTGCTAGAGGGGTACACCCCGGGCTAGTAGAGAATAGGGCATGGTAGGGGGCCATGGTTTCAATCAGCTGCCTTTGGTAGTCTGCACTTAAATTCACGGACTGTCCTACCACCTCCCTCTGATTGTTGAGCCCAGCTGGGGCTAACAGGTCAGTTAGGACTCCTTCTTCTGGGTCACTGCCGGTAGGCAGACAAATAGCTAGCAAATATTGGGGTCGCCTCTGGTATTCTTTCAGCCTGTTTATGTGGGCCACCCTTGTGACCTTTCTTTCAGGGTCTACAATTACCACATACAGTATGTATGAGGGTTCAATTTCTTAGTAATGGGGTAGGGCCCTTGCCAGATTGCTTTGAGCTTATCCTGTGGATGAGGGACTAACATCAAAATCTCTTGTCCTACCTCCAGTTCCCTCTCCTTGGTTCCCCTATCCTAGTATTTCTTGGCTTTGGCTTGAGCCTCTTGCATGTGGTCTCTAACCAACCCAGTTAACATGGCTAGTTTCTCCCTAAAAGCCAGGACGTATGAGGCCACCGAAACCTGGTTTTGCCCATAGTCACCTTCCCATGCTTCTCTGATCACGTTCAAAGGTCCCCTTATCTGTCTACCATACAGGAGTTCAAAGGGAGAGAACCCCGTGGACTCCGGCGGTACTTCCCGGTAGGCAAAGAGAAGGTAGGGAAGTAGACGCTCCCAATCCTTCTCTTGTTCTGTGAAAGTACAGAGCATTTTCTTAAGGGTACCATTAAACCTCTCACAAAGACCGTTAGTCTGAGGATGATATGGGGAAGAACTCAGGTGTTTGATCCCACATAACTTCCATAACTGTTGGGTTACTTTAGCCATAAACTGGGTACCTCGTTCAGACAAGATCTCTTTAGGGAACCCCATTCGTGAGAACACCCCTGTAACGGAACCCATCACTGTTTTACCCTGTTTTATGATTATTATGGTTAAAATATGATCCTACTATTATACTGCATGTATGTCGGTTTATGCTCTGCAGAATATTGGCCCAGACTAGTGCAGACCTTGGCATGGGAGATATTCCTGTTACAGAGACTTTGCATAAAGGTAAGGATGTCTATTGTATAAAGTGTTTTCATCATCAGACATAAGAACAAAGAAGTGTAATTGAATCAATGTCTGATTGTATCAAAGTTGCCAGGTAGCCTCGGGGAGGTGTGACCACACCTATTGTTCTCTTTATGTGTATTGTGTGGCCAAATATGGGCATGTGTATTGCCTGTGGGAAGAGATGTGTATAAATATTTCTGCACAACAAAATAAAGTCAGTTCACTGCTTGACCCTTCAAAACGTAGCCTTGTCTCGTTCTTGGAGGGGATTGCTATATCATACTGGGGATTGCTATGCGCTGCATACTCCCTGGGAGCTTTAAGCTACGGCGGTTGTGGAGTCTGTGGTAGTGTGGTGTCCGGTGCGGTGCTTGTAGGCCTCTACGCAAACTAGGACGCGTCCATCAACGGAGGTACCCGGTCGGGGTGCCAGTAGATCTGTTACAACCCCCAATAAAGCCTCTGCTACCATTGTAGCTGAAATCTTAGACAAGGGAACAGCTTCAGGATATCGGGTGGCATAGTCTACTATGGTCAGAATGAACTGCTTCCCAGTCCTGCTGCTTCTAGCCAAGGGTCCTATCAGGTCAATAGCCACTCTCTGAAATGGGGTATCCATTACTGGTAATGGTTGAAGAGGGACGCGGGTACACCCTCCTGGGCGGCCATATCGCTGGCAGGCATCACAGGAATTACAGTAATTAGATACATCCCTGTTCAACCCCGGCCAGTAGAACACCCTAGTAAGGCGATGCCGTGTCTTCTTCACCCCCATGTGTCCAGCTAAGGGTACCTCGTGGGCTATCTCTAGCAACCTCCCTCTAAACTTTTGGGGAACTACCATCTGCTTCTTAACCTCTCTCATCCCATTTCCCTCAGGTTCGGAGGTAATTCTGTACAGCAATTCTTCTTCCCACACAAACTCATCTCCTTCAGGACCCTTCTCTCGCTTGTCAGCCCTTTGCCTAACCCCAGCCAAGGTCCCATCCTCCCATAATGCTACCTTCACTTCCCTTACAGTAGCCCAACCCAAACCCGGTTCCCCAGCAGGTAATGGACATACCCCAGTTTCCAGGTGACCGGCCTTAACCTCGTTGCTTGGACCATCCCTGGTAACCTTGGCAGCTTGCGATCTGGTCACAGCAGTGACATATCGGCTCTCTAGATGCCCCAAATCATTGCCCAACAAAACCTCAGCTGGGAGCCCATGCATAACTCCGACTTCACAAACTCCTTTCCCAGCGCCCCAATCCAACTGCAAATGGGCGACTGGGATGGACATTTTTTGGCCTCCAGCCACCATGACCTCCATGGTTTTAGGAAGAATGGCTGTACGTGGTACAATTTCCGGATGGACCACGGTCACTGCAGCTCCTGTATCTCAAAATCCCCTTGCCTCCTTTCCCTGGACCAAAACCTTTTGGAAATGCTGGTTCCTGTTGCCTCATGAACCAGTCTACACACCACCTCTCTGGGTCTGGTCTGTGTCACTCCAGACTCATCAATGTCCACATTCCACTCCCCCAGATAGAAGACTGGCTTAGTGGGGTGGCTGTCCACCCTGCGAGGCACATTGGGGCATTCTCTTTTCATATGCCCTGGTTGGTGACAACCATAGCACTCCAAACCCCTTGTGTTCCGAGTGACATGACGAGAGCTGGTAAGTACTGTGGGTCGAGGGGCCACTCCTGTGGTTCCCCCAGGGCGACTATCACTTTGTGGAGCTGCAGGGCTAGGTTGGGTGGCTATAGGGCAATACGTTACAGGTGCTGGAGTTGGAGGTCCCACTTTAGTAGCATTGCTGGGGCCTTAACTCCTGTCTCACCTCTAGTAGCCTCAAAATGATCTGCTAGATGAGCAGCCTCCTCCCCTGTAGTGGGTTTCCGATCCTGTACCCAAACCTTTAACCTCTCAGGACAAATTGAGTAAAATTGCTCCAGCAGTATTAAGTCCATCGCTTTCTCCAGGGTAGTTACCTCCTTCCCCTTCCACCAACTGTGACAGGCATGCCTCATCCGAAAGATAACTTCAGTATATGTGTCGCCAGCACCCCTGGTCAAAGTTCGAAATTTTTTCATATAGGTTTCTGGGGTCACCGCATATCTGGGTTCTGTGTGTCTGGTCCTGCTAGTGGGGGGTTGTGTGTGTCTGATCCTGCTAGTGGGGGGTTGTGTGTGTCTGGTACTGCTAGTGGGGGGCTGTGTGTGTCTGCTCCTGCTAGTGGGGGGCTGTGTGTGTCTACTCCTGCTAGTGGGGGGTTGTGTGTGTCTGCTCCTGCTAGTGGGGGGCTGTGTGTGTCTGCTCCTGCTAGTGGGGGGCTGTGTGTGTCTGCTCCTGCTAGTGGGGGGCTGTGTGTGTCTGGTCCTGCTAGTAGGGATTGTGTGTCTGGCCCTGCTAGTGGGGGCCTTTGTGTGTCTGGCCACGCTAGTGGGGGGTTGTGTGTGTCTGGTCCTGCTAGTGGGGAAGGGGGGGCTGTATGAGTCTGGTCCTGATAGTGGGGGGCTGTGTGTGTCTGGTCCTGCTAGTAGGGATTGTGTGCCTTGCCCTGCTAGTGGGGGGCTTTGTGTGTCTGGCCCGCTAGTGGGGGGTTGTGTGTGCCTTGTCCTGCTAGTGGGGGGGGGGGGGGGGGGGGGGGGGGCTGTGTGTGTCTGGTCCTGCTAGTAGGGATTGTGTGTCTGTACCTGCAAATGGGGGGCTTGTGTGTCTGGCCACGCTAGTGGGGGGTTGTGTGTGTCTGGTCCTGCTAGTGGGGGGGCTGTGTGTGTCTGGTCCTGCTAGTAGGGATTGTGTGTCTGTACCTGCAAATGGGGGGCTTGTGTGTCTGGCCACGCTAGTGGGGGGTTGTGTGTGTCTGGTCCTGCTAGTGGGGGGGCTGTGTGTGTCTGGTCCTGCTAGTAGGGATTGTGTGTCTGGTCCAGCTAGAGGGGGGCTTTGTGTGTCTGGCCCCGCTAGTGGGGGTTTGTGTGTGTCTGGCCCTACTAGTGGGAGGGGGTTGTGTGTGTTTAGCCCTGCTAGTGGGGAGCTGTGAGTCTGGCCCTTCATATGGGGGGATGCATGTGTCTGGCCCTGCTAGTGGGAAGGGGCTGTGTGTGTCTGGCCCTGCTAGTGGGGGGCTGTGTGTGTCTCATCCTGCTATTGTGGGGGATGGGGCTGTTTATGTCTGGTCCAGCTAGTGGGGGGCTGTGTGTGTCTGGTCCTGCTAGTGTGTGTGGGAGAGTGGCTGTGTGTGTCTGGTCCTGCTCATGGGGGGCTGTGTGTGTCTGGTCCTGCTAGTGGGGGGCTGTGAGTGTCTCATACTGCTATTGGTGGGGGGCTTTGTGTGTCTGGTCCTGCTAGTGGCGCGCTGTGAGTGTCTCTTCCTGCTAGTGGTGGTTGTGGGGGTGGTTTTGTGTGTGTCTGGGCCTGCTAGTGGGGCGCTGTGAGTGTCTTGTCCTGCTGGTGGTGGTGGTTGATTTAAGAGTGTCTGGTCCTGTTAGTGGGGGGTGGGGGTCATTTTGTGTCTGGTCCAGTTAGTGGGGGGCTGTTTGTGTCTGGTCCAGCTAGTGGGGGGCTGTGTGTGTCCGGTGCTGCTAATGGTGGGCTGTGTGTGTCTGGTCCAGCTAGAGGGGGACTGTGTGTATCTAGTGTGGACTGTGTGTGTCTGGTCCTGTTAGTGGGGGGACATTGTGTGTCTGGTCTAGCTAGTGGGGGGCTGTGTGTCTGGTCCTGCTAGTAGAGGGCTGTGTGCCTGGTCCAACTAGTGGGGAGGGGGGCTGTGTGTGTGTCTGGTCCTGCTAATGGGGGACTGTGTGTGTCTGGTCCAGCTAGAGGGGGGTTGTGTGTGTCTTGTCCTGCTGGTGGTGGTGGTGGTTGTTTTAAGAGTGTCTGGTCCTGTTAGTGGGGGGGGGGGGGGTCATTGTGTGTCTGGTCCAGCTAGTGGGGGGCTGTTTGTGTCTGGTCCAACTAGTGGGGAGGGGGGCTGTGTGTGTCTGGTCCTGCTAGTGTGTGTGTGGGGGGCTGTGTGTATCTAGTGGGGGGCTGTGTGTGTCTGGTCCAGCCAGAGGGGGTCTGTGTGTATCTAGTGGGGTGCTGTGTGTGTCTGGTCCATCATGTGGGGTGCTGTGTGTGTATATCTGGTCCTGCTAGTGAGGGGCTGTGTGTGTCTGGTCCTGCCAGTAAGGGACTGTGTGTATCTGGTCCAGCTAGTGGGGGGGCTGTGTGTGACTTGTCCAGCTTGAGGGAGGCTGTGAGTATCTAGTGGGGGGCTGTGTGTGTCTTGTCCAGCTTGAGGGAGGCAGTGTGTATCTAGTGGGGGGCTGTGTGTGTGTCCGGTGCTGCTAGTGGGGACTGTGTGTGTGTCTGGTTCTGCTAGTGTGTGTGGGAAGGGGCTGTATGTGTCTGGCCCTGCATATGGGGGTCTGTGTGTGTCTGGTCCTGCTAGTGGGAGGCAGTGTGTGTCTAGTCGTGTTAGTGGGGGCTGTGTGTGTCTGGTCCTGCTAATGGGGGGCTGTGTGTGTCTGGTCCAGCTAGTGGGGGGCGTGTGTGTCTGGTCCAGCTAGTGGTAGGCTGTGTGTGTCCGGTGCTGCTAATGAGGGGCTGTGTGTGTCTGGTCCAGCTAGAGGGGGACTGTGTGTATCTAGTGTGTACTGTGTGTGTCTGGTCCTGTTAGTGGGGGGACATTGTGTGTCTGGTCTAGCTAGTGGGGGGCTGTGTGTCTGGTCCTGCTAGTGGGGGGCTGTATATGTCTGATCCTGCTAGTGGGTGGGGGCTGTGTGTGCCTGGCCCTGCTAGTGTGTGGCGGGGGGGGCAGTGTGTCAGGTCCTGCTAGTGGGGGGCTGTGTGTGCCTGGTCCAACTAGTGGGGAGGGGGGCTGTGTGTGTGTCTGGTCCTGCTAATGGGGGACTGTGTGTGTCTGGTCCAGCTAGAGGGGGGCTTTGTGTGTCTGGCCCCGCAAGTGGGGGGTTGTGAGTGTCTGGCCCCGCTAGTGGGGCGCTGGGAGTGTCTTGTCCTGCTAGTGGGGCGCTGTGAGTGTCTTGTCCTGCTGGTGGTGGTGGTGGTTGTTTTAGGAGTGTCTGGTCCTGTTAGTGGGGGGGGGTCCATTGTGTGTCTGGTCCTGCTAGTTGGGGGCTGTGCGTTTGTCTGGTCCTGTTAGTGTGTGTGTGGGAGGGGCTGTGTGTGTCTGGTCCAGCTAGTTGGGTGCTGTGTGTATCTAGTGGGGGGCTGTGTGTGTCTGGACCTGCTAGTGGGGGGCTGTGTGTGTCTGGTCCAGCAAGAGGGGAACTGTGTGTATCTAGTGGGGGGCTGTGTGTGTCTGGACCTGCTAGTGGGGGGCTGTGTGTGTCTGGTCCAGCTAGAGGGGGTCTGTGTGTCTGGTCCAGCTAGAGGGGGACTGTGTGTATCTAGTGGGGTGCTGTATGTGTCTGTTCCAGCATGTGGGGTGCTGTGTGTGTATATCTGGTCCTGCTAGTGAGGGGCTGTGTGTGTGTCTGGTCCAGCTAGTGGGGGGCTGTGTGTCTTGTCCAGCTAGTGGGGGGCTGTGTGTCTTGTCCTGCTAGTGGGGGGCTGTGTGTGACTTGTCCAGCTAGAGGGAGCTGTGTGTATCTAGTGGGGGGGCTGTGTGTGTCTTGTCCAGCTTGAGGGAGGCTGTGTGTATCTAGTGGGGGGCTGTGTGTGTCCGGTGCTGCTAGTGGGGGCTGTGTGTGTGTCTGGTCCTGCTAGTAGGGGGTTGTGTGTGTCTGGTCCTGCTAGTTGGGGACTGTGTGTGTCTGGTCCTGCTAGTGTGGGGTGTGTGCCTGGTCCTGCTAGTGTGTGTGGGGGTGGGCAAAGTGTGTCTGGTCCTGCTAGTACGGGGGGAGCAGTGTGTGTCTGGTCCTGCTAGTGATGTGGTGTGTGTGTGTGTGTGTATGGAGTGGCTGTGTATGTCTGGTCCTGCTAGTAAGGGGTTGTGTATGTCTGGTCCTGCTAGTGATGTGGTGTGTGTGTGTGTGTGTGTTTGTGTATGGGGTGGCTGTGTATGTCTGGCCCCGCTAGTGGGGCGCTGTGTGTGTCTGGTCCTGCTAGCTGTGGGCTGTGTGTGTGTCTAGTCGTGCTAGTGGGGGGCTTTGTGTGTCTGGCCCCGCTAGTGGGGGGTTGTGTGTGTCTGGTCTTGCTAGTGGGGAAGGGGGGGGGGGCTTTATGTGTCTGGTCCTGATAGTGTGGGGTTGTGTGTGTCTGGTCCTGCTAGTGGGGGGGGGGGGGGGGGGCTGTGTGTGTCTGGTCCTGCTAGTGGGGGGTTGTGTGTGTCTGGTCCTGCTAGTGGGGGGGGGGGGGCTGTGTGTGTGTCTGGTCCTGCAAGTGGGGGGCTGTGTGTGTCTGGTCTTGCTAGTGGGGGGGTTGTGTGTGTCTGGTCCTGCTAGTGGGGGGCTGTGTGTGTCTGGTCCTGCTAGTGGGGGGCTGTGTGTGTCTGGCCACGCTAGTGGGGGGTTGTGTGTGTCTGGTCCTGCTAGTGGGGAAGGGGGGGGCTGTATGTGTCTGGTCCTGATAGTGGGGGGGCTGTGTGTGTCTGGTCCTGCTAGTAGGGATTGTGTGCCTGGCCCTGCTAGTGGCGGGCTTTGTGTGTCTGGTCCTGCTAGTGATGTGGTGTGTGTGTGTGTATGGGGTGGCTGTGTATATCTGGTCCTGCTAGTGATGTGGTGTGTGTGTGTGTATGGGGTGGCTGTGTATATCTGGTCCTGTTAGTGGGGGCTGTGTGTGTCTGGTCCTGCTAGTGGGGCGCTGTGTGTGTCTGGTCCTGCTAGCTGTGGGCTGTGTGTGTGTCTGGTCCTGCTAGTGGGGGGCTTTGTGTGTCTGGCCCCACTAGTGGGGGGTTGTGTGTGTCTGCTACTGCTAGTTGGGAAGGGGGGGGGGCTGTATGTGTCTGGTCCTGATAGTGGGGGGTTGTGTGTGTCTGGTCCTGCTAGTGGGGGGGGGGCTGTGTGTGTCTGGTCCTGCTAGTGGGGGGTTGTGTGTGTCTGGTCCTGCTAGTGGGGGGTTGTGTGTGTCTGGTCCTGCTAG